>JAGPOW010000261.1:5104815-5128076 GCA_030014935.1 Caiman crocodilus
GATAGGTACTTGGCTGGCGTCCTGTGACCCTGGCACTCGTTCCTGCCATTGGCGGGGGGTCAGACTAGATGGCCTGCTCTAGGCCCCTTCTGACCCTAGGTACTACAATACTATGATCCTGGGCTGCATTAGTAGGAGACCTGCTAGCAGATTAACGGAACTGATTCTTCCTTGTATTCAGCACTCGTGAGGCCACATCTGGAGTCCTGTGTTGACTTTTGGGCCCCCACTACAGAAAGGATGTGGACAGATTGGAGGGAGTCCAGAGGAGGACAATGAAAATAGTTAGGGGCCTAGGGCACATGACTTGTGGAGACTTGTTTAGACTGGAGCAGAGAAAAACTGGGCTGATTTAGTCTGGAGAAGAGAAAACCGAGGGGGATTTAATACCAGCCTTCCCCTCCCTGCAGGGGGGTTGCAGAGAGGATGGAGCTGGGCTGGTCTCAGTGGGGGCAGATGGCAAGACAAGGAGCAATGGGCACAAGCTGCAGCAAGGGAAGTTTTGGTTAAATATTAGGAAAAGCTTTCTAACAAGCAGGGTTACCCAGAGAAGTGGTGGAATCTCCATCCTTGGAGGTTTTTAAAACCTGGCTGGACAAAACCTGAGCATTCCTGCCTGCAAGGGGCTGCTTGCGGCCCCCCAGTGCTCCACACCCCCCCTCTATGCCCCCCACCCTCACCCACCACTGCCCCACACACTGGGAGGCTGAGGGCAGGTGGCAGCAGGGAGGGACACTGGGTCGGGACTGGCCGTCGATGCTTACAAATGGGTCTCGCTACGAAAAACCTTGAGACCCACTTGACTAGGTGACCTCTGGATGTGGAGGGTCCCATCCAACCCTCATTTTCTAGGATTCCCTGATCCTGCGCTCTGGGTTAAGGAGGACGAGGGATTTTACAATGGCAGCTCAGTGTTCAGCAGAGTTGGGTTAATTAGCAGGGGAGCTGTTTGCTGGGAAGCGGTTGCTATGGCAGCACAAAGTATGGAAAAGTCTCAGCTGATTAGGATTAAGCATTGTTCTTCCCAGGGAGGACGTGAGTAAGAGTCGCTCCCGTCGTGCGGAGGCTGAGAGCACCCTGGCGGCGCGGCAGCGGAAGGAGGGCGGACGCAGCCACCCTACGCGGCTGGCAGAGTTTGGGGTCAAGCCCATTGCTACTGAGGTCATCGAGCATAATGGGAAAGGGCTCGAAGCTGGCAGGTATCTAGGCTGATCTGGGCTCACTACTGCCCCGTGGTTCTCCATTTGGCCAAGTGAAATCACCTGCTCTAGTGCCTCCCTTTTCCCTGCTGTCTTGGGCACAGGGGGTCGAGCCCTGGGCTGCTCCTTTTGTTTCTCGCTGTACCGTGCAGTCGTAGACTTGCTTTGATCTAACCCAGTCTCTGTGTGCCTTGGAAGCCGATGCCATTTGCCCAAAAGGTAAGGAGGTCACCTCGCTGAGCAGTTCGCTGGTGTTTTAAACGTGGCGCCCCCAGGACTCCTTTCTGCTCAGACCGAGCTCTTGAGTGCTCTCGGTCCAGCACATCGGGCACGTGCTGTTGAGTGCAAATGCCCCAAGACCCTCCACCTCGAAACACAATGTTGATGCAGAGGAACGTAGGGGTGTGTGGCTCCTGAATGACACCTCCCACGCATCACTGCAGGGGCATTTGCAAACCCAGCTTTCTGTTGGGGTTCAGCTCTGGTGTCCGCACAGGGTTTTAATGAGCAGGCTTATACCTGACTTTGACATTAAGCTGTGCAGCTCTTGGGACCGAGACCTAAAGGAAAGGGATTCAGTTCCTTTTAGTGCTATATGAAAAGCTTTACATTTACTAGGCACCAGTTGGCAGCAGGGGTGCTGAGGTCTCATCTGCTTCGGGGGGCTGTGCAGGTGTAACTGAGGACCATCCTGCTTACTGGTGATGGTAATGAGAAGAAGAAAGAATCCAGTTTGACCCCTGGCTGGGTTGGTAGCTATAAGTGTGAATCCAAGTATATTTGATCCAGAAGACGCTGAATGAACCTAGGATCGCAGAAGCTATCACTTGTGTGGCCCCACGTCAGGGTAGACCTGTGCTTTAAGAGTAGGGGGGAAGCTTTCTGTTGGGCAAGGACCCTTCGCGTGTGCAAGGAAGCAGATAGGTGCCAGCCACAGATGGTCCACACCGACGTCTCAAGTGACCCTCTGATAAGCAGGGACTATAACCAGCCGTGGGTTCATCAAGTCTTAGATTTTAAGGCCAGAGGGGAAAACTGTGATCTTCTACTTTGACTCTCTGCATAACAGGCCAGAGAAACTTGCCCCATGCCTCTGGCATCCAGCCCGCAATTCCTGGTTGTGCTGGAGTGTGTTTTGCTTTAAAGACCCCAAATAACGGGGAAGGCGCTGCCACACTAGATGATGTCCAGTGGCCCGTTACCGCCACTATTCAAAAAAAAAAAATCACCCTCTTTCTGTTCTGAGTTTCTGTCCAAGTCCAGCTCCAGCCCAGTCATTAGTTCCTGTTCTCCTGCTTCTGTTAGATTTGGGGCGCTGTCGATTATCAGAAGAAGCTACAAAAGCAGAGATGTTGGGATGTCTTCCTACTGGTCCAAAGACAGGAGCTCAAGCCTTGCTGTGGGCATGCATCTAAAATTGCCACCTGTTCACCCAGCTGTTAAGGGGTACCTGGCCATTCAGGTTGGGGAGACAAGGGTGACCAGATGTAACGCTAGCTACAACACGCCCACTGGCTGCAGAAAATGATGTGCCGTAACCACACTAACCTAATAGGCTGCTTGGCTTGGAGAGACTTTCAGGAACCTCTTCTGCATATAGATTGAAGAGAAGCCCTCTCTCCCAAATTAGGATGGAGGGGCTTGCTTTGTTGGACAGGACCCAAGACTGAAAAAACAAGGTCACCTCTCTCTTCTTAAGAGAATCATTTTGTTGGAAGGGTAGTGTAGGTTTAGCATTCAGATCGGGGTTTCTTTGCATTCCCACTGCCCGTCCGTCCGTCCTTGGGGGTGTGAGTAGGTTGGACCCCAGGATTTCTGAGCGCTTGCTGGTTGCTCAGTTCCTCAGATCTGTCATTCCCCAATCCTTCCCAGGCTTACAATCAGTAGTGACATGCATCTGTCTGCCCTTTCAGTGGGTATATTAACATTTCTTTGCTTCACTGAAACATTTGAAACTAGATAGAACCAGTTGTCTGGTGGACTTGGTAGATGCCAATTAATTGGGATTCCTGTTTTGAATAGTTACACTTTTGGAAGAAGGATTCCTTATCTCCTTCCTTCACCATGATGGACTGTTACATGCCATCAGCTTAACTTATTTATGGTCTTCACTGATAAGGCTGTTGTGTTTTTATCTAAGAAACCTAACACACATACTTCTATTCGAACTAAATCACATCTAACGTATTTGGTCACATCAGTTATTCCTACTAAAATGTAGAAGCTATGATTTACAGCCTGTTTGCATTATTTAATTTAAGGCCTTCTTTTTTTTGTGCCTTTCTTGGGTCTTGTGCTCTATTTACACAGGTTCAGCTGGATGTGCTAATTGCTTTCTTTCCTTTGCTAGGTGTCACATCTGTAGTGGTTCGTGCTGCAGTCACGCAGAAACAGGCCTTCGGGGCCTTCTGCTTCAGCCACACTTTTACAGCTTAACCCAGCATTTCTATTATTTAGTTACACATTTACAGCGACACCGCGTAGCTCCAGTCTTTACATAGTGGGGGATGTGTATGAGATGGAGGCACTTACGCCAAGGCCTCTGTGTTCCTTGTGTAAACCACGATTTAAGTCGGCTCATAACCATCTGTTGTGTTGTCTCGCTCCTGTTATGGAGAGGAGCAACCTTTATCCTTGTGTTTTGAATCTCCTGCTGTAGTGGCTTCATTAAGAACGACACTGCTTGGTTACACGGGTGTAACCGCTTCGTGTGCATCTGGAGGGGATCTGAGCAATGGGATTCTCCAAAGAAGGGGTATCAAAGCCTGGAACAGGTGGTGGACTCTCCATCCTTGGAGGTTTTTAAGACCCAGGTAGACAAAGCCTTGGCTGGGATGATGTAGTTGGGGCTGGTCCTGGGGGTTGGACTAGATGACCTCCTGGGTCCTTTCCAACCCTCATTTTCTATGATAGTACTCTTGCTGAGGTCTCAATATTGCTGTATATAATGGCAGGAATATTTACTAATTGGTAGTGAAAATATTTCACGTGCCACGAACAGCTATATTTTTTCCACAGCTGTATCACATCGGTGGCTCAGTCATGCTGGGATTAATGTCTTCCACTTGCTTTGTCAGTTCAGACTGACAAGATCCCAGCTGAAACCAGGAATACTTCTGATGCAAGTCAACCCTGAATGCACCACCTTTCAGTCGGTACTGTTACATTTCACCCAGGCCCGGTACTCTAGTCTTCCAGGTTGTACGTGTCTTTCTGCACAGGATTCAGATCCTCTTCCATATTGACAATGCCTCCCAACTGTCATCAGCAAATTTCATTAATGCCTTCCCACTTTTTGCGCCAAAGTCATGAAAGAAAATGGTAAATTAGATCAAGTCTAGCTTCAGCTGTGGAGGCCCTCCACTATAACTTCACTCCGGCCTGATGGTTCCCCTTTCAATGCCACTGCTTGCCGTCTTCCTGGCAGCCAGATCCTTGCCCCTCTTACCTGGTACTATACCACGTGTTTTCCATCTCTGCTGTATCTGATATATCACCTATAAGTCCAGATGGATGACACCCGGTCTTTGCATTTCTTTTGTCTAGAAAATCAGTTCTCTTGGCAAAAAAACCCCAAAAACTAAAAAGATCACGTGTTTCCCAAAGCAAGATTGTGATAAACCAATGTTGCATTTTACCACATTTCCCTCCAGGGTCTTTCATTCTTTCCTTCAGTATTTGTTCCAGCCTAGGAAAAACCTTAACTTTACCCTGTAAGGCTTGATGAGGATGAAAAATACTGGACAATCCAGCAGAAAACTGACTTTGGGAAGGTCAGCTATTACTATTTATTTTAATGCCTGTCTTCCAAGCATCCTAGGACATAGTCTTGGATGTCTTTGGTGATGGAGGAAAGGGGAGAGAGGACTTGCCTAACTAGGGAGGGCATTTCATGCACAGGGGATGGCTCAGATCGATCGGTTCATTGTCACACGGCTTGTGAAAGTGTCACTTGGTACCTTGTGCAGATGTAATAAAACTAAGCCTAAAAAAATGTGCCCCCTTCCACCACCCTTCCTGCCCCTTCCCACCCTTGGTTTTAATTAAGCAAGGATTGGAGTGGCATGGCAATGATACAGGTCCCAACCAAGGTCAGGAAGTGCTTTAAAACCCTGTGCCAAGCCCTGCAGCTGGTGCTAAGCAGCGCTCAATTCCTGTACACCGTGGCAGGCATCCTCTGAGACCCAATAAACCTCCTCGGCGGCTGTCCCATTGCCCTGTTGCCTCTTTAATAAAAGCTGCAGGAATGGGCTGATGTTATAGGCCCGATAGCCCAGAACAGCTGCCCGATGCTGCACAGGTCAGTGATCATCGCAGTGATAGCACGTCTGCGAGTGCCTGCTCCTTCTGCCCGTGTTGTTCACTTCTGGGGGATGAGCAGGGTCAGGCAGGGGCTCTTCCTCCTCCCTAGAGCACAGGCCCCTCACACTTGAATAGAGGGAGAATCACAGACAAGCAGGGCTGGCAGAGCCCTCAGGAAGTCATCCAGTCCTAGCTCCTGCTCAAGGCAGGACCATCCCTGCCTGAACCCAGACAAACATTGCTCATATCTGCACTTGATTTCTGCTGATGGTGATTCACAGCCTTCCTAGGGAATCTGTCCTGCTGCTTCCCCGCTTGCACGGGCAGCAAGTTCATCCTAATCTCCAACCCGAGTCTCTCATGGTGCAATTTAAACCTGTTATTGCTTGTCCTCTCCCCTGCTGATGCAGGGCAATGACTTGCCATCTTCTTTGTAACAGCCCGTTTCTTATTAGAAAGCTGTTATCACGTCCCAGTCAAAAAAAAAAATGTTTTTTCATTAAGTGTTAACAACATGGGGCCTGAGAAGTAGCGGAGCAAGTCCGGCTCCATCAGGTGGAAGGGAGCGTTGCAATAGTGGACATGGCCGTGTCACACAATATGCAATATGCTCCCTGCCTCGAAGAAGTTTAACGCGAAGCCATGAATGACCAGAGGGCTAGCCGCAGCTGGGCGTGGGGGCTGGAAGGGGACAGACACGGAGATTATCCGATGTAATGACCGCAGGCTTTTAAGCGAGGTTCTGCTTTGCAGCGCAGTTCTGCTGTATGAGCCCGATGGGATCCCAGCCTCGTGTCAGTGTTCATGTGGCTGCAACTCAGTTTACCAACTTAAAGCCTGGGTTCCCTCTCCCACAGCTTGCCAACCTTGCAAACTCAAACTGGGATTTCCTTATTAAATAGAGCATCCGACACAGGGCACTGTCACCTCTGGGACTCTGAAGGCTCATGCCTCTCTGAGCAAGCCGGTCTATAAGGTGCCACACTGCTTTGCCTTCTTTCCAAATTTAAGATAAATTCTTTCATTTAAGATCTGGCAGCTGAAACTGGTAGCAGCTCAGTTGAGGCCTGCCCCAGTTTGCTACGCCGAGAAATGAGAATGGGAAACTTAACTGAGATACTGTGCTAATGGGTGCAATTCACCCTTTGGCAAGGCCGGAGGTAGACTCATGCACTGGTGAGCACCTGGAAATAGGTCGAATTTCCCCCTGAAGTGAACCGCTCCAATTCTGAGCGAGCCCAGGGAACAGATGGGTTGAACTGGAAAGTGCCATTTCTATGCAGTTGCTTTTCAGAGCAGAGCTGGGCTTCTGGGATCCAGGTGTCCCTGCTCAGAGACTGGGGGGAGCCCGAACAAACCTACACGAGAAACCAGGATTTTCAGTGAGCAGGCAGCGGGCCCAGAGAGAGCCCACCTGGAGAGCTATGGTGGAAGAAGCACTGTAGCGGGGGACAGCATGCAAAAGCCGTGAAGTGCAAAGGTGCAGAACGTGCACGATTAGCATCCGCTAGAAACGAGCAAAGCCTCGAGCCTCGTTCAGAAGGATGCCGCAGAATCGACTCAGCATGTGCGGAGGAGGCAGGCGTACTTACACTGCGTCTGGCTGCATGCGGAGAGGGACTCGCTCTACTCTCTCTGCACAATAAAATGAAGCGTTCAGCTTTTTCGGCCGCACTGCTGTTGCCTCCCATGAGAAGAGCATAACCGTTTGGCCCTTGGGTCAAGAGGTGCTAAGATCCTGATCCCAAGCTCAATGCCTGTTGGGAACAATTTCACTGAAGTCAATGCAGTAACCAAGTTGTAGAAACCCAGGTAAGAGAGAACTGACTTGTTCTCTCCTCATCGTTAACAGCTTTCTAGTGGAGCCTACTGCCTTCAGTGGTGGATCGGAGCCCCGCTGCACTAAATATCCTACCAACATGCGACAGACTATCCCTAACCTGAAGAGTTTGCAGTCCAGGGGCTGCAAGTACCATGGGAAGAAAAGCAGCAGCCAATGCAGCTGGCCCCAGACATGGTGCACAGAGTTGCCAATTAAAAATGCCTTTTCCAAAGAGTTTTTCTTGCTTTCAGCCCCAGCCCCAGCCTCGGATAATCCTCTGAGAAGTGCTTGTCAGGGCAGCAGATGCCGTGACCCTGGGGTATCCTGGATAAATGCTTCCAGGGCTTTTGACTTACAGGGTGGAAATGGACATCGCCTGACTCCTCATTTGTGCCACCATAAAATATTTTACAGCAGCACAACTGGTGAGCAAATAGATGTTGCTACCCTTTGTCACGCCACAGCAGAGGAAAAGCAGCGGTGTGAAAAATAGGTAGTAGTAGGCTCTGCCACTTGATTGCAGTGGTGCCTACTAGCTCTGTGGTGGGAGAGCAGGGACAGCCTGGGTTGCTCACGTTCTCCAGATAGCTCAGGCAGGTGCTGTGAGGACTGGAGAGTCCCTAAAGCCCCCAAGGCATCTTCCCAGCTTTCTCTGCTTGCAGAAAGGACCCCAGGAAATCTCAGGATGCATCAACAATATGGGGGGGACGTGCCCCGAGTCCTGGTGCGGCACCCAACAACATCCGTAGGTGGCCGGAGCACAATCAGCTGTGCTGCACTGTCACAGCACAGCTAATCACGCTTCGCAGAAGATGCACGTTGAGACCTGTTTCCTCTCAATAGTGATCTCAATAGTGATCCAGGAAGGAGCCCGGCTGGCTGGGAGATGCTTTCAGAGGGTCCCTGCACGGTTACTCAGAGTGACTCCAGCTGTTGCTTTAGTCAAGTGTTAAACACTCCTGCACACATCTGGTAAAAGCATTTGATGGATCTGAGCAGTTGCTGCTGATTCCTGATAAGCCAATCCTCTTTCCCCAAGAAAGCAGAAAGCTGTCTCTCTTGCAACTCTGCTTTCTCCTCTGCCAGCACATGGAGGATTCACCTTGGTGCACCTCGAGGCAACCTACCCAGCCTGCTGGTGTGCTAACAGCCACGCAACTGAGCAATTACAAATATTAATGAATGAATCCATACAGCACCCATCTGAGGTAGCTAAGTGTTCGTTCAATCTTGCAGGCTTGTCCCAGGCAGCCCGGTGACGTAAAGGGCTGATGTCAGAGTGATAAGGAGACGGGTCTTCCCCTTTGCGAGACCCACCAGATGGTCCCCGTTTTTCATGCAGGACTTGGGTGGTGCCATCCCTCCCACAAGGGTACTGGAGAAGGCCCATGCGAGGGGCACAGTCTGTGGGTTGAGAGAGTCTGGTCCAAGCATAGAAAAGGGAGGGGGTGGCTATATTGTCCATCCCCATATTCCTGTATGTCTGGGCAGGCCTTCAATAAGGTCCTGATTGCATGGGGTTTTGCAGGGGGCAATTGGCCTATGCGGGGGTCGAGGGCGAGGTGAGACTCTGGCTGGTAACTTTTCTGTTGTGCGATGTTTTGGAAGCAGAACTGCTGCCCCGTCCTCAGAGGGGCAAGCAATGCAGGGGAAGCCCACCCAGCATGGGAGAACGGACATCTATCTGCACCAGGGTACTTGGGCACTTGCAGAACGAGTGAGTGTCTGGGCTGTCCAACCTGCCTTCATATTAGCATAGCTACCACCTCTGTGCTGCTCTGGGACTGGAGAGCCAGGCCAGCCCTCGGGGACGAGGCTCTATTGCCCTACGTACTGCTTGAGCAGCCTGTTCTCAAAGCATTTAAGCATTTAAGACCCTTTGCCAGCTTTCTGCCTGGGTCTCTGGTCCCTTCTCCATATTTATTTCCTCCTTCCACTGGCCATGTTGCATGGCCTTAGCTGTAAACACGCACCCTGGGACTTTGTCGTGTATCACAAATCGAGCAGGGCTGGTCCTGGCTAATAGCAGACCCCAAATGCTGTTGGTTATTATGGATGTGCCTCCGCTCTGAGCCTGTACAGACGCAAAGCTCCCTCGGGCATGGGGGGAACGATACCAAGACAGATTCTTCTTCACGTCTCTTCCTGGAGCCCAAAGGGCATTGCTCTTTCTTTGCTCAATAAGAGCCATCCTGACACTTCACTGCATCCTGATACATTAGAGGTATTCTAGCTATTCTTCATGATCTGGAATTGTCCCCCGGGAGCAAATCAAGCTGCTATGCAGTAGGTACCCGTAGATACAGACACGCGGCAAGAGACAAGCCACGTCCCAGAGAGATCACAGCCTAAACAGGGAAGTGGCGGAGCTGTGTTGGTCTGAAACCAGGCAGAAGGCAGGGCAGGCTGATATCTTAGAGACTGACTGGTTCAGAGCACGAGCTTTCATAGGGAAGAGCCTGCTTCCTCAGGGTGCCACCCTGCCCTACCTTCAGCCTAAGCAGAGAAACTAGACTGGGAGTGGGAGCAGGAAGCTGCAAGTCCATTCATAGCACCTAGGTGACCAGGGTGTTGTCTACAAACACCCATGCCTTTCTGAACAAATTAGTCTGTAAGGTGCTGCCTCATTCTGCCTTCTGCCCTTATTTTATAGATGAAGAGGTGAGGCAGAGAGAGCCTAAAGGCCAGATCGTACTCTACCTCTTAAGTGCCTACATGTGACCCTCCACCTCCCTGCTCCAGTCCCTGAACGTGAATATAGAAAATGGGTGGGCCATCCGCCTCGCTGCTTTGGCCGGAAGGCCAAGTTGCAGTATGTTGCAAAAGCAGATGCATGAATGGATTTCCAGGAATGTAAGAGGGGTTTTTTTTGCTCTTGAGTGTCTAAGGTGGCGTTGGATTTGGACATAAGTGACTTGCCCCAAGTCAGGGAAGAGGGTGGTGGTAGAATTCAGAATTGAGCTAGGATTTCCCAAATCGGCGCCAGAAGAGCAAAAGGGTGGTGGTTAAAGCGCTGGCTGGAGACTCGGGAGATCAGGGTTCGTCTGTCCAGCTCCAGTGAGTGGCCCTGAGCAAGTCACGTGGTCAGATCTTTGTCCTCCTCCAGGGAAAAACCATGAAGGCATGCACTTCTGCAAAGCGCCATCTTTGTCTTAACACTCTCACAAAAAGCAGCAAGGAGAAAGAGTGGGGGGGAGGCACCACCTGTTTGCATTGGCACTCTTTTTAGGGGCCAGAGCGGGGTGGAATGGGCTCACACTTAGGCATGCAGACTGTGAAATAGGGTCTGGCCCTTAATTTCTCTGTGCCTTGATTTAAAGGGGTTCATGTCTATCAAGTCCTAAATTGGATGAGCCTTATAAGCCCCTGACATGCATTGCATAATAGGAAATGAAGCATCAAATTCTTGTTTGCAGGCACCCAGCACTGGACAAAGGACCCAAGCCTATGCAGACCCTCTGTTCCCAGTATCAGTATGGTTTGGCCACTCGGATCTGGCAGAGGCAGAAGGCAGGGCAGATTTCCATCTAAAGTAAGCTAACTAAGTCAACAATATATATAGCATAAGCTTTTGTGAGCATAAGATCACTTAGTCAGATGCATTAGAGACAGTTGAGGGCCTGAGGAAGATCCTCTAGTTCTCCCTCTGCCTGCCTGTAACCCCATGGGCAGTCCGACGGGCCCCTGCCACCCCTGAGCAAAGTCGGGTTACATACCCCCAGCACCCAGCGATGGGGAGGGAGGGGGAGAAGGAGACATTTCCATCACCCCTTCTGGTGCCCTTCATGTGTCCTTCATCCTACGGACAGAGCTTCCGCTTCTCTGGGGACTTTGCCATTCACTGTGCTGTTTAATATGCACCTCCGGACACCAAAGAGAGCCAAGGGAGATGGGCAGTGCCCCCTCTTGGGAACCTGCATTCATGAATCCCCTCCGTGATGCGAGGTAACTGTTGTTTCAGTACGTTGCCTCTGGGTCGCAAACTGGCACATACATTAGCAGGCAATTTTTATCCTAATATGTGCTGATCTCATCCATCCTGGGGGAAGCACGGAGCGCTCGCCTCTATGCATCTACCTGGCAAGCTGCATCCAGCGTGACGGCGGGAGACAACTTCTGTGCGGGCTCTACAGCGGCTGCTGCCTGGTTTCCTTCCCAGGGAAGAGACTGGCTTTTTTTTTTCCACCTGGCATTCTTGAGAGAGATGACGGGTAAGTCAGCAAATCAGCTTCATGCCTCATAAACATGCTCCACGATCAGCCATGAGCAGAGCAGAATTCGCTCCGTCCTGGATTTGCTTTTTTTAGCTGCGATGCCAATGTCTCTAGGAAGGGGTTGCGGGGGGGCTGTGTTCATTTCCAGCGAGAGGGTAAAAAAAAGGTGTAAAAGCAGAAAGATGCAAGTCGGGTTCCAGGCAATCCAGCTCTTCTGCCCTGTATTTGCTCAGCATGCACAGCTAGGGAAATCAGCAGAGAACATTCTTGATTATATTTTATAGCATTTACAGAAAAAGGCTGGCTAGCAACAATGAAATGAATCTGACTAGGCTGCATGTGATTTTCCTTTTTTCCCCCTGCATGAAAAACACACAGAAATGAGAGAGGCATCATCTGCTTGCACGCGTACCAGAGATCTCGCAGGCAGCATGATGAGCGGTTGTCCCTGATGCATGGGGTTTGTTTGCTTTTTTTTTTATTTTTCTAATCCTTACTAACTTGCTAAATACAATGTAGCTTTGACTTTGACCTGTCAGCTGGCCGGCTATCCTGTGGATTTCGGCTATACGATAAAATATCTCCGATCCTTTTGCAAGGGGTTAACAAACAACTGAAGTGAAGCTATTCGCAGGGGGCCGAGCGGCTGCCAGTGTGAGCGCTGTGCTCCGGGTAATGCTGGCGCACGTTGCACGCGTGGCTCCACGCGAGCTGTGCAGCTGACGGAAAGCAGCCCCCGGTCTGCCAGGATTATCTGCAATGTCCTGCGCTGCTCGCGTGGCTGGGAATGTAAACAAGGCGCTTTGTGGTTTTGCTGCATACGGCGCGTGCCGCTAACGTCTGCACGCTGACCACTCTCAAGGCTACAGATATCGCTGGTTTTCCCGGCCGAAGTAGGAATGCGGTAGAGTCAGGGCACTGCAGAAAATGCCTGCCTACGGCATTCGGTGATGCGGACCCCGCCGCATCTCGGTTTGGCCAGGTCAGATAAGAGCTGGGCTGTTTGCTGTTGAAACCGAAGCCAGACAAGGTAAGGTTCGGAAAGGCAGACTGGGCTCTCTAACTTCTCCCAGTGTAGGGGAGGATAAGCCAGCGTGACTGACACTTCGTTATCGTACTCGGGTGAAGGGAGACCTCCTCTCAGAGGCAAGCTCGTGTAGCTAAATAAAGAGTCGCAGAGAGAAACCTGACCGTGAAACGCCTCCATGCGCAGTGGTGGGCGCTTCGGAAATGCTTACGGATCCGGCCGTGCATTACCCGTGCAGCACGCACAGGTGGACAGTCGGCCCATGCATGTGTCTGCTCTTGGAGAAAAATGTTTGCGGGCTGGAGTTTCCTTGCTGGGAGGGAGGGTGCGTGTGTGACTGGGGTGGGTTGAAGTACTCTCTGGACAGAGATGGAGCCTGAAATTGCAGCCACCCTGACAAAGCCTGTTTTGTGATGCAGTAAAGACCACCCTTTCAAAGGACAGCTCTGTTTGGTTTGAATCGATGCCTACTCTCAATTGTTGTGGCGCTCGGTGTCATAAGCATGTCATTGGACAAAACGGGTCCATTTCCTAAAGAGATTGTAAATGTAGTCTGATTCTGCTAGGTTTCTGAATAGACGTGCCCCGGAGGTGGAGAGATCCATCTCAACCCATGGATGGGATGGAGGAGATCACTACTTACCCCAAAGGGGGAAGTCAAGGCACGATGCAGGTTATGGCTATGTAAGCACACTGCCTGTGCACGTATGTCATGAAGGTCTGTTCTGTTTGCTGGCATGCAAACACAAGTACATTCGGTAAGCGAGGCTACACGAGTGAGTTTTCAGGTCCGACATGAAAGGTCAAGGGTGCAAGCTGACTGCACAGGTGCTGGAGACTCGTTCCAGACGGAAAAAGACACAGAAATGTTCCCAAGAGTAGGAGGCAAAAGGGATCTTGTGACGATGTTCGAACCAGTACAGGAGGATGTAAAGTGAGGGCAGAGCAGAGCTGGAGGCAACAGAGACGTGCCCACAGAACAAGACGTTTGAACTCGGTGCACTGTGCAACAGGGAGCCAGAGAAGTCGCTCCGACTAAGTTGATATGGTGGACGTGACAAGAACGATGATTTGGTAGGCGTGCTTTGGATGAGCAGGGGCCAGGGATGGAAGACGCGCATCGATGACAGCCCATAAGGGGCTTGCAGCAAGGGGAATTGAGGTTGGATACTAGGAAGAACTTTATCACAATGAGGGTGTTAAGCATTGGAACAGACTCCCGAGAGAGGTTGTGGGATCTCCATCCTTGGAAATTTTTTAAAGCAAGTTCGATAAACACTTGGCTGGGGTGGTTTAGACAGGGAGGATCCTGTCTCGAGTAGGGGCTGGACTAGATGCCATCCTGAGGTCCCTTCCAGCCATAGTTTTCTATGACTCTATGAGCAACGGTGATTAGGGAGCACATTATACTTGGCTGTTGGGATGGGAGGGAAGCAACGGGATGTGTTGCGTTGTGTTGTGTTATGTAGGACATAGCTTCAGCATTTCACCACCTCTTAAATGTTGGGAGTGCAAAGCTGCCTCTGCATACAAATAGATGCATGCCACTAATGAGAATTTGCTCTCCTAACTATATAATCCATTTGTGCCTGGACATGCAAGCAAATGTTTGCAAATGATTGGAAAAACTAATTTTGGATGTTTGGAAAAAACAATTCTCACTTAATTCCCCTTTCACTATTAACGTCCAAAGCACCTAAGGACTGCCTTATACCTCCTGCCTACCTTCTGTGGGGAAAAATAAATGATAGACATCTTGCAAGAGCAGCACAAGGAACATTTTCAAACAAATTGTTCTTGGTTGGATCTTTTAAATAATTTGAATACGTGGTAAATGCCTGGTGACTACATAGTAGACAATGATAATGTAAAATATTTTTAACAATCTAATTGCTTCCCCACTGAATAGTAGCGCTATGCCTCCCTATTGCTACTTAGATCCTTTCCTAGATTTCCTAGGAAATTCATGGGCTGGACTATTTTTATTTCTGCGCAGGACAAAGGATCCTTAGTACTCACCAACTGATTAAAATGTATGTAGTAAACCTAGTGCTACAGAACTAGGAGAACGGCTCCTGCAGGTTTTGGCAGCAGTGAATTCTGTTGTTTCTAATCTTCGAGAGTATGGGAGCACTGGGCACAGCAAGGCTGTTATTGTCCAAAGCTTTGGAGGTTGGAGGGTAGGAGGACAGGATCGGTTTGTGCGAGAAACTCCCATGTGCAAGGAAGATGCACTTGCTGCTGACTTGTTCTGGGGGGTTGTCCTGTTGTCTCTTATCCTTGCTTGAAAAGGACAGGGGCACTTCAAAAATAATCATCGGGCCCTGCAGTTTAGAAGGAATCCGCTCCTAGGTAGCAGAATCCCACTTCACCAACCATGGAGCCAAAAGACACTACAGCATTTCTGTTCCTGCTCAATATTGCTCCTTGCTGGGGGAAAGCAAATTGTCTCTGCCTTCTGGCAACACATATATACTAGGAGCAAGGAGACAAATAACCACCGTTTTGTAACTGTGCTGGAAAAATGTGGAAAGGTCTGTTGTGTTACTGGAACCAAGAGTTAAGTGAAATGGGATCATCTACCTTCTTGGTCTCAGCAGCAGCAAGTCACTGTCCCAGAGAGAAGAGCTGAGAGCCTAAGTTAGCATGGGGTCATGCAAGGAGTCTGGGATCCAACCCAAATCTCTGGGAATCAAAACCAGCACATTTTACCCCAAAAACATCCTTCCTCTACCTGACCATGGGCTGACACCAGAATTTGCTCCTTGGGTTTCCTGAGTGTCCAGGCCTTGACAATATAGCACCTTGAGTGCAAAGTCACCTAGATGAGATGACTCACTTAACTGTGAATAGGACACTCCCTAGGTGTAGCTTACGTTGAAGAGATGGTGCAATGCAGGACTGAGGTGGGGTAGGGCATGCTAGCCTGGAGGGGGACAGGGAAGGATCAGATGCATCCCAGGGCATCACAGTAGCTTGGGGCACGTGCTGCATATGAAGCAAACAACTTCCCACCAGTTGTATGTGCACCATCGAAACCCCCAACAGCTAATGTATGAAAACACTGACCTGAACAGCAGCCAGCTCCCATCTGATGAGAATGAACTGTTCTTGAGCAATTTTTTCTAGTGAATCCCACGCAAGCAAGTTGTTCTCGAACATGGCACCAGGAGTGCTTGCCATCTCGTGCCAGCTTTTTGTATTAGTGCTTTTCAGGGGGAGGTGAGCTGAGTCCCATTTTACTGCTCAGGGGTATGTCTACACTGTATGCCACAATGCGGTGTAGATGCACCAGCCCCAGCACGGGCACTGCTGCTGCAATAGCCTAACAAGGGTAAATTCTCCCTGCTGAGAATCAGGATAAATTAGTCTGCATTAAACTCTGCTTTACCATGGCTAGACTCTCTGATATCTCCCCTTCCCACCACTGCCGCTGTGTCCAGTTGCTTTGGGAGCTCCAGAGCTGCTCGTGCCCTGCTCTAGCACGGGGAGCCAGGATCAGCTGGGGGCAACAGCAGCAGTGGTTGGTGTGTCCTAGGCACAACCTAGAGCCAGAATGATGCGTACTGCAATTCCTTGATGTTTAACCTGGGTAACGGAAGTGAAATCATGAGAGATCCCACTGGTCTATGAGAAATCGGTCTCTGAACGTGTTCCTCCATCTAAGGATGTGTTCTTTCTTTGTAGCAGCTCTTCTTGCTGTGCAAGTCACTTCTGTCTCGCAGGGCATTGCAGCTGCTCCTCTGTCCCGTTCTAGTGGCTTGTATTGCAGTAGGTAGTCCCCGCAAACACGCATCTTCCAGATCAGTGCTGGCTGTGAGACGGCCGCAAAATTGCAGTGCGAAGCGAAGAACTTGGCAATGGGGCACAGGCCACCCGCAAGCCGCGTGTGTAGCTTCCATCCTTGTGAGCAGGGTATGTATGTGCCAACTGAGGGCAACCCATGGGTATAGGGTTTCTCCAGAAAAAAGGGGCCCTGTTGATTCCTGCCAGTTCAGTTTCTCCATCTGTAAGTTGTGGCTGTTTGCCAGCTTCACAGGGATGTCATAAGGACAGAGGTATAACACGCTGAAGAACAGGGCTAATTCCTGACTGTAAGAGCAAGGTCAGCCCCGCAACGCTGAATGTCTAAGGATGTGTCACGTACCGTTTTCAAGGCCATCAGTCATGTGAACAAACTTACATTCACCTGACACCTTCTAATTCGCTCTCCGTGATGGATGAGCCTCCGTTAGGGCTCATTCAGTAAATGCCGGAGTGTAACTCTTCCTCTTCTGTGGAATGCAAGAAGAAAACACGAACTGGGTGCCAAGCCGTAGGTTGCAGCCGTGTTGGTCTAAGGACATCGGCAGACAAGGTTCTTTCGGTAAATCCGCTATCTTTTCTTAGACCAACTCTAATAGTTGGAAAAATTCTTCTTTGCATCACTCATCAGGCTGAGGGAGCATCTGCAGTTGGTGCGTGCCCTTCCTAGATGGACTAGATCAGGAGCCAGAGGCCAGTGTGCGTGCAAGAAAGCCGGTCAGTGAACATGCCAATTGAGGCAGTCAGTGGGTTAGAGACAGGCTGGGGGGAGGCAGGGGAGGAAGGGGCATATAATCTCCAACAGGACCTCATCTGCTTCTCCAGAGTCACTCCTCCTTGAGCAGAATTTGAGATTACTGGGATCCCTCTGCTCCCCTCGATTCTCAGCATGGGCAGATTGTTCTGAATGGCAGCACAGAGGACAGATATTTTGGGTGATTTATTTACAGAAGAACAGAAGCTAGCTTCCCTTGAGTTGCCTCACTTGCCAGAAACCTCCCAACCTAATTAGCCTAAGATCTAATTCAATTGCACTGAACGTTCCCTTCATTTCAAACCGGGCAAAGAGGCTGTGCCTTGCTCTACTTGAAGCGTACCGTGCCTGGGAGATTTTTGCTATCTGTGTTAGACCTTTGGCTTGTTTGGCTGCCGCCATGTCTCTGCCTGTAAATTAATTGAGAATTAGCCCCCAAAACTGTGTGAGCAGGTATTAAAGATATCTGTGAGGATTTAATTTTAGTTAAAAGCATATCGTATTAGATAGCAAAGGAATACAGGGTGGGAGTTGTGAGATAGTCCAAAAGGAAAACCTTAACCCATGTTAAGGGTTAACATGAACGTGATGAACATACTGTTGTAATGGGATGGAGAGAAACTACTCCGCGTGGGTCCTGCAAAGACTGGACAATATCGTCCCTGTACAATAGCATGGAAAACTAGTAAATTAAACAGGAAAATATAAGGCATCCTAACAGATCTGGTTCTCTTATTTTGGCCCATATCAACAAAGCTAATAAGCGGTGACATACTATTAATCAGTGGGACTGAGGCCTAAGGTGTTAGGGGACCTCTTGGGCAGTGACATGAACCTTATTTTACTATTGCTACCTGGGCAGTTTTCAGAGGTCTCTAATTTCTCTGGGACTGGATGGTCCTTGTCTTTGCCAGAGAAGTTTTGCTCCTTGCAGGGCACTTCTAGCATTATCTGATTTTGTTCTAACTGGTCTTAGCCAATAGGTTGCTGTCCTCTTGCTTGGAGAGACATTTGGCTGCAGAATAGGCTCTGATCAGGAAGCTCCGGTAGAAACTCTTGAGTTGCAGGCCGTTGGTGGCATCTCCGTGATAAGTTTATCATGCCATGCCTCCCTGTTGGAGCCACACCACATGCCTCTGGGAGGAGCAGTGTCTTCATCTGGGGCCATGCAGTGGAGAAGGGTAGCTCCCAGAGGTCTTCCCCAGCCTGTGTGGCTGCTTTGGTCCTCATTACAATACAGTTGTGAGCTATGAAGGTCAAGGTGGCAGGGCCAGAGGGTGACAAAACTGCCACAGGGGTGTAGGCTGTAGCCGTGTTGGTGCCACACAAACCGATGCAATGCCTTGGTTGCATTGGACAACATGAAGTATATACAGACAAATCTACCTGACTTAGTACTGCCTAGATTAAGGTGCCTGCATTTTGTTTTCCAGTTCACTGATCAAAAGCTGCCTTGATTAGTCCTTGCTAACAAGGCAGTGTCTCTCCCACAATTTTGCTGGTACCTGGCATGCACTTGGCACCTGGCCCGGGGTGCACTCTGCAGTGGGTTGGTGTGCAGAAGCTGAGCCTGCTTCCCCAACTGTTTGCAGAGAGCCGTTGCTTATGAAGGTGTTACAAGTTCAAGCCCTGATAGGGCTTCTACCTTGTGGTGTTTGTTTTTTGCATGCAGAAGAGTATGTCCCACTCCTTGGCACTGGGAAAAACCAGCATGGTAGTCCCGGGTAGTAGCTGGACTGGAGCGGAGAAAGATGCAATGTTCTGTATTTACTGAAGCGGGGAGAGGGCACTGTTTGCCCACACCAAGGACAGAAGAGTAGGGGCTCCCCCCTGCTTTCACAGAAGGAAAGTAGGAAATTCCTACAGAATTTCACAGAAGGAAATTCCTGCCCTTACCTCTTGCTCTAACCCATGGTCTTGGACATCCAGGGAAGGGCAAGGTGCAGAGGTGTAACTAGTTACTTGTGTCCAGAGCAGAGCAGGTTGGGGGCAGGATGTAGTGCCGACCCACCAGACACCATGGGTTGGGGGGTGTAGGGGGATGGCTTCAAGAGAGATGCTACATGCAAAGCCAGTCCCTGAATATGCATGGACACTGTGACAGCTTCTCGCCACATCATTTCGGGGCTGTTCCTGCAGCTCTACCCGGGTGACAAATACGGGATGCTGCGGTCCCTGAGTAACTGCACAACACAAAGCCTCTTCTTGACTGTGTAGTGAAGACCAGCCTCCGTCTCATACAACGCCCACCCTTGCTCTCAAAGTCACTTCTCCTCAAATACTTGCTCTGAAACATAAAAGGGAAACACCTGGGGTTATAACCGCCCAAATCCTTGGGATTTGAAGCCAGCTGGGTATTTCAAAAAGGCCCTTTGCTGGTATGCTGGATCAGGGAGAGTAACTTAAAGCGCTGGCTCTGCCTAAAAGAAGTGTCCTTCTGCAGCAAGCCCAGCGCTGCCTGTCTCGGCTGAGAGGTGAGTAATTCGACTCGCCATGTTTCTATAAACGAATCAATGGAAACAAATCAATGGACGACTCTGGATGCGGATACGTTTCTGCCTCCTCAGCTCAAGGCAGGGTCCGTGCCAGCCGGCAGAGCTCAGAAAAGCCGTAGCTCTCGTGGACACTTTCTGTACTGTGAACAAGTCTGTTATGTCGGTAAATGTGCAAGGTCTCCAGCAGGTTAGTTTGGCTTTTAAAAATAAGGATAAAATCCACTGCAAATGCTTTTAATTACAAAAAAACACTTTTTGTAGAGCATCCCATCCCTCCATATCTAGTCACCGCTAGCTATCATGGGTTATATTTCCCTGGATGTAAAGACTGGGGTAGACCAAACATGGCATAGCTGAAAAGGAAATCAAAGCGTGCATTTTTTGACCCTGCCTGGTATCTTGGGCCTCGGCTACCTGTTATATATATTATGCAATTAAAGATTAACTGTGCAATAAATTTAGATGGGCCACATGTGCAAAGTAATTATCACACCGTAAAAGTGACCATTCGGTTATAAAAAGAGCCAACCAGCTCTAAAGCTAGTGCTTGAATATGCATAACCACTCGACAGCTGGTTTCTACCCAGCTTGAACTGGAACATGTAGCAGGGTCCTTAATTGAATCTGTATCTTTTTAGATACTTGGAAACAGTGACAGATTTAGGCTCAAACTACTTAAGCTACAGCATCAGGCCTCACAATATGAGGGGCCACTCAATATGAAAAAAAAAATAGACATTTTCATTTTAATATAACAAAAATGTACATATATCCGGCTCCACAGTTATTATTCCTATTGAGTTCATAAGCTTGTGCCAAAATAACAATCATTCATTGTAACGTTTCATGAAAATCCATCTTTGTGGATTATTTTTATCATATGGGGCTTCTTAAAATGGACATAGTATAGGGCCTCAGCATGTCATAATCTGGCACTGCTTAGAAATGCAAAGGGCAATCCTTCTGTTTCATGCATGGGAGCAGGATCTGGGTCCGAACAGCGCATGGGCAAATTGAGAGGTGCCCTCTGCTTGCCTTTGCCATGATACTTGTAGACAACTTGACAACCATGAGGTTGCTGATGACGGTGACAACCATCTGACTACTTCTGTCTCATTGTTATCATGTCTGTCAATGCACAGCTCTCGCCTCTCTCTCTTCTTTCTGGTCCTCTACTTAGCATAGGGGCTGTGCGGGCCAGGGACTCTTGATTGATTTATGTATGTATTTATTTTTAGTGCTATTTTCCGTAGAGCACGCAACTATCTTGCCTATTGAGATCTTTCAGGTGCAAGGGTAACAGAAATAGGAGAGGGGCAACGAGGGGCCGCTTGAGCTGCTGCCACCAGCCCCGCCTAGATTCAAGGGATCGGTCGAATCTTCTCTTTGGAGAATTGCCCTTCTAACAGGTGTTGTGCTCCAGCAGGCAGAGGCTGGACAGGGCTTTCCCTGAGATTGGCAGTGATGGCCGGGGTGGCACGGGGATCGTTCCTCCTGGGCTTTGGCGCCCGCGCCGCGTGGGGATTGCAACCGAAACAGAACGCCGACGGGTTCTAGGATCCTGGTGGAGGGAACAGGCGAGACCAGCCGCTGCGAATGGGACGAGGAGCATGGCGGGGAGAGACTGGACGTGGCCTTGCAGGTAAAAGAGGGAGACAGGGACTGGCTGGGCCAAGAAGCCAATTTGGGGGAAAAGGGGATTGAGGGGTGGGGAGGGAAAGAATGAAAGGACAATGAGTGGGAGGGGAGGAAAATAGTACCATGGGACAGAGAGAGGCAGAGGAGAGGATGTGGACGCTTGGGGCTTGGCTAGACCACTCGGATTTTCTCAACGTGAGGGTTGCTCATAGCTGTGTTCCCGCTGCACCCCCAGCTCTCCTTCCTTTTAAGCCTAATCCTCTGGAGCACCTCGGCCGTTTTCTTTTTTGCCAAGAGGTCCCAGCAACCCTCTTGAGATTGAAAACTGCTGGGTCCTTTTGGAAAGTCCTCCCTGTGGGTGCTTCTAGACTACAAGTCACGCTTGGGGAAGCTCAGCGGACAAGATCTCAGCGGTGCTCAGATCCTTTTCCCAACAGCTCTGGGGCACTGCCCCCCTAAACCTGGCGTGCGCCCCGCTCCTTCTCCTAAGAATTAAAAAAAAAAAAAAAAAAAAGGCTGTTTCTAAATGTATTGGGTCAAAAATGAGTAAGCAGCTGCCCATCAAGAAAGATTAATTTGCCCTTTTCAGCAGGATGACATGTACAGGCATCTCGTGATGTAAACGTGTGACATTTAGACACGTATTGCAAGATTCAAATGTTGCCACGGTAACTGGCTTACAGAACGGTTACATAAGGGCGTGAAAATCTAGCTAACCTGGTCCCAGCGAATGGGACAAAATTCACTGGTCAACTGACCGATTCACCGCACTCAAAATGCTTCTACTTCCATTTTTGTGCAAAGGAAGATGTCGTATCTCTGCATTAGTCATCTCCCTTTGGGCTGGGCAACGACAGGGCTGAATCATCCATTCGAGACTTGTATTTAGCTGGAGTTGTAATGACAATAGCCTGCATGACAGTCAGGGCTGTGTTTGGAAGAGCTAGGGCTGCCATCCACCTGTGGACTTTGCCTTTCAGGAAGGACATGGCATGCCTTGGTAGAGTTAAGGCCGGTGGAGGAATTTGCCAGTGGAAAGGTAAGATTCGGGGGGTGAATATGCCAAGAGTCCATTTTTGGAAGGTGGGAAGCTGTCTACAGACAGGTTGTGCGAGTCTACCCTGAAGAGATCCACTGCCCACAAGTAAGACAGTAAGAATTTGGGCAAATTCAAGAGGAGGTTGGACGATCACCTGTCTGGGGTCTGGTGAACCCAGCACTCATGCCTGCCTGTGGCAGGGGGTCAGGCTAGATGATCTGTTCAGGTCGCTCCTGACCCTAGCTACTATCAAACTATAAGACACTGTTCATGAACAATTTTCTCTTTTTTCTTTTTAATTCATGCCTAAATGCATATAAAGATCCATGGGTTTTTAAAACCCAAAGAGATCCTTGGGATCACCTACCGTGAGCTCAGGTATAACACAAGTCTCAATACTTCACGCAGTAATTCCTGATTTGAGCCAAATCATGTGTAGTCAACCAGCTCTGCTCTTCAAGAGCCATCCATTCATGGCTGAAAGGTTTCAAGCGATGGCTTCCCTTGACAAGCTGTGCCAATGGTTAGCTACCTCTAAGCCCTTATTTTCAATATGAACTACTCAGGCTTCAACTTGCATCCACTAGATCTCATTGTGTTTTACCTGCAAGGTTAAAAATGGTCCCCAGGAACAAGTATCACTACCCAGTGCATCAAGAGGGGAGGCAATGATCTTCACTAAACCTACCAGGTTCATGAAATCTTTCATGATTAGCTGTGTGTTCCAGACCTGAATCTTTCTTGTAGCTGTTTTCTGAAAACTGTCCAGCTTATCAGGACCTACAAAGTGCAGACACAAGAACTGGACCCTATCCAGTAATGTTCCCACCCATGCACTATACAGCAATGTGTGCATGTGTGATAGACCAACTCCCTTCTGTGCCATCACAGGAGTCATGTAACTGCTCTGCCTGACTTTCTCCACATGTAACATAACCGGCTTCTACAGTGGAGCTGTTTGCATTTT
>JAGPOW010000261.1:5149195-5162315 GCA_030014935.1 Caiman crocodilus
TGTGTGTGTGTGTGTGTGTGTGTGTGTGTGTGTGTGTGTGTGTGTGTGTGTGTGTGTGTGTGTGTGTGTGTGTGTGTGTGTGTGTGTGTGTGTGTCCATCCCCCCCCCCCTTGTCCCATGTGGGTTTGTACTCTATCTCCAGCCCATAGCTTGTCCTCCCACTCAAGAAGTGGCCCCTTAACTCTTCCTGTTGATGCTTGGACATTGGGTAGCTGAAGGCTGTTGGATCAAAAGAATAAGGAAGGGAGGTATGGTAGCTTAATGCCTTCAATAGAGCATTTAGAGGGGAAAGGGGGGGCAGTAGGAGGATACCATGGTTTCTTTTCCCAACCATATGTACATGGGAGGGGTCCCAGCCAGTTGTGTAAGGGGGAACCCAAATCTGAACAAATCTTTTGATCCCTGGGTAGCAATACCATCATTGTCTCCTGTGCTATTATACTAGGTGTGCCAAGTTGCATGCCTTCAGAAGCCCTTCACTTAGCTGTCTGCCAAGTAGGACTGGACAGGATGACTAGGTATCTGTGCAGGTGTCCAAGTCCCCAAGAGGGGTAGGTGTTTGGATAGGACTGTCCATTGGCTGCTACTACTGGACCTTCTGGACCTCCCTTGAGTGCTTGGTACTCCCACATTCCTTGCATGGATTTCCTGGGCACCTCTTTCCTTTGCCTGTACAGGGAGCCTACGTAGTCTTGAATTGCCTTCCTGAGGTAGGTGCTCAAAAATTAGGAAGAGCAGTATCTAAATGGGTTGTTCTCAACCCTTTTGGACTCCACCCCACAATTTATTTGTGTGAATTGAGCAGTCCCCCAGTTCAAAAAAAAAAAAAAAAACCTAATAAATTGGAGTGCTTACCTCCCTAGCAGAGAGGCCTGGCAGTGGGAAGCAGGGATTGATATTCCAGGCAAGGACAAGCCTGTGCCTTACCTGGTTAGTTTTGCTGCTCATCTCCTCAAACCTCATTGCACCTTCAAAAAACCTGGCAGCACCCTGGGATGCCCTGGCACTTCGGTTAAGAATCACTGGCCTAAATCAAGGCACATACTGAGTCTAAGCCTGTTATAGACCCACTGTGGTCAAGATTTACTCTACACTTACATGCTTGTATCTCAGGAATAAGGTAGTGAGGTGAGCCTTTGGACAGGCCTTTGATTCAGTAAAATCTGTGCAGGCTAACCCTTTTATAGATGCTCCATTTTCTGGTCACCAAGTAAGCTACCTTGCATGTGCTGTGAACTGTCACCCTAGACTTGATTGCACATATGTCCCGGTATAGACAAGCCGTAACCTTCAGAGAAAGGTGCGGTGGCTAGAATGAGCTACAGATCAAGTCTTGACTCTCTTGTTTTCAACAGAGCACTTAACCCAATCCTTCTACAGAAGGTTTGGAAATGAAGGCATGGCATGAGAAATCCTTCATAAAGACTTGGTTGTGGATATTATAGCCTGGGATGGGAGAAGTAAATGACTTAATGGGGTTATGCAGCAAGTCAGTATGAATAGGTGCAAGTAGGACTCCCAGGCTCTGACTTGCTTTCCTTGCTCTTCTAAATCTTCTCACTGGGGAAAGTATTTGAGGCCACATGACATGAAATGCTGTTTCATGTGTGTCATAAACTGCACTGAAGGTTTCTAAGGCTGTTCAAGATGTTGCCACATCCTTAAATGAGTCGAGGCCTTCAAAGCTATTGTACTTCTAAATTTGCATCCTATTACTGCAGTCCTACAATAACTCTAGACAATTCCAGACTCTTTCTATCGGGGTGTTGACCAAATGGCCAAAGGCCAGACCCAGCCCGCACTGCTGTTCCTGAGTCTGGTTAGACTTGCTGTGGTGCAGGGCTGGTTCACAAGCTGGATCCAGCCAATGCTTCCCCATCCCCCAGCACACCTGATCTGGTAGCCACTCCAGCTACTCTGAGACCTGTGCAGCATGGGGCCATATGCAGCCCGAATAGGTGCTGCATGTGGCACAGTGAGGCCCACGGCACAAAACAGCCACCCTGTCTGGACTGTGCCCACAAGGCACTCGCTTCGGCCAATCTGCATACAGTGGCTGCATCAGTGCGGGCCCCAGTGTGGATCCCAGACTGGCTGGCTGAAGCAGGCACCACTTCCAGTTTAGTCTGGGAGTTGTTGAGGTGGCCACCACATGCAGCATGGCTGCTGCTTTGGCTGGACTTCAGCGCCTGTTCCAGCTACTCCATGATCCGGGCCCTCCATGGCACAGGACCCACGGCGGCTGGAGCAGCCATGGGATCAGGTATGCTGGGAGAAGGAGTCCGCAGGCCCGGTGGACGGACTGCCACTCATCCAGCCTGCAAAGCCAGATGAATTTGTGTCTCTTCTACAAAGAAGACCCAGATATTGGTGGGGTCTTTATGCATGGACACTGAAAGCTAAACTAATCGACTAAAGACCCCAAGTTGGCAGAGAAACATAGTTTTGGAGAAGTTTACAAGTTAAGATTTGCCCCTAGTTATATAAAAGGGCTTGGGTTTGTCCTTCAGCTTTTTAGCTTGGCAGACCATGGCTCCTTGGATCTCTTGTGACCTGTTCTAGTCCACTAGCAGTGAAAACCCTCCTATGAGGCCTACAAAACCAAGACATTGCTGTGCATCAGTGGCCAAACCACCACCTTCACTATGCTGTTTTGTTTTGCGTGTTTTTTGTTTTGTTTTTTTTTAAAGCAGAACCTTTTTAATCTTTTTCTCTCCATTTTCTTGAGGAAATAGTGTGGCTGCTTCTGGTAAAATACATACAGTTTTGCAGGAGTGCATCTAGTAGATAAATCCTTTTTACATATTATAGTCTCAACCTAGTTCTGCTGCATTCGGGGCTTAATTTCTGTCCTCTCCAACTGTTTTTACATGCAGTCCAGTCCTCTACATCATGCTGCTTTTGTAATGTGCTATACCAGGGGAAAAAAGCTTGAGTGCCACAGCAAAAATTACAGTAATTTTAGCTTTGTTGGAAAAGTCTGGAATACTCCAGGCTATTGTATCTGCCCAGTTCTAAGTTGTTGGGGGTTTTTTTGTTTTTGTTTTTTTTTTCCCCTACTTTAAATCACATTTTAGCAACCTTTACTTCCTGATTTAAATACCTTACCAAATTAATTTTTATTCTGCAAAATATCCTAAGTCCCAATTTGGCTTAATGCACAACAATTTATCAATAAAACAATGAAAGTTATTCAAAAAATAAACAAACTGAGGCATTAATAACAATAATAGCTGCTTTGTGCCATGAGCTCCCAGCTTCCCTTTTGGAAGCTTTTTGTTAACAGATCAATTGTTTGGGTCATTCCTGTAAAGACCCTCTCTATCCATGTGGGTATTTCTAAACGTTGTGTTGTTGGCAAGACCTTGCATTGGAGTAATAGTAAGCGGGGGATGGTGACCGGGCAGATAATGCACAGGCTTGTTTCAGTATCTGAAGTACAGCATACTTGATAATGCATTTGCTAACCAAGTATGTGCTGGAAAGTACTTGGACATTCAAAAGGCCAAGCAGTCGAGGTGCATCTTCCTTCCTTCATTATGGCTAGGGACCTACCTAAATAGCAGTTTCATGGATCTTGCAGAAGCCACAAAATATGGTATTCTCTGCAGTCTCTGGGAAATATGGCATTGGGCACAACTTCCTGTGAAATCATCAACCAAAAAAATAGTAGTAGTGATGCAGGCTGAGTAAAGGTGCCCTCTGCCAATTGGTGGTGAGGGACAGGGCTATGGGGGGCCCCTCTGCTAATCGGCAATGAGGGGTGGGGCTACCGCAAAATGCCTGTGAAATTGGCTCTGTGCGGTGTGAATGGACCACAAAAAAACCCAAGGTCATGGCAAGATGAGTCCCTGATCTTATGATGCTGACCTTGCAAAACGCAGGATAAGGATATTCCTCCCTGCTTTTCCTGTAACAATTTGGAGAGTGGATCTAGATCACAAGGCTTCCTGCTGGCTGGATGACCCGCAAATGGCATCAATCCTTGTGGCAGCCACAGCTGCTGCTTTCAGCATGGCTCCTGTCCCCAGGGAGTTGATACCACTGTTGTTCACTGCCTTTGGTCAGCAGAGACCACTAAAAACACTCCCTCTTGGCTAAAAGAGGGAGGGGTGAGTGGCATTGGCTCCCTGGGTGCTGGAGCTGTGGGGATTGGCATGGCTGCTGCAGGGGCTCTGACCACTGATGAGCCCTGTGAGCCAAATCCAGCCTGCAGTGATGGGTTGCCCAGTCAGGGGAAGCTCTGTGGGCCATATGTTGGATATGTCTGAGTTGCACGCTCAGTTGTCTAGGACAGTTTAGATAAGGACTTTGAGCAGGGGGCTGGGCTAGGTTGAGGCGGCCAACCCACGGCATACTTGCCACAAGTGGCATGGGCAGCCCGTGTGTATGGTATGTAGCAGATTGGGGAGGGTTCAGGGAGTAGAAAGCTGAGCAGTGGGTTTGGAAGAGCAGCAGATTGGGCACGGGAAAGGAATCGGTGACATGCAGGAAAGACATGGGCTAACTTGTGCAATGCCTGATGAAAAAAGTGGATTTCTTCCTGGACTAGATGACCTCCTGCAGTCCCTTCCAGCCTTACTTTCTCTGTGATGATAGGAGTATATTTGTTTAATACCACAAATGGCAATGGTATATGTATCAAAGCATGATTAACTTGGAAATATAAACATGAAGACAAGTGCAAACATGTTTCAGATACTTGTTTAATTTATCTGTATGCATACAACCCACAGGAACAAACCTTCTCCTGGCATCTCCTTGCTCCTATACTCCTCTTTATACCAATTTGTTTCCATTTCATCTCATCCTGTAGAAATACAATGCGTCTTGCTTTCCTCTTCCAGGTTATTAATGATAACCCTTGGACTTGGTCTTCAAAGACCTCATACTTCCTGTGTCTAACACTGTCTTTTATCCACCCTCTTTAAGGGTGATGAGTGAAGAATTGTGTTGTACAGGGTGAAATCTTAGTCCTCAATTTGGATGCCATGACAGGTAACTTGTAATACTGCTTCTGTGGGCAGCACTTAAAGGAGCACTATACAAGTGGTATCTGCTCTTGATTTTTTTGTTTGTTTGTTTGTTTTGGGGGATTTTTTTCTTTGTACCATTGCTAAAAACCAACATTTTTCAGAACCCCTTGCTAAAACATTAATGCCCTAAAGCCTGTTTAAATTTAAAGGAGAGTTACACGTTGCATATTTAGTAGCTCTTTTATTGGTGGTTATAGAGACTTGTGGTATCATCAGGCTGAGCTGGCGGAGGCATGCCTCGCTGGGAGAAGTTGCCGCATGGTAAACAACTGCAGACAGATAAATCTGTACTGCAAGCTCATGGCATTAGATGCCGTTCAGAGGTCTTAAGAGCAAGGTGTGTGCATTGTAGGCCTTTGAGATTCGGTGTGTAGTGAAAAGAGATTTTTACTTTTCTGATGCAAAAGAATTTTTTTTTATTGCTCATTTGGTAAATTTAATAGATCGGAAGAACTGAGCCATCTTTAACCACAGATGGACAAGCATGTCCTCTGAGAACTGCTTGCTCCAAGAGAAAATCCTGAAACTTTATGGATTCCCAGATAAAGGCTTTCAATTTTAAATTCTGGGGTTTGTTTTGTTTTGTTTTTTTCAAATTGCAGTTTAGTCTGGCTTTCAGCATCCAGCCAACATGGGTGTTAAGTGGTGTTCTTTTGCTCTTTGCAGTTTGGCTTGTTCACTTGGGTTTCAGTAGATTCCAGTCGGGGCTCTTTCTACTCCAAGTTCAGCCACTTTGAGTCTGCTAAACAATTTAAGTTTAAATTCTGTCTGAAATTGTACTCCAGTCTCCCATTGGCAGTGGTCCTCAACCTTCTTAGACTCTAGGCAACCTTTGGAAAATGCTAGCTCTTATTTTTTTTCCAGAGAGAAGTTGGTGAAAACGAAGAGCAGGCTTTGTATTGCAGAAGACCACAGTGGGTCAGAATGTATTAACCACTTGATCTCTGGGTTCATCTTGTGAATTGTTTGCACACCTAATAGTACTGTATGGTACCCCAGGACACTTGAAAGGGTCTTGAGGCACTGCAGGGTGCCACAGCACCGTGGCTCAGAATTGCTGCCCTGTGGCCAATAAAATTGTTACCCTTGACTAGTGAAAGTCTTTAGCAGCAAAGTAAGTTCACTTTTTATAAATGTTTCATTCATAAAGTAGACTTTTTTTCTTTTCATGAAAGATTAGTTCTGCAGGAGCCAGCTTTTTTTCCTTATCGTCTCGCTTCTGACACTTCAGCAGAACAAGCATCAACAGAAAATGATCTAAATTGATTGCACACTAAAATTGAACTTTGGATTTCTGAAACTTTGTCAGAAGCAAACTGAGACATCTTTGCTAAAATGGGGCTTAGCTGAGTGGCAGACTTCAAACACTTGGGTAGGTAACAGCCTAGTGAAATGAGGGTTGCAAAGGGAAAGCTCACAAGGAAGGAGAGTGAATTATTATGGTCTAGAACTAATCAAGTGCAGAGCTGTCTCCTTATCACAAGACTGCAGAAGAAGAGGACTGAGGATGTTGAAAGCTTGCATGTGAGAAAAGAGGGGGTTGCTGGAAGTTTGGGCAGGAGCTGATAAGTTTGCAGCTGTAGGTATTAGAGCATCTGCATTAACTGTTATGAGGGTGGACTTCACTTTTTCAAGTGGGGCAATACTATGTGTATCCTTGAGGCTTGAGATAACAAGGCTGGATTCATTAAGCAGCTGACCAAGGGTGCAGTTGCTTTCATTGGAGGATCACTTTCCTTACAACTTGGTGATAAGGGCAGTATCTCTTGGCCCTTTAAGTAAAAAGGAGTCAGCAGTCAGCCTAATGCTCTTAGCGCAGTTTCTTTTCTTTTGCAGATGATGTGCTTGCCCCAGTGAAGCTGTGGTGGCTCCAGGGTAGCAAATGCACAGACAAGATTGTTTCACTCTGCTCTTTGCTTTGTAAGGGAGGGGTGTGGAGCAAACATGACTGTTTGCCCACCTTCACAATGGTTTTGGCTCCTGGGTTAGCAGCCGATTGCCTTCATGGCTTTGCTTAGGCCAAACAGTCTCCCTCTTGCAAAAGGACAAGTCCTCTATTGTTGGCCACAAAGGTGCACCCTCCTTGGACTTGAGCTTCCTGGTTCTAACAATTACTCGATGAGTTTGTGGCAAGTCGAAGCAGGTCTTGGATACCCCTAACCACGTAAAATAAATGGAAACATTGTTTGGTGGCAAGGGAGTTTCCCAGCGTGTGCTTGGAGTACCTTTTTACGTTCACGGACCAGAATGCACTGGGCCAGGTTACTGCAGAGCAGTGCTCGTCTCTGAACTCTCGAGCCGGGCCAAAAGACTCGGGGCATGGTGCTGGGTGGACTCAGTTAGCTTCTTGCTAAGGGTGAGGCACGACTTCGGCACAGACTCCTTTGCCCATAAAATTGGTGTCAACATGTTTTGCACTTTAAATTTTCCAGGCATGGTATTGATATGTTAAGCCACACCTTCTCCACGGGCTTTGAACTTTGGCAGTTGTCTTTGGATGCTTATGCTGAACTGAGTCACTGCCATCCAAGCAAAGCTTTTCAGTCCGAGAACCAATGGAGGACGATTGATAACTTGCAGCGAGCACCGCAGCGTTGGGAAGGCAGCACCTGTAGCAGGCTTATGCCTCCACACTTCTTCCATGCATTTTATCTTGTGTTGAGCACTAATGCAGTAAATACTGGGTCTTGTTTTAATTTACAGTTGACAATCACTAAGCCATTGCTGTTGGCTGAAATAGTATAGGACTTGCAGTCAGTCCAAAGAACACCGCTCTCTTGTCTGTTTCCATTCTTCCAACAAAAAAGAGCTAAATTAAGTCAATAAAATGCCCAGCCTTTTAAGCTTGTTGGTGTTTCTGTGACTGCCTTCATTCTGATACTATCATGCTGACTGGTATATTTTTTTAACTTACTGAAGCTCTGTTTGTCTACTGGACACAAATCAAGTCTTGTATTTATTGCCAGAAATTGGTTAAGTAATGTTTTGTGAAAGATGCACAGCTACAGTACCTGAAATTACTTGTATTCATCTTGAGTGCAAAATGGTCTAATGATTTTTTTTTTTTTTTTTTTTTGTCCTGATTTCTCTTTTGGAGAAAAGAAAATCAATGCTTGGTCTGCCCCACTACCTTCCATGGGATAAACCTGTAACAAGTGTGTCATTACCAGTGAATAGCTTTCCTTCCCCATCAGATGCCTCCATGTCTCCTTCCACAAGTGACTAGGTCAAAATAATTGGCCAACCTAATTTTAAAATAGTACTCAAGAAATGGAACATCCCTGGTGGATGAAACCTCACTTATGTACATGAAGACCAAGAAGCTGTAAAGTAGCAATGTATAATGGTTTAGAAGTCAAATGGGTTGCTAAGTGGCTGGAGGGCCGCACCCAAAGTGGTAGTGGACAGGTCTTATTCAACCTGGAGGGGTGTGGGCAGTAGGGTCTCCCAGGGCTCGGTCCTCACACTGTTCAACATCTTCATCAGTGACTTGGACAAGGTGGTAGAAAGCACCCTATTCAAATTTGTTGACCACAGTAAGATGTGGGGGGAAATGGGCATGCTAGAAGTTAGGAATAGGCTGCAATTGGACCTAGACAGGTTAAGGGGGTGGGCAGATGAGAACAGCATGGGTTTCAACACTGAGAATGCAAGGTGCTGCACCTGGGGGAGGAGGAACCAGCAGCTGGGGAACTCCCTTCTCTCAGTGCAGAGGCAGAAAAGGATCTTGGAGTCATTATTGTCGGCCAATGTTCACTTTGACATCAGTGTGGGGACACAGTCACGAAGGCCAACCACACCTTGTTGTGCATCCACAGATGCATCTCAAGCAGGTCCAAGGAGGTGATCCCTCCCTCTCTGTGAAACGCTTGTCAGGCCACAGTTGGAGTATGGTGTCCAGTTCTGGGTGCTGCACTTCGGGAGGGATGTGGACAGCATGGAGAAGGTCCAGAGGAGGCCACCCACATAATCAGGGGGCAGCAGGGCAGGCCTATGAGAAGAAGCAACGGGACCTGAACCTGTTCAGCCTCCACAAGAGAAGGTTGGGGTGGGGGAAGAATCTAGTGGCTGTTTTACAGACTAGTCAGGGAGGACCAGCAGGCATTGTGGGAGTCCCTGTTTCCCTGAGCACTACCAGGAGTGACTAGAAATAATGGTCGTCAGCTGGCAGATGGGGAAAATCAGGCTAGATATCAGGAGGCAGTACTTCATAGTTGGGATGGCTAGGACCTGGAACCAACTTCCAGAAGTGGTGCTGGCTCCTACCCTGGGGGTCTTTAAGAGGAGGCTCGACACACACCTTGCTGGGGTCGTTTGACCCCCCCAGTACCCTTTCCTGCCAGGGCAGGGGGTTAGACTTGATCTGCTCAGGTCCTTTCTGACCCGACCAACTATGAAACTATAAAGTAGGAGAAACTTTAACATGATTTATTTAGCTTTTTGCTTCAGACAGATGCCGTCATGGAAGATGAACAAGTTGCTTGCTCTTCCTAGTTCAGACATGCTTTTTTTCCAAAAAAAAAAAACCCCCAAAAAACCCCTGAAAAACAGCCACAGCATTGTTTACGCAGATGACTCCAGTGTGTGTCTATATCTTAAATTGGCTTTTTGCGTAACTAACCATTTATTGTATTTACGCCACAATCATAATACACATTGAGGTTTGATTAAACATTTGCTTGCTATTCATCTGGCAGTTGCTATAAGCTGATGGATGAGTTTACCACAGGGAAATGCTACTGTTGATGAAAGGAACATTAAGATGGCTGAAAAGAACATTATCCTTGTACAGGCTTGCCAAAATAGATCAGGCTGGTCAACATTTTTCATATTAAAAAATTAGCTTTTCAACATCTATCAACCATGAATAGGGTAAACGCTTCTGATTCTTCCTTCTGACTAGATGACCTGACTGAGCAGAAACTTACTGCAACTGAATATTTAATACATATACTTCCTTTTTATATAACTTCTTTTGCAAGTGAGTAGTGAAAAGATTAATTTTGGTAATAGTACTATACAGTAGTGGGCAGACTTAAAAACTCCTAGAGGCCTTAACACTTATCTGTATCCTCTAGTAACATTTCCATTTATGAGAGCTGAGTGAAAAATAAAGCTATTGCTTTTTGCTTTTTCAAGGGTGTGAACATCTGTGGTAGAAGGCAGCATAACTTTGCAAGCCTATCCCCAGGAGCTTGCATGTGAAGTGTGGAAAGAGCTGCCTTAGTTTTCTGCCTGTAGCCCTTCAGAGGGGTAGGGGGATGGCTGTCCAGTACTAATTCCATGTTGTCCCCTATCCTTGGAGGGGGACAAGGGTGAGGAGGAAGCGCAACAGGTGGTGAGGCTAGCACTGTTCACAGGGCATGGGAGAGCCAGACATGAGGCCAGCTGTGAGCTGTGCTGGGCTGTGGAGGTGGGCAGGAGTATATACTGCAACTAGAAGAAGCCAGCAGAACAATCCAGGAAAGGAAGATAATGGTCTAAGCAGGCAAGGCAGTCTAGCCAGATTTGGTGGGTGGAGAGCAAGAGTTCAGAATCCAAAATAAGGCGATAGAAAATCTGGTGAGTGGGCCAGAGCAGGACAGGTTTTGGATTTTTCTGAAAAACCCCAAGCAAACACCCAAGAATCCTGCATGGTCTAAATGTGTAGCAAGAAATGGAAACTACACTTGCTAATTTGGGGATGAGGGGGTGTTTGTTTGGGGATTTTTTTTTTTTCACTTTTGCCAGTTTGAGATGACTCAAAGGCAAAGATCTAAGAGAGCTTGGGGGTGAAAATCCAACATGCCCTGTCCTGGCCACACTGCTCAGATAAAATGAGATTGGAACTCCTGTCTGAATATATTCAATCCCATGTTAATTAAAGGCTAACCTGTAAGGAGATGGCATGGGCACTGTAGACTCTCTTTTCAGGCAACCTCACCCAAAGGAAAGGACTTTCACAGAAGGGGAAAAGAACTGGGACTCAGAAGGAGACCCTGGAAACACAAGGATCAGGACCATCGGGCAAGGTCAGGTTTGCAGAGGGAAGATGGAGGTAGTGGAAATATATATAACTCAGTTGGTCACACTTGAGGTCAGTGTATGCATCACTTCCCTCCCACAGAGTGAGAGGCTGTACAAGGTGCACGAAGTCCAGGGATTTGTGCTCTTTATGATGACATGCTATCATGCACCTTTTCCTTGTCATTGACCAAATGATTCAGCAGGATGTGCTCCATGCTATTCACCCTGCTACAGCAGTTATGAATGAAACTAGTTTTGTGCAAAAAAAAAAAAAAAAAAAAAAAAAAAAAAAATGCATGTCAGATAAGTATCTTTCCCACCCAGCAGAGCATGGTTACACAATCAGTTGTGCAACAAAATACCCTTGATGTCTGGCCAGTGCGCTCAGGTGCAGAAAATAGGCAGCTTCCGGAAGTCAGTTTTTGCCTTCCTAGGGTTAGCTTCATCTTGGTCAGCATGTCCTCAACTGGTTACTTTTTAGCTTGTTTAATCAAACTTGAGGTTGTTTCCTCAAGGATACAAGGCCTCTTAGACAGGCTAGGCAGTCCTTTCCTGGTCAGGATGAAGCCTACTCCTGATCCTATGTGTACTGTAACACTTCCCTACTTATAGCAAGTATCCCGGAGGACAGGTAAGTGCACATTTTGAAGGGATTTGTATTATCTGTGTAGGGGTCTTCTTGGGTACAAGTTCTTAAACATCTGGACATCTTGTATTCTGTATAACGCTTGGATCTGATGCTTGATTTTTGAAGTCCTCACCATACCTGCAATGGTGTGTTTTTGTAGCCTACACACTTTAGGTGCAAGACACAGGCAATAGTGCCTCTGTACTCAACGGTGTTTATCCTCATCTGGAGTCCTGTGTGCAGTTCTGGGTTCCATGCTTTGAAAAGGATGTGGAGAACTTAGAGAGGGTCCAGAGGCAGGGCATAAAAATGATCAATGGATTGGAAAGCAAGTCCTACAAGGAGAGGCTGAAGGAGCTAGGCGTGTTCAGTTGCAGAAAAGGCACATAAGAGGGGACATCATAGCACTCTTCAGATACTTGAAGGGCTGCTATAAAGAAGAAGGAAAGCACCGTCGTGCTCTCACTCTACAAAGAGGAGGATGCTGTGGACTCCATCACTGGAGGTGTTTTAAGGGCAAGGTTGGACAGCCACTGGCTGAGGGATGATCTAGGCATAGCTATGCCTACTTTTTACCATGAGTATTTCCCATGCTTCTGGGCTGTGCTGGTTGCTCCTGCTCTTCCTGCCCCCCTCCCTCTCTCCTGCTATGTGTCCAGATATTTTCAGGCCTCCCCAGATGCACTAGATGTTGCCATATTTGGAGTTAGAGTAGTATGGGTGGTGGAGGGGGCCTTTCCTGCCTCTAGTGCAGGATGTAGCCTCTGCCCAGGACCTCTAGAGCATATAAAACATTGGCTGCTGTGGCTCCCCAGCTTTTACATGTAGCAGGTTAGGGTGTTGGGTCTATGAGTCGGGGATCAGGGTAGGCTTTTATATAGAGTTTTTAGATTATGGGTGTACTATATGGCATGGCTTGATGAGGATGATCCTGCCTTGGATGGGGTTGGACTAGGCGACCTTCCAGCCATACCTCTCTACGACTCCCAACTTGCGATGGATGAGTGAAGGCTCAAAGGCTCTTGCAGTGCAGAGGACCAGGATGACTGGAAACTTTCTCTTCACTTGCAGGATCCTACCTATCTCAGAAATTATGGTTCATACTTGGTAGATTTTGTTCATTTCCTCTAAACTCTCTGACCTACGCGTCCTCCCTGTATCCTCTGGGACTAGGACAAGTCCTTATTTGTTGTACTACCAAAATCTTGACTGCCTCCTAAAGTACATTTGGTAGAGAAGCTCTGACTACATCTTTCTAGGGCAGCTTAGCAAGCCTCTTAATACTTTTAACATAATCGAGATCACAGCACCTTTTGGTGACCTGTATCCAGGTCTCCCACTACCTTCTTCCAACTTCCTCATTGGTAGTATCTGTAGATGAATGTCACCTGCAGTTCTTGTGACATGTGACTTTAGTGGGCGAGTAGATTCTCCTTCCTAGAGGTCAAAG
>JAGPOW010000261.1:5167230-5188889 GCA_030014935.1 Caiman crocodilus
ACTGGCATGGGCGCTGGGGCTGATTTTTGGTCGCAGCCTCTCACCCCAAAATTTACCTTGCATTATCTCCATGGAGCAGCCCCACTATAACTGAACACACTAAGTGATGTTATCTGGAGATGGGGCTTTCCATGGGAGGGCTAACTTTGCTATGACAGTTGCACCTAACACATTTTGCTGCTTGAATACGGAGACATTTACATTTCGAGATGTTTGGTTGCATGTGCATCATGGATCATAGCTTGCATGCAAGCTACAGATCTGCTTTGAGAGTGGTAGCCAAAACACAGGCTCCTATGGATTTGGCATGTCTAATCAACTGGCCAACTTTCTCCATGGCTTGCATTCAAGAATATATATATATATATATATATATATATATATAATTTTTTTTTAATTTTGCACTTGTTACTGACTACCAGAGAATTAGTTGGGTTCTTCTGGCTTTAATAAACAGGCTCAAGTAGCAAGTTATTTCTGTTACTTAACAGTGAACCTAGAATGAGTTAAATCAGGTTATGCCTTTCCCACGTTTATAAAAAGGAAGTGGAGGTTGGGATTTGCTTAACTGCAGCAGTGATTTGACCATGTAATCTGATCTAATATTAGTAACAGTCTTGAGCCTTTGGGGAGCTGCATAGTATCTAATGCATACGGTCTCTCCATATTAAACTGTTTTCAAGAAGGTGGCCTCCCAGCATTTTCGAGGCCTTTCTAAAGGCTGATCAAGGACCCTAGCTCCCTGCCTCTTTCACCAGCCTTGATCCATGTTACAGAGAGGAGATGAGGCAGGTCCCCAAATGTGCAGAGAAGAAGAAATCTGTTTAGTCTAAACCAAGGCAGTCCAACTGGTGGCCCAGGGGTTGTATCCAGCCCATGCGGTATTTAACATGCTCCCATGCTATGTTACTGCCCCCTTGCTCCAATTGCTGTGGCAGGCAAGAGCCAAGGTGTCTGGAGCTGGACAGCACAGAGGAAGGTCTGAGCTTGCTGCCTGCCCCGCAGCCCCAGCAGGGGAGCTTGGGGTGCTTGCATGGCAGGAATGGGAGGGAGGAAGGGGTGAATTGCCTGCATGGTGGGTAGTGGCTGTGGAGGAGGTGATGGTAGCAAGGGAAGTGGGGTTTGTGCAGCAGAAGGAAGCATATTTTGGGGGCTTAGGGAGCCTGTGTAGATGGAAACCACTTCTTTTGCATTGAGGTGGATGAGGAATTCAAGACAAACAGATTATTCATGTAAGTGGGGGCAGATCTTGTGCATGTCTGTTTGTAGAAAGTTCATAAATCATCCTGGCTTAAAGTGCTGCTCCTCTGTGTGGTGATGGACTTTATTCATAGACTAAAATGGTTTCTGAAGCCATTGACAATGGCTTGTTTTGCTTTTCTAGACTCTATTCCTGTGGTCTTATTAGCACTTGCACACCACAGCGACTGCTGTTTTGAAAACTGGGTCACTAATGTGGCAGCGCAGAGCTGCTACTTGCTGCCATTCTCAGTGAAATCAATACGATGCCAGAGCACCCTTACTTTTCTTTGACTGCAGATTTGAAAAATTGGGGGTGTGGAAGTGGACCTAGAGAGTCTTGCTATCAAAATTTAGGATTTTCCCTTATCTTGATCTCTGAAAACAAGCCCATTTGTGTTCCCTTGTGACTGACCACCTGGGTGACAGGCCTTTGATTTAGTAAATAACTTCACTTAAATGGCAACAGATCAAATCCATTTTTTTAATAAGGCAAACTGGGAACAAAGAGCTTTTTCTCTCCCCCACACTGCTTCATACCTGGTGGGAGGATAATAGTTGTTTCTTTAGTTTGCTTCTGCTGCTCTAAAAACAATTTTCTCTGGGGCTGTTATCATGGTGGTCATGATTCTCTTTTAAAGGACCACTTTAAGTTGTTCCCAAGCTGAAAGCTTCATGGCAATTTAGTGAACCAATTCTTTCTTGAGCTTTTAAAAGGAAGGTAAGGCTTGTGTAAAGAGAGAGAAAACAAAGCTGCATTTGTCAACTCAAAGTCGGATGCTATCAGAAGGAGCATCTTGTGCATGAGATGTTCAGATTTGCTGACTTCAGTATAATCTACAGTATTTTTTATTTTAGCCAGCTTCATGTTGTAGATTCTGCACCAAAAAAAAGACCATGTTTTGTATGTCCCTTTAACCTGTTAAGATTAGTTATAGTGAAGAGGTGCAGACTTTGCAAGTATCTACATCGGGATACTATAGAGAACTTGGTTTTATCCTCCAGAAGGAAGCAGAAGAGCAGGTGTAATGGAGTGAGAGTAGAGTCCAAAGCAGTCTTGTTCTCAACTTGCACTTTAGCAATAGCCATCTCTCCTATGTGTGCAGGAGGAGGGAAGCAATACATGCCTGAATGGGCTGAAGTACCAGGATTAAATGAGACTGTGGTCTGTTTACTACCTGGATGGAGCCTTGTCCATCTGGTAATGCATAATAGTTCCACTTCTATGCTCCTAACCAACATAGCCCAGATGGCTCAAGGACTGCCCTCCTGCTGCAGTGTGGGCATCAACCAGAAATGCAGATTCCCAGTAGAACCATCTTGGAAGCAGTTTTTCTTTTACAAGATGGCAGGTGTGCATGGGACTAGCAGGACACATGTCTTCCCCCCACCTGCAAAAAAACAGTCCATTCAAATCTCATTCCAGTTATGGGAGGAAATGGAAATATTTACTGAATAATAAGGAAGCTTTTCCTAGTGGATGCATGTGGGTGGGGTACATGGCCTTGAAGGTGAAATGCTACAGCATGTGTTGCAGCAGTTCGCCGAAATGCATTCGTCTGGTACTCCTTCCAGTTAAACTCATGTTAGATATTCAATAAAAGACAGTGGTCCAATGGAGAGGTGGAGAAGAGATGCCAAAAGTTGCCCAGTAAAATGTCTGGTGATCAATTCCTATTACTGGAAGAGGTGGTAAGTGGGGGGAAAAACCAGTGCTGACCTAAATGTTCTGGAGTTTACCTTTTAGTAAGTCCTGCAGTTAGGTGGAAAGTATAGCTAAGACTAATTTTTGTATCATTTAATGGAATCCATTGAAGTGAGATCTCTGTATCACTGGAGAATGCTCAAATATCTGTAGTATGCAGCATAGTTCAAAAACTAGCATGTCGTCAAGGGAATCGTTCTGAAACTACTGGTATGCAACACCATGTTTTGCTTATGAAAACTGATCCTAGCATCCTAATGTAGTCCCAGAAAGGAATGGGTAGGGAGAGCCTCAGCTAAGCTTGAATGAGGAAAGACTTTGAATGTGCTAGAAGCAACTAACATGTTCTGTCAATGGTATCGAAGAAAGAGGGAAACCTGATTTTTATTTTGATGCAAGGACATGGGAATATTTCATAGGCACTGAAAAGCAGCCAAATGGAAGGTGGCAAAAACTACTACTAGCTTACTTGCCAAATAACCAATATGCAGAAATCTTTGTCACAGGATACCAGTGAGGGCAGCAGGTGTGTAACTTGGTTTGCATGGGGCTGCTGCAGTAATGAAGCTCAGGCTTCAAGTCCAAAGCTAACCACAGCTTGTGAAGGATTAGAAGGGAACTTCTATCTAGTCCTGTGTTGCTACAAATAATGTGCTTTTGAACCAAAGGCCTTTTATGTAAACAATCCAAGTTTTAAATGATGTAATTTTAATGTAAGCTGCTTCACTGCATTTCAGCTGGAATGTAGTAGCTGCCAAGTCTTGCAATAACTGTCATATTTAAAGTTGTGTGTGGTGTGTGTATACTGGCTAAAATTCAGTCTTCCTTTCTGAAATGTGGAACGGATACAGAGGAATAAATGTGTCCAGTTGACCACTGTCATTGCATTCTTGTCTAGAAAGAGACGGATATTTATTTATCTCGTGTTTTTTGGGGGGGGGGGGGTTATCACCACCTGGGGATGGAAGCTAGAAATGGCTTCAAAAATGGAGTGCAAAAATATCTCTGGCTTCAAAAAGACCTTTTAGTACCCACTGAAAAACAAGGACCCAAGTATGTTGGTCAGATTAGTACGCAAAGGAACCCTTTAGGAAGCTGCTGTTCAATTGCACATGAATAAACTACATACAATCTGCTTCTGCAGACTCTTGGGACATCCTGCTAGTTAAATAGACTGACATCTTTAATTCTGAAATAATAAAAGCTTAAATGACTTGCTAGGCAGCATATGCTCCCCTCCACTTCAGTGCCAGCTTTTTCTGATTGCTTGTGGTATACAGAATTAAATATGCCGTGTCACAATAGTGACCTTCTTTGTGACCAAAGATAAGAGCCAAGTTGCATTAAGCCTGACATGGCTACTTTGAGTTTCCTACCAATTACATGCAGTGCACATCTCTTTCCAGCCGTACTATTTTCTCCCGAGTGCTGTAGGCCTACTCTGTACTACCTGGCATAGGATCAAGGAGCTAAAAATTTGCTTACTAAAGAATTATCTTCATAGTCTGTCTGTTTTAAATAGCTGCCCTATCCACAGAGTGAGTGTGGATCAGTTGCCTCTTCTATTAAGGTCATCTTTTTTTCCCACCTTTTAGGAAAGAAAAGGGTGGGGGGGACCTGCCATGTGGTCATAATGCACATTTGTGGTATCATGCTGTATAAAATGATCACAGCTTAAAGGTGCATCATGGGTCTCAGACCTATATTTGGCCATGTAGGTTACTTGTATCAGTCTAATCCATGCTGAGTTGCAGTCCAGCGGAGAACAGGAAAAGCCTTTCGGTCCTAATCACCTGTGACTTGTAGCCAAGGTGAATGAGATGTAGCATTAAACTGCTTCATGGGTGTGGTGCTGGATGGAAATTAGACCATTGGTTGTGCTGCAAAGACTGCAGGTCTGAGGCTGCTCGCCTCTGTGCCTCTAACAGTGATGGGGAACATTGATCTAGGTGCTTAGGAGATTGTCAAATAGGGAACAGGGAGCCGTCTTCGCAATTCCAAATGACCAATGCAGATTTGAAAACGCCAGTTCTTAACATGGCTGTTCTTTAGCAGCGTGACTGAGATTTGTGACTAAACGTAAGTTTTCCTACATTTCAACATGTTTGGATTTCTTTGTCAAGTAAGCCTAGCTCTGAGTTGATAACTCATGGTTTTAAAATAGCTTGTCAAATGTTGTGTATATACCAGTAATCTTCATCTTACCCTGCTTTAATGCCATTTTAATGTGCTTTTGTCTTGGCATCTGAACTGTGCAGCGGGGCGCTTGAGAGGGTTGGAAAGGAGCCAGTCTTTGAAAAATGTTTTTGTTGCTTGGCAAAGTGGAACTCCTAGAGACCCCCCACATAAATCTGGACTCCAAGTTTTTTGGAAGGGGGCATTGATTTAAAACGGTACTCTGCACAGTGATTCATTTGGTGCATGAGTTCCTGTGGCTCTCTGGGGTTCATGTGCATTGACTCCTGCTAGGCCTTGGGGGACAAACAAAAGTTTCTTTTGCCCCTAACGTTTCTACAGACCAAGCACCATTGCTTTCGCTAGGAGGAGGCAATACATGCACCACCACCTCTGCATCCCGACTAGGAAAGAAGTGGATAAATGTTGATCTACAGAACACCTGCAGCCTGATCGATCACTTCATGATGCTGCTTTTCCTGGAGCATGAAAACACTGGGGGTTGCTCAATTCAGTATTGCAGCACAGGCACCATGAAGTTAGCCTTGTAGCTTGCTTGATGTGGTTCTGGGATGCCCTTACTGAAAGGGGTACAGGTGTTGAGGGGTCAGTGACATTTAATTGGTGATAAAGTTTTTACTTGAGTCTTTTTCTGTTTTCGATTTGATCACCAGCATTGTGCAATACTGAACTTTAGCCCTTCTAGTGCATTTTAAAAATATGTAACCCGTGGCTATGTACGACTGGCTGAAATGCATGCTTCCCTTTTTTTAAAGGAATAACACGTTTTGGGGTGGGGGGGAAATCTTTAGTTGCTCTTTCCCTCTTCTCCCCCCATCTCTACATGAGCCCAGGATAGGAGCAGATCTGATGAGATGATTGCAGACTTGCACAGTATGAAGGATTTGACCCCAGAAATAATCTGCTACTAAAAAGATGAGCCAGTTCTCCACCAGAACTAATACATCTTTAGGAAGGAAAAAAATCATGTGCTGCCTAATCTGACCTGTAGCATAGCACACCCTTTTGGCATCTTGTGCAGAACCAATGCTTTGAGCGAAGTTTTTATAAGGCTCCTTGGAGGAAAGCATGTACTCCTCTTTTTTTTTTTTTTTTTTTAGGCTTCATCTTCATGAAACTCATGTAAGCATATGGTAGTCAAGGTTAGCAACTGAAGAACCACTTTAGTTGTCTGTTGTGTGTAGACATGTTGTCTAACATGGTTAAACTCCAAGAAAAGGGCTGTCCCCATTTTACACATGGGAAGATATTGAACGCTTACTGAGGGCTTTGAAATGTTCAGGTGAAAAGCAAACCAAGAGCTTGGTATTGCCCATCTTAATGCCATGATCAAGCAGCTTTTTTGGGGCCCAGGCTGTGGGTCCTCAGAAAACCCATACTAGGACCCAGCCACTGCCTGGTGGCTTTCCCTGCTGTCCAGGCACAGCATGGATGAAGCCTTCCCTCACTGCCTCAACACCAGTGAAACCTTTCAAACGATTCAAATCGAAAGCCTACTGAACCTCCCCCTTTATTTAACTCGGCTAACAAATACATCAGCAGTTTCACTCTTGCAGAATAATGCAATGATGCCTGGATTATAAATAGTTCATGGAGAGAGTATAGTTCAGTGGGAGAAAAAGCTTCAAAATCCCAGTAGGGAAGGTGTGAGGGGGAGTTACTGTTATAAAAGTAAAGACAAAACCTTTGACCTTTTGGGTCTTGTGAGTTGCACTCTCAACAGGTAGCATTACCGCAAACCAGCATGTCTGGCAATCTGTAGCTAAGCTCTAGAAAATAAGTGTAAGCATTTGGTTAAGCAGGAGAGTTCCTAAGTAACGGCCTGAGGAGTGTTGTTATTGCCTAATGTTGCATTCAAAATATCTCTGATACTTGTTCCCTGCTTGAGAAAAGACATGGGGGTTGGATGAACTGGGAGTTAGGTCCTAGGGAGCTACTTCTCTCTGCCACCTCTTTGTCTTCCATTTATTTTTTCTTACTACCAGATGATCAAGGAGGTGGTTTATTCTTTTATCTTCCTTTTCATCCTCCTATCTCTGGCATCAAAGGACTGTCCAAGATGTGCTGCAACAAAGCACCACCCCCACTCCCTCCCATTACTGCACCTGAACCAAATATACCAGGAGTGTCAAACATGCAACCTGTGGACCCTCTCTATCAGTCCCATGGGGCTTCTAGTGGGCCAGGAAGTCTGGGGGAGAGCCTACCAGGGGATCCAGGGCCCCATCGGACATAATAGGCAGTGGCAGGGGGCAGCTGTGCTGATGGCTTTGCTCGCCTTATGGCTGCTGATCTCACCAGCTCTGCTGCTTGCCCCTTGGATCTGGACTGCAAGGGTCCTCACAGGCTGGATATGGCTCAGGATGGAGAATGAGTTTCGCCCTGTGAAATATATCCTAGCACCCGTAGTGCAACAGAGTGCCTGCCATGCCTGTTGCAATGAATGCTGTATTGCATCCTTCCTTAACTGGGCACATTGGGTCCCAGTTGACCAGCACATGGCAACGTACTATAAAAACGTTGAATTTCTGCAGACAGTGTCTCAAACATACGAGGAGACTAGCATTTTGGAGAGTTGCTTATTGCAGATTGGTTTGGTTTGCAGCCAACATGACTGCTCCCCAGAAGTCCTTGTTCAAGCATTAACTGTCAGTTATCAGTGCCCTCATTTTAGCTAGGTTTCTATCTTGACCATTATCTGTGGGGGAAAATTGGGGTTGGATGATGGCTAGTATGGAATCGGTTTGTTCCCCAAGTATGTGCCGTTCTGCTGTAAGATTGGCAAAGGCCAGATAGACAGACAAGCAAAGTTGGCTAAACTGTCTGCTGATGCCTGTGTGGGGAATGTGCTAGTTTGCCTGAGACTCACTGTCTTTAGTTGGCATAATATGCTGATTTATTTTGTTTGTTTGTTTCCTCCTTTTACATTTTAAGATGCCAGGTAGCTTGTGACTTGTAACGCTATAGGAGGCAGTGAAGCTACCTGTGCAAACTCTGCTTGCACTGCCTGAAGAAGGGAAGCCACCTGCGTTAATGCCTAAACTCCTTGAATGACAGGTAAAATGTAAACCAGACTCATCGCTTCTAAAAATGTAACTGTGAAATAAAATATTTTGAAACAAGTAATTGGAAAACCAAAACAATGTGGTGTTACTTCTCAGCATACAAATGGTGACTCAACTGCTTTGTTGGATGGAATTTGAATGAAATGAAATGTGATGAAACCAGTAAGCTGATTTCACTATAGTCTAAAATTGGTGTGCGCCTCAATTAAAGTAGCTGTTGTCGTGGTGTAATTTTAAGTGACTAAGTCTTCAGCTTTCCTACCTCTTCATGTTAGCTAGAGCAGTAGTTCTCAACCTTGTTAGTCTCCTGGTACCAGTGTGCCAGCTCATAGTTTCCACTTGCTTTTTTTGACTACCAGGAAATAGCAGTGCAGTTCTTCTGTTGCAAAGAATTCGGACTGCAACATGTCAGAATATTTTTAGCACCATGGATTCCTAGTTGAAATAACTGGTTTTAGCATTTGAATCGCATTTGCAGGCCCAGCAGTACTAATATTGCAAGGCACCCTGCAGCACTCTTGAGAGGACCTCAAGTCCCCCCAGGGTGCAGCACCCTGGTCAAGAATCACTGAAATAGAAATTTTAATTTGACAAGCAATTTATTTGGTGTAGTCCTTCAGTAAGGGGGTATCCCACTATTTAAATTTCCCTCAGTCTCTTCTCCAAACTTAAAGGTGGGGAGAAGTCAACCCTGAAACAGTAGTAACACAGCTAGTTTTTATGAGATGGCAGTGAAGATGTGACGGTTCATTCCCAGGAGTAGTCTCCTGGGTACTAGATGTGCACAAGGAGTCAGTTTGGGCCTTGAGGAGAGGCCATCAGGCTGGCATCACTGCCTGCCATACTTTTCTGAAGCACTCAAAAGCTCATCTATTCCCTATCGCTACCTGTCATGATTAGTGTAATTGCTTTTTCCTGGCTGCACTGCCTCTGCTCTCTCCCAGTCATATAATATACAGCTTGTAGCATATTTATTTAACTATCACAATGTGACTCCATTCTTGTGTGGTTTTCTTTTTCCATTTCAAACTCCAGCATCTTCTGGGCCTTACTCTCAGATGCATCTTGCCTTCTCCACACATCTTTCTCTCTCTGGGCATGATGCAGGAACACCACCTTAGATTAAGTGGACCTTTAAATATTCAAATTGGAAAAAATCCTAATTTTGAGCTCAGCATTCAGTCTTTCCTCCATTCTAGTATCTGGTATCTCCTAAATATTTATTAATTCACAAGCACCTAGGAACACTTGCCTAACTCGGATACCTCTCAACCCAACTATATAGCAAGGAAGCAAAGTCAGATATGTCTATATACGCCAAAGAAGTGTAATGAACGGTGCTAGGTTTGTATCTCTTTGACTGCAATCCCCTTGGAGCAGAGGGAGGGCTGACTTTTTTTTTTTTTTTTCATATCCTTTCCTAAGCAATTTGTGAATACCTTACTGGCAATTCTCAATGCCAGTTTTCAAAACATCAGCAGTTTACTGATACTAATTGATACTTGGCCATTATTTAAATTTTGGTTGCCTTTCTCTAGCCTCCGAGTTCTCGGCTATTAAGGTTTTTTAAATGCTTGGAAAATGGAGGGTCTAGGTAACTCTTCATAACATTTTAATTCGCCACAAATGAAAGTACAAACTTAACCCATTCCATACTCAGCAGGTTTACATCTTGGAAACTAAAAACCAGGTAACAATATGATGTCTGCTTTTGCCCTTGGCATGCTGCTTTCATAGCTGTCAGAGGAGAAGGTGGACTTTGCAACATGTGAATAAGTTGAATAAATTCAAGCTGTAGTAGATCAGGAGAAAGGGGGGTGGGGAAAAAAACCAACAAGGATTTGGGTTTTTCCTCAATAGAGAGAACTTCATAACTTTCTTGCTAGCAGCTGCTGTCAGTGCCTTTTTAAAACTCAAAGGCCCCCAAGCTGAGCCTCTGAACTGCAGTAGTGCTGGGAGGACAGCAATGATTTCTTGGGCAACTTAGTCCCAAATCTTTTAGCATTGATTGTTTTAATCTAGCTCCCAAAACTCACAAAGCATTTGTTCCCAGCACGAGCCAACTGCTGTATCTTTGCATTGGCTTACCTTTTCACTCTATCTCCAGATTTACTTGCATATGGAACATAATATAATATTCTGGTTTGTTACCAAAAGATCTAAGACCCCCCATAATTTGTGGGCTAGAAGTAATAACTTTCTGGGTTTTATAGTATAGCTGTTGAACACTGGGATGTAGAATATTCAGCTGTATTGGCTTTGAAACCAGATTAAATTTAAAGTTGCCTCTCTGCTGTGAAAAATACCTGCTAGGAAGGCTTAGTCTACAAGTATTTTTAAATAATATCCCTTTTAGGGTTTTTATTTGTTACTGCTTTAAAAAGATTACTGTCAGAAGAGCAGGGCTAAAGGCAAACTAATAAAACATCAGTGTGACCAAGGAAAGGGCAGAAATCTCCCTGAGGGTTGTGGTGGATGGAGAGCCATCCCCTGGGCCTTTGCCAGGGAGAGAAATCAGCCATGGTGCATATGTGCTTTAAAACCCCAGACGTGTGCACAGCCTCAGTCCTGAATTTGGAGTTGTGTTCAACTTTGTTTTTTAAGTCTAGGGCTGCCTTAAGCTGAATCCCTTCCCAGCATTATGCTTTGGGAGGCTGACTTGTTTCCTAACTGAGCACGCACAAAATAGATTGTCCACAGGACAGGATTTGGGGCCAGTAAACACAAAGGGAATGTGACTGGTTTGGGGGCAGGAGCCTGTTCACACCATTTTCAAAACCTACTGTACGGGTGACTCGCAAAATAACATTGTGACTGACAATGACAGGAAACCTGCAGAATGGAAAGCTTTAGAAGACCATAATTCATTCTTTATTCACCAAAAATTGAGGAATAATTTTCAATTGAAAATTAAGTTAAAGAAAACTAATTTCCTTCTTAGCTCACTCAACTTCATATCCAAATAAGGAATAATTTTAGGACTGTTAACATGAGTAGACTTCTAAATGTTCAGTAGCATCAAATGTAAATTTATGGTCTAGTTCAGTGGTTCTCATCCTTTTTAGACTGGAGGCACCCCCTCACTGGACTCAAGGTACTCCTCCATAACTTGGAATTTGAGCAGCACCCCATTTCAAGAACTTTAACTAATTTATTACAGTGTTTACCTACCCCAGTGGGGCTGGAACAGGCCTGGGCCTCTGCTTATCTGCTCGCATCTCATGGCACCTGTCAGTCTTGCAGCACCCTGTTCTCATTAGCTAAATCCTGAAAGCCTTGCTGAAATCGGCATAACTGGTAGAATAAAACTCATGAAAGCTGACTTGGTGATGGAAATAATGTGTCTTTCATGAAACCTATCCAGGTGTTGAAACTAAACACAGCTTTAGACTACTTTCTTTCCTGTAGGCCCTTGTCTTAAATCTTGGGCGGAACATGATCTAAGGGTATTATCTTAGTGTAAAAGAAGAGAAGTGCTAGGCACCTGGCAGGTTCAAAATCAAGGCTATCAGAGGACAAGTATTTGAGCATTGACCTCCAAAAGCTGCTTCCTAATGGGCAACTCTTCTGTTCAAAGTTGTTTCAGGAAAAGCATAATGCCCCTCTTTATGGGTTATTAAAACCAAAAAAAACCCCTGAATACACAAGGGTCAAAAGAGTGAAGCCTTAAAACTGACTTCTAATGCTGCGATTTCCTAATCTCTTCTTTTAATTTTTGGGCCACGGCTCCAGTTTGACTCGTGGCCCTATGCAGCCATGCTGCAATTCAGAACCCGTCCTGGGTAATGGAAGGCCACTCGAGTCTGTTTGAGGTTGCAGCCCTGTTGCTTGAGAGCTGCGGCTCGAGTGACTTGTCCGACGTTGTATATTCGAAGTATGGTACAGCCTTGTTATAACAGACCTCTGTGGGATCACAAGGAAAGTTTAATTAAAAGAGGCTGTTTACTATAACAAGTTTAGTCAGTTTGCTGAATCACAATATTGAAATGGCTTGCTTGGTATGGTTTATTGTAAACGGGGGGTATTATCATGAGGTTGTGCTGCCTTGTGCTAACATCAGAAGAGCTGTAGAATCATGGGTAACATTGACTAATGTCAATGATGGCTCAGTTCCCCATATCTAAGGGGCACTACTATCATGCATGGAGACCTCCTGAGAGTCTGGGTGGTGAGTCAGGTGAGACTTTCACCTGTCATCAAATGATCTGGTGGATGTGGTAGTTGAGAGATGCGATGCTGTCTCTCTGGAGTGGGATCTAGAGTCAAGTTCACTAAAGATAAAGAATCCAGGGTCTAGGTCTTCTAGTCTCACATCTGCAGTTCTGGCAGATCTGGGGATGAAGTAAAGCCCTAGGAGAAAATTAAACTGTTTGGGGGGGGGGGTTCAGTGCAGCTGAACAGTATCTGCATGTTAATAGCAGAGAGAAGTGGTGTAATCCAGTTACTTGCCTGTAAAGCAGTGGGATAAAAAGCTATATTAGGCAGGAGATGGTGATAATGAAGGAAAATGATAAGCTTGTTAGTGAATGCAGCCAGAAGGGGGAGGCAACTTGAAATATAATGCTTGAGTATTTAATGGCTTGCTCTTTGTTGCAGATTAATCAGCCACTCGATGGGGATTAACAGTGGAGCACCTCTTTGTGTCGCCTTTCCACCTCTGTGCAACAAGAAAAACTTCAGCACCTCTTCAATAATAATTATGAAACTCGTATTAACTGAATGGCAATTATGGATTTTTAACTCTAATTCACAGTAAACCAGCAAGCCATATGTTGAAATTCCTACCAAATAGCTTTGTGACAACCTACCTACATGAGAAGTTGTGAAATACCTGTTTGTACAAGAGGAATATAAGCATTACTTGGGTGAGAAGCAGAAGCTGACAGAAGAAATCTTAAGTTGCCCTTGGAGATATGATAGTATTATTTATATAGAGATATATTTTTATGGTGATGAGAATGGCTCCTCAGAATGCTGACTCGGAATCTATGCAAGTTCAAGAGCTGCCTGTAGCCCAGGATGAGAAACCGGAGAATGAGAGCGGAGAGGAGACCATCAGCGAGGGCTCCATCGACCGCATACCGATACGCCTGTGGGTGATGCACGGCGCGGTCATGTTTGGCAGGGAATTCTGTTACGCCATGGAAACAGCATTGGTCACTCCAGTATTGCTGCAAATTGGTAAGTCGGTTCTCTGTTCTTTAAGCTGTTGCATTTAAATCAAAACACACGACTTGGTTTTTCAGTGTGATCAGGGAATATTGTTTGTCACTGGAGGAAGTGTTGCCTTGTCATTAAAATGTAAGGCTGGAATTGGGGACTTCTTGTCTTCTGATCTTGGCTCCTGCTACTGGTTCCTTGTGACCTTGTTTAAGACCTTGCTCTCACTTCATACCCAGGCTGGGAGGCTTTATCTTCTGGATGAGCTTTCTTCCTCCAAGAGATCTAAAAGTGCAGAGTCTTATTCTTCTATTTTAAAGGGGTCAGTTCAAATCTATGAAACTGATCAGATCATTTGTATGAAACGTCTAAACTATTAGAGTCCAAAAATGGGTAAGAATATACATATCCAAATATACTAACATATTGGACAAATATTGCATTGCTGGATCAGCTCTTTTAGAATAAAGGACTGGAACTATTGCGTATGCTGTTCTTAAGACCTGAATAACCCTTACTTTTTACCTCTGAGCAATTCAATGGAACTGTCTCCTCTTACCTATAATAAAAAAAAAACAAAAAAAACTATAAAATGAGATGGCAAGATACATACTGTACTCCAAGGACCTGCCTATATTATGAAATAGTCAGAGTATGGGGGTGGGAAAAGTGAGTTGCTCATCACCTGACCTTTCACTAGAGTACCTGCAGATAATGCCAAATGATAAAGTAACTTCATCTTGTGCATTTCAGAACCTGATAGCTTTTTTTTTTTTTAAAGCAGAATGGATCCATTGCTGAACTTGAAATTGTGAAAAGCTTATGAAATAGCTCCTGGCTATTGTAGATCCGGAAGCTTTTGTGTTCTGGTTCATTAAAGCCACTGATTTTTAAATTGCTGTCATGCTTCAGACTAGCTTGCAACCTAGATGTCAATAACTTTTTATCCTTTAATTGGGCTGGGGATATTGGCACAAAACATTTAAGATGTACTGCTGCTCATCAGGTCCAATGAATTGTCAATGGCCAGTACGAAGTTAGCAGGGAAAATGAGGATTAGGGCTCTGACACTCATGAAGTGTTTTGTGCCAGTCTGATTCCCCAGACTTAAACCAAACACATTTAATTATACTGTTATAGCTAATGAACACTTGAGTGAATGGGAGGGCAGAAGCTGTATGGCATTGGGGGTACGTATAAATAAAATGATTGTGCCGTAACACCAAGTTTTAACATGCCACTTTGTTACCCAGTGCTGAAAAGTCTTCCTTTACTCATGGCTTAATGTGAAGTTTAGTAATTGAAAGTTGAACCTTAACTTGTCTTACAGTTCTCGCATCAGGTCATTTGACAAGGCTAAAAATCTCCAACTTGTGGCTGGAAACATGATGCAGAACATCCCCCTACCAGATCCTGTACTTATTAGGAGCATGTATCACCATATCGGATTAGTAGTCTGATTAGACTGTCAGGACGACAAGCTGTACTGAACAGGCTCTGCAGGCAGAAGGTCTCTTCTGTTTAGTATAGCTTTAGGGGGAAGTAGAAATCTTTTCACACCCTTTGATGTAGCTATGCCAACAAAGCTTGATGATGGGGACCAAGCTGTAGAGAGATCTTTAAGATTATGATTTAGTGATGTCAGGTGACTGACAGCTGACCTGCACTGGAAGCTTGGGTCTGTCTTGCACCTGTTGGCTTTTGCAGGCCAGCTCCTTTTCAAGATAGTCCCCCAGACTGAGAAGGACTCAGTTTGCCTGGTTAAAAGACAAGGAACAGAAAGAATGAGTGCTGTGTTTATCACTTCTATGAATACATAGAAGATGGGCTGCAATGATTTTTATGTAGTCAGAAGGATCAGAAACTCAGGATTAAGCTGAAATCCTGACTTGTCTTGCTTAATTAACAAGGTAATTCCATCTTGTCCAAAACTACAAGATTGCTTGTTAGACTAACACTCTTTACTGATTTTTTTACATCCCGTGTCACTCTCTTCTGTGATTTAAACTTTTGCCTAGCATCAATCTTGAGCTAACCATCCTATAACCTCCTGGGTTATCTGAGTTGTCGTCTTTTTAGTATTATGCTAGTGTTTTTAAGCTTTATTCAATCTTTACATCATCCCTAGTGTTAGTCACTTGTCAAATCATAATTAATGGTTTAGCTCCTTGTCCAAGTTTTGATGTGCTTGAGTACAACCTGTCTCTTCTACTTTTTAAATAGCACAATACAGCTAGCTTCTGACAAATGAGTTCTGTATTTGGAAAGAATTTGGATAATGTATTTGTATCTTACAAATACAGGAAAACAGTATTAAAACTTCCTCCTTTGCCTCCCTTTCTCTCTTACCAACCTCATCAGTACTATAGCTATGCCATGTGGCAGTGTAAAAATAAGTTGGTTTCCAATATTAACCACTAAATGAGGATTTAAATGGTCTAAACAGCATGAGAGGCACTTTGGGAAAAGAACTGATTTTGGGCAAGATGATGAGGATGCAATGAACGATGTTGTAAGGCAAGTGCCTTCCCCCGAACTATGAGCCATTGGGGAGAGAAGGAGCAATAGGGTGACTTCTCCTCAAGGCACTATCCTCTGTCACATCCCTCACTTTTTTTGATGTAGATACTTCTCTGGGACAAGTGAGAGGCCATACTCTTACTACTCACAAATGTGCCTGATTTTAATCACCTTTGTCAGGAATCCCCAGTGGTGTGAACACGCTCTCCAAAGTGACCTGGCTGTTTTCTGCCGGGCGGGGGAGAAGGCCGGGAGCTGAAACGTTCCTGTAGCCTCTGTGTACAGACTCTGCAGCAAAGGCTGCATGGCATATTTGGGGAGCTGCTGGAAAAAGTACTGCTGCCTGCATAAAACATGACAGATGCTGCTGTTTACTCAAGCCCCGCCTGACAGGCCAGAGTCGGGGCTGTGTGGGGCTGTTCCTTGAACATCAAGAGTGTGTTGGACCTTTAGCCCCTCACACTGGAAAAACTGGTTGTATTCTACCCCGTATCCATGACGTGCTGGACAGATTTGAGTCTCTAAAAGCCCATGTTTGTCTAACTCTGCTCTTGTATTAGCGGCTTTTTAGTAGTGCCTTTCATCACAGGACCAAGACTCCCTACACATACCAGTAATTTTCTCTTCACCACTGGGCAGTGGGCTGTTTTTACAAGCAGGTTAAGAACCTCTGAAATTCCCACAGCCATTTTAAATTTATGCTACCTCTACAGTAAAAATTTAAACTCGGAGAGCTAAGTGTTTATGGATCACTTGGTTGATTAGGTTGGTAATCAGTTGTTATTATATAGCTGTCTCTCTCTTTAGCCTCTGCTTGAGCTCCTGTTGTGTTTTCTGTCTTCCTAAGGCTAGCTGTGATACCCAGCTGTCTTGGTTGGTAGGCAAAGTTCAGAAACAGTGCTGCAAGCAACTATAAAATCATATCACGGGGGTGGACATCTAGAGGCTTTTTAGTGTTGGGTGCTATGCGCCCATGTCCTGTCCCAAGGAAACAGCAGTGAAGCTGTTTCGACCAGGTAGAAGCAGTTCCTATATTCAGGGGAACATCATTTAAGTTAGTGGGAGTCGTTTTACTTCCCCAGTACCTTGGTAGTTACCAGACTTTCTTGTGTACAGTACACATCTCTTTTCCAAAAGCAGTCCCCTGACATTGTGGTACATACATATATAAAGCAGGGCAGTAGGGTTTTTTTTCCCCACTAGAAAAGAAACCCACCTGGAGACCATGCATGTCAAGCAGTTGCCAAGATGGCTGGCACTTACTTGACTCGGCAAACTAAAGGGACGGAGTCCTGTGTTACACCTGGGAGAGGGTTAGCTATTGGCTGAGTGCTGCATCTCTTGACTGAAGCAGCAAGACCGCTGCTGGCAGTATCTTGATGAGGCTCGTAATATGGAAGCAGTGCTTTATGATCATGATAAAGAACTACTTGCAGTGAAGATCTAACAGCCTCGTTACTGCCGTTGCAAGATTATAGGGCCTAGCCTTACATCTGTCTGGGAACACGATGTGGCATCCCAGGAGGTGGTCTGAGTCTGGCATTGTGGTACTTCCCAGAGACTTGCTTTGGATCGCACAGTCAGCCACAACTCCTGAGAAAATCCTCTTCTATATTCTGCCTTCCAAAACAAGGTGCATGTTTGTATTTTGAAGGTGTGTGTGTGAAACATTGCAGTTGTACCCCTTCCCTCTGCCGGCAAACTTGGGAACTGACTAAAGAGGCAGTGACCTACTAAAGTTCCCAAAAGTTTGAAACCCTCTCTTGAATTAGCACTTTTGTGTCCCTTGTTCTACGGATTAAATGTTTCAAAGCAGAAAGATACGAAAATTTGTGGAACTCGAGAGGTATTGGAACTGGCTCTTTACTGCAACTTTAATCTGTTCTCAGAATTGCCATGCTCAAGTTACTTAACATTACCTTTTTAAAAAATGCAGTCTCCAAGTAAGCACCTTGAAGACCTTTTGTAATCGTAACTGGGCTTTAGTAGCTTGGCAACAGAGGTAAGCTGTATTTATTGCACTTGCTTTGAATTGCTACCTACTTTTTTTTTCCTGCAACTGAACTTCCAAAACAACAAAATAAAAAGAAGTTAACCACTTTAGAATATCTTGGCTACTTTTTAAAACTGTCAGCTATGGGAATTACAAAGGTGACTCCAGCTAAAATAGTACTGGCTGATGCTTAAATGTTTTCAGATCAAGGATTATACATTAAACTTTTGGGGCTCCTTCAGTCACCTCTTCTCAAGCCAGGTAGAAATTTTCACAGACGAAAAAGGCTGTTAACTTCTATACTACATAATCATTAACATTAAATCTCATTTAAATTGTGTATGTGTACCAGTTCAGTATTCCATATATGTCCAGAGGCTCTGCAAAATCTGAATACTACCTGTTCAGAAATTTCCCTCCCCCTTTTCCTGCCCTCCAGCCCCTCCTCGTACTTATAGCATACCCAATAGCAACACTGGCTCCATGAGACCAGTGCCACCAGTCCTTCTAAAGAGCAGCTGCTGAGATGGGCTATCTTGGGTTTTATTTGTTCACCAGCTGAGACCCTAAGGCAGTATCATAGTCCTACAAGTAGTAACATCATAGAGTAAGGGTGGGCAAAATGCAGCCTGGGGGCCAGATGCAGCCTGCCAGGCCATTCTATCTGGCCTGTGGGGCTGCTAAAAAAATTTAAAACAAATATTTATCTGCCCCTGGCTGCTTATCATGCAGCCCTCCATGGCTTGACAAAACTCGGTAAGCAGCCCTCCGCCCAAAATTGCCACCCCCGTCATAGAGCATCTTTTAACTTTTTAGTGAAGGGCTTCTTATATGCTCAAAGGACAAACAGATCTATAGTTTCATGAGAACTGTAGGTCTGGTCATATGGGTAGTAGGCATTAATATAGATAAGTCATTTTCTTGAAAAGCCACTGAACTAGACAGACGCTTCTAACTTTTTCATTTGCAGACCCCTTTTGGAAATTTTGAATGCAGGTACAGACCACTTTTGAATTGGAAGTCTTAGTATTCACATATTTTTGATCATAGTCACCTTTTAGTGGACCTTGTAGACATAGTCTGCAGACCCCCAGGGGTCCACACATGACGGATTGAAAACAACTGCTCTAGCTGTTCCGCATCAGTGAAAGGAGAATAATGCATTGAGTACATTCCCTGTTGCTGTTCAACAATTGGTTCCTAAGTGACTGGGTAGTTGAATCTGGCACCCAACTTTTCAGCTTTCTCTTACACACGTGTTGATTTGATGCGTGTACACACTGGGTGGGGAGCTGCTCTGTAGCCGTGGACCAGGATCGATCTTGCACCAGTGACGGCATCGTCTGGAGCCAGGGCAGAGCTGCTGCCTGCATGCCCCTGCCCGCCACTTCGTCCATCCCTGCTTCAATCTAACACAGCAAACTGTTGCATTGAATGTGGATTTCTGACATGTTGGGCAGAGCTGCACTCCTCTCGATTTTTATAACAGCCATCACACTTGCACTCTGACGTGGCTTGCCCTAGAAACCTTTTGATGCTGGTGGGACCCTGGCAGGAGTACCCTCCTGCAGGGAATCTCTTGTTTGCACACTACTCTATAGATTACTTGTAAAGCAGCAGTAAGTGAAACGAGTGCCACCCCAGTGGCTTAACACTGTTTACCTCAACTTCCACACCAGTTGTGGTGCTAGTAGTCTTTTCTGCCCACTTGCCTCTTCTGGGGTGCTCACCTTTAGCTACCTTATTTCCAGAGCCCCCTTATCCCTTCAGGCTTGGTAGAAATGAGTGTTGCACATACTGTTAGCCAAGGGCTTTGGGGTAGTAAACAGATGTGCACCTACTGTGAGTGCTGTAGTGCAGATGGTACTGTAGTGTCCAGATGTGTGCATCTGGGGGTGGGAAGGGACAAATGTAACTCTTGAAGGTAGACTGAGCAAAATGAGTTTTGCCAAGAGACTTTTGAGGTCATTTGGCTCTGAGCCTAGTAGTCCCTGCTAGCCCCCTTTTGGCCCTTTACCCAGGTGACTTCCACCTTCACTTTTCTGCCTACTAGTTATTACCCCAAATATAGTTTACAAAGCTGACTTCAAACGTTAACCCACAACTTCATTAGATTTGTAGAGAGGTAAAAATTTCCTAGTCGGGTGCTAGAAGGGCATTTTATTTTGGACCCTGGCTGTTGTGCATAGCAGAAGAAGATCTTTTTGCCTCCCAGCAGTGGCCTGGATCACATCCTGTAGTGTCAGCAGGTACACTTCCTCCCTCTTTTGCTTTTTGCCTTTCTTTTAACACTTCAAACCTCCATTATACCAAGATCATGTCTTCTAGTTGCAGCCATGGGTAGACTTTCCTCCTGCAGCTGGTGCTTTCTCTTTGGAATCTGACTCTTCAGATTAGACTGTCAAACCGATTCATGCCCATTTTTTTTTTTTTTTTTTTTCCCCTGAGCTCAGCTAATACAAACAGCACCCCCCTCCAAGGCACATGTCTAATGTACATGTGCTTTCCCTTCCTAGTCCCAAACCCTTTCTTCAACAGGTGATCTAACAAGTGCTCAGTGTTTGCACAGAAGTAGTAAGATGAGTCATCCTAATCAAATGTTTGTCCATCTGTGTATTTATTTAAGATTTCATCTATTTAAACACTACTTAAAAACCTAATTGAGATGGTGACATGTGTACGTGCTGAAACCAAGTAACTCTAATCACATTGCCACCTTCCTTTCCTGTACCCACCTTCTCTAGGGCTTGCTTCCCTCTGCCTTGGAGTGGGAGGTCTTGGGAGCATAAGCTGTTCTTGCAGTCAGATGTGAAGCATCTAGTCCTTGCACCTGTGAGGAGCCATAATAAGACTTTAGGCACAGTACCTGAGATGGGTGATGGTGCCTCAGTTATTAACTTGGCTTCTAAGATGTAACTGCATTTGCCTTCAGCTGAAAGGATTTCATACCTCATTTAAAGTGGGGGGGGGAAAAAAAAAAAGGAAAATTCCAGTGAGGAGAGGTGAGAGCCAAATGAGGGTTAGCTCTTCCAAAGCTGCTTTGCATAACTAAGTACTTATCTGACTGTTCACATGCATATCTGGTGCTATGACCTTTGCAACCAACCCTCTTTTCTTAGCAAATGAGTACATAATCACATTAGTAAAAACATCTCAGATGGGTGGAGAGAGTCTTTGAGGGTTAGTTCAAGTAAACCTCCATGCTGTTCTCTTGAAAAGCAAAACTTGTGCAGTACTCTGTTTTTATGTGCAGAAACTAGAGAGTGAAAAGAGGCTGTGCTTTTACCTGGAGCATGCACTTACCCAAACGTATTGTAAGTAATACCTGTTTTAAATACAGATACATTTCTCAGCCTGGCCATCAGTGCTGTGGGATGAGCAGCCTCAATACTAACTCCCTTTATCTTAGCATAGTATCTAGGGTCAGAAGGGGCCTAGAGCAGGCCATCTAGTCTGATCCCCTGCCAATGGCAGGAACAGGTGATGGGGTCACAGGACCCCAGCCAAGTACCTATCTAATCTACTCTTGAAGGTGCCCAAGGTAGGAGCAAGAACAACTTCCCTAGGGAGCCGGTTCCATGTCTTAGCCACCCTAACTGTGAAGTAGTGCCTCCTAATGTCCAACCTAAACCTGCTCTCCAGTAACTTGACCATTGGTCCTAGTCACCCCTGGTGGTGCCCAAGAAAAAAGAGCCTGCCCTATTTCCTGCTGATCGCCCCTCAGCAGCTTATAGGCAGCCACCAGGTCCCCCCTCAGCCTCTGTTTACTGAGGCTGAACAG
>JAGPOW010000261.1:5188989-5204615 GCA_030014935.1 Caiman crocodilus
TACTCCTCTTTGGAGGCTGCTCCCTTCTTCCATAGATAGTAAGCCTCCCGCTTTGCCCTCAGGGACCCCTGAATATCCCTATTAAGCCACGGGGGCTTCTGGGCACTTTTGCCCATCTTGCATCGGGCAGGAACGGTCACCCCTTGGGCTCGGAGGATCGTCTCCTTAAGGAACGTCTACCCTTCGTGGATGCCCATGTCCTCAACCCTACAGTCCCTCAGCGCCTCCTCAACTAGCCTCCTGAGCTCTCTGAAACTGGCCCTGTTTGAAGTCTGGGACCCTAGTCCTAGTGTTGGCCCTATCTACACTGCGCTGGACAGCAAATTCTGTCGGGCGACGGTTGCTGTCTCCCAGGGAATCCCGTACCTGGAGCCCTCCAACCAGATCGTCCCCCAAGGCCAGGACCAGATCCCGCAGTGCATCCCCCGCCCTGGTGGGGCCATGCACCTCCTGGACCAAGTGGAGGTCCTGCAGATCTGCCGTTATATTGGAAAATGGGACTGAAAGATGCTATGCACTTGCATGATGTACGCACTTAACCAGCGTTTGCTGTAATGTAAGTCATGTGAGGCAAGTTTGCACTGGCCTCATGCTGTGCAGTTGGGTAAATTGTGCATTTCCATTTAAACCGGAAAAAATTGAGGGGCTTCACCGAAGAAGGAAATGTATGACTTGCAGCCCTTGCTACATGACGCTTGCCGTGTAAAAACTCTGCAACGCTGCAGTGAGTAATGGTGCTGCAGCTAAAGATGAGTTTGTTTTATTTTTTTTCAGAGTAAAGGCTCCACTGAATCTTGTTGTTGTTGTTTCAAAGGCTTTTCCCCAAGCTATTGAGTAATTCCTATGAATAGTTAATAAGCACAGACCTGATTGTCCACAGCAAAAATGTTCCTCGCTTCCTTTTTTTTAAAGCTGCATGAATTATTAAATATACTGTTCTCATGGTTTTTTGAAGAGGAAGTGTTCTCATTTTGCATCAAACAGATATGATGAATTTTAATGGTCCTATTGGGTTGTTGCATGCTTTAGCAATGTAAAGCTGCTTCTATATCAAACATCATTCCTTCTTTAGTCTGGCTATGAATTTTCTGCTATTTGGGGTTCTGTTTCTCACTTTGCTATATTCCCTATACAAGAGCCCAACCAGTCACATCCCACTAATGTAGTGGGGACTTAATGGGCATTTATGCACTCGTCTGACATTTCTGAATATTGAAGCTAGTTGTTTCAGACTCAATTCTGAACATAATGTTCTCATCAAACAGTGACACTAAGCAGTAGTATCTCAGGAAACTGAATGCTTCAGCGCTAATTAATAGGCTCTAATAAAGAGACGGGCTGAGCCAATTTGAGCAGAATACAATAGGTTATTTTTGTCTGAAAAGACTTCTCATTATATATTCTAGGACTGAGAGAGCACTGCGCTTACTGCACTGCCTTCTGCATGGAGAACTAGGGTTTGTCTTCTGGTTTTGTCTTTTGTCAGCCTCTTATTTACTGTGTCTGGGCTCAAATAGATGTGGAGCTCTTCACAAACCAGAGGCTCTGCAGTCACATTCAAAGGAACATACAACAGAGTTCAGGCACAGGTGAAGTGGATGCATTACCCAGGCGTACCAGCTAATGGTTGCCAAGAAATGTGGCAGTGATCGCTGCAAGGAAAGGCACTTCTGTGATGCATTTATTACGATAATGGTATATCGCTGGTTTTGTATTCCTCTCTTGTACTGGCACTTTTTCCTGATGCTGGAAAGTTTGTCATAATGGGTTACAAAGGTGGTGGAGAAAGACAGACAAGCAAGAAGGGTTTAAAAGCTAGCATCCTGCTTCCAGTCTATAGCAAAGATGGTCATTCTTAGCTCAATCCAAGCTGGAATGGGATCTTCTTTCTAAGGCTAAGCCTGGGATCAAAGGAGACCTTAAAATCTCAGCTCTTAGGAAAGAAGAGGCTGCCCAAGAGCTTTGCAATAGAAAGAGCTGGTGGGCTAAATGAGTCCTGCAGCTCTGCAGTGACCTCGGCTGTAAGCAGTGTTGGTGCTGCCAACCCCATGATGAGCATCTAAGTCCACTCAAACCAAGGGGGAGGAGAGGGCCGGTGCCATGCACTTTGCCAATGAGGGCAAATTTTATAAAATGCCACCCTCAGCAGGGGAAGAGGCTGGAGGCAGATGCACCATACTGACATGCTGTCCCCAGCAGCGACGTGGCCTAGCCCGCCCACCCACCTACCAAATAAGGATCAAAGCAATCGCATGAGTGACAGCCCCCACTAGGTATCTTGTACTGTGCAACGTTGGTGAGAGACTTGCTGACACAATTGTGCTGACTGCGGACACGGGGTTGTGCTCCGGCCTGTTTATCAGCTCAGTGTGGTAACCTGGGCTGCTCTTAAGCTTTGTTTTGCAAACTAAAACAGCGTGTTGTTTTGTCCACTGGAAAGCCAGAAAGTTGGAGACTGGGGGAGAACTTCTCCAACCACCTTGGGTTTTTTTTGTTTTTTTTTGTTTTGTTTTTTTTAAATGAACTTTACAAATCTGTTTTAAGTAGCTAAAGTCCCTATCCTTAGCACAAGATTTAATAGGCAGCGTGTTTATTCTCTTAATACAGGTCTCCAATGATTGAATACATAATGCTACAAACAGTGCACCTGGGGCAAATGATAATAGCCCCATAAAACATCCCCACGCATTACTTTTTAATTACTGACTAATTCATGCTGCTGGAGGTGAATAAGGCTGCTGCTGCTGCTGCTGTTTTTTTTTTTACCTTCATGCCAAGGCAGAGGTGCCACACACTTTGGCAATTGTGCAATAACCGTACCACTTGGGGGGAAAAATAGCTTTTACGAGCCTAATCTGCTGCTTTTTCCTTTTTGCTAGCTTTGAGCCTGGGCTTCAGAGATGCTCTTGATAACAAACGGGCAGGCTTTCTGCCAAAGATAAAACGAGGGTTTGACGCTGGCTCCATGTTCCTGGCGTCTCTGTAATTTGGATTAATGCTAATCATCTTAGAAAGGGAAGTTGAATGTCAAGCAGTTCAAGGGGTGTAGACATGTTCTCTTTTGATGCAAATGGAAGAGGTCTGAAGACCTCGGACTGGCTTGAATATTTTTACCAAAATATTGAATAAGGTATTTTTTTCCTGTCCTTTCTTGGATGTCTAGGGTAAGATCCATCTAGGAAGAAACCATTCTAAAGCAGTGCAATAGGGTTTTCCCTCAGTGTTTCTCTACTTAAAGCTTGCTTCGCCTTGTAAACTCTTTGACCGCAAGTCAAGGGCCTGATGATTTTCTTAAGGTTTCCAGACTAGAGGATTAAACAAAAAAAAAAAAAATCAGTTCAGTTTTCCTTAGCACAAATAATGGCTGCAATGCAATTGCACATGAGAATGTGCTAGTTCGCTACAAGTGCTCTTCAGCTCCTTCATTAAGTAGTCTCATGCTCCGAGTCTCTTCTGGTGCAGGACCTGGGGGATCTCTCTCAAACCTTGCCCGAGATCTGGGGTGTGCAAATAAATGACTTCACACAGGACATTAAGAGCAAGCTACCTGGCTGTCTAATCCAGGCACACTTCTATGCCAAACGCAATTCATTTATGAAGTCAGCTTCTGAAGAAGTAGGTCAAAAACATTTGCTCTTCCAACCATCTGATTCCTCCTCTTATTTGTAAGTGAAGCTTGAACTTCATTTCTTTTTTTCTGCTGAAGAAATGGGTGATGTCTCTGCAGGCTTTTAGAAAACTTGAGACCTCTTTTTTTTTTTTTTTTTTTTTTTTTTAAACCGACTAAAAAATAACTGAACTCCAGTCCTGGCCCTGCTGTCTAAGAAGCCCAGGCAGTGTTGCTCTGCTGCAGGCCCACCTTGACACCAGACCTTTCCTGCTTGGCATGTCTTCCTCCATCTTGTAGCTGCAGCTTTGCTTCAGTGGGTTGCATCTCCCCTGTCTCCGTTTGCTACTCCAGGAGTGCAGAGCTACATGACCAGGGACTGGTTAGCAGTAGTTGGCTAATGAATCTTACTTTTGTAATGTGAATGCATCAATACGCAAGCAGAGAGGCTTCAAAACTGGAACTTGAATCCCACGTCAAAGCTCTTTGGGCTGCTGCTTGTGTGGGCACACGCTGCTCGATCTGCTTTCCACTTTCTGCCAGGCCCTGCAGAGACTTGCTGGATCCCTCCTGTGATCTTCCCCAAAGTTAGGGGCCCACCTTTTGAGAGTCTGTCTCTGCAGGTGCAGGTGATAAGGATTGCTTTCAACCTCTATATTGTTTGTTGCCTTGCATAATCTGCTTTTTTTTAACAGTGTGAACCTCTGGGCATGAACTCTCCAGAGGGGGGAAAAAAACATTTTATAAACATGGTTAATTTCTTAAAACATCTATTTTTCCTTGTTTTTGTTGGTTTGGGGTTTTTTTGGAAAAATGTCATAATCTAAAATTTCATCCCCTGAAAAACAAATACAGACATGAGACCGGTTCCCTTTTGGCGATGCTGTCTGGCTCCAGTGGAAACGGCGCTCGTTTTGCTGTCCTGGAGCTGAGTAGTAGGGCTCCTAGTCTGGATTGTTGTGCAAGTTTTAAACTTAAATCTTCGTGCAGGTGGGCTTGGTCAAGAGGGACGTGACTTCTTGAATGCAGCTTTATCTTCCCAAGATAGAGCCCTGCTGTATTCCTGGCTGGGGTATTACCCCAATTTGAAGACTACCAGATGTTGCTTTTAACATTCGTAGAATTTTCCCAAAATAGCATTAGTCAACAGTCATTAACTTGTCTGAAAGCTTATTGCTTTGAACTAACTGCTGTATGAGGCTGCTATAAAATGCCTGGTTTCTTCCCTCCCCTCTCTCGCATCATAAAATGTTGCAAGAAACCTGCAGGCAGCAATGGGGAGTCTCATTAGTGAAAGATGTTGGGGTGGTTTTCAGCAATTGCTTGTGTAACCTGTGTTTGGGGACATGTTGCTTTGTGGAACTTTTTTCATGTGCGGTGGAGCTGCCTTGCCATTTTGGGAGATTTGTGCTGTCCTTTCTGGGAGCGGCTGTGCAAAGATAAGCGGGGGGGAGAGAAAGAAGAGCTGCTGCCTAGCGACTAGGCAAGGGCTCCTTAAGGAGGAGACTCCATATGCAGGGAGGCCTGCCATGTTCAGATGCAGTCGCATTTGTGGAGGTAGAACCAGTGCTTCATCCGAAAAGGTCCCAGGGAAACCACCCCTGGAGGGTGCACAGCAAGGAGCCAAAACCCAGCTAACTCTGGAACTGACAGCTCTACTTGAAGGAGGGGTCCAGTTACCTTGCTTAATCAAGGACCCCGTTTGGGGTCACAACCCACAGTTCGGGAACCGTGATGCCTGTCTGGGGAATATGTTGACTGGCTGGCTAGACTGTATTGCCCAACCACTTCCTTTTGCTTCTCTTGACTTTTTCCTTTTACGTCCATGCCTGTGCCGTCCTTGATCATCCTTGTTTCCACTTCCTTTTCTATGCCCCAGAATGCATCAGCGCTGGGTTGGTTTGTTGGCCTGTATGTTCACTAGAGGCATCTTGCACTGAACTTGTTTGTTCAACCCCTTCATCCCAAACTGAGAGCTGCCTGGTCACTCAGGAGAAATTGGACTGTCCCCAAGTTGGGAGCCTCAGTGCTGCTTCGAGGTGGCACAAAAAGCATTTTCTTGTAGAAATGCACAGCGCTACCCAAAGTCTGTGCTTGGACAAGGGAATACTCTGGGGAGACGCAAAGCCACTGAAGCTTGACAAAAGTGCAAGATTTGGAATTTGATCCCTTGTACAAAAGCTTTTTGAACTAGAAAAGTGAAGCAAGTCTCTCGCCTGCAGATCACGGGACACTTGTTCCTGTCATAGAGAGAGAAACATGAGCTGCCATCCAAGGTAAAGCTACAAGTCTTTTCTTTTCAAAGAGGCTGTCACAGGGGAAGCCTTGTTTGTGTGTGCACTTTAAACGAGCAAAAATAAGAACAAAACAGTGCAATTCTGGCACCCTCCTTTTCTGTGCTGTTGCCACTGCACCCCTCTGGTACCAGATCACTAAATATCTTTCAAAACTTGCATAGGATGACTGTTAGAGCTGACGCCGCCTGCATCTGTTGGGTACGCCCGGTAGAAGAGCCCTGTTCATAGCTCACCTGGGCATGTCTATATGTGCGCTTTAAAGCACATTAGCCTATTAATGCACATCAAAGCACCACAAATGCATGCTCTTTAGTTAATGTGCATTAAAATCGGCTAATGCACATTCATCTAGTACTTCACAATGGAGGTACTAGACTTAATGCACATTACCTAAATTGCATTAATGACCATGTAGATGCATCCTCTGAGATTCCTTTTTAATCGCACCTTTTTTTTTCTGACCCGACAGCATGAGTGTGAGGAGGGCAGCCTACGATGTATAACCTGCAGGTCATTCTGCCAGAAATTCTCCGAATCGTTCTGAGCTGTTTTGATTTGTCTTTTTGATAAAGGCACAGCATGAGCAATAAGACCCATGATGAATCAAAAGGCACGTGATACCTGTTGGTCCGCTACTCCAAAAAATAAGTCTGACTGTTTCCACTAGCCTCAGCTAAGGCGAATAAAGGCAAATATTTCACGGTCCCAGAAATTCTGTTCTCTGACCCTCTTGTTGAGAGCCTTCAGGAGACAAGTCCCCTCTCTGTCTTAAAGCACGTGGGGTGAGGCATACTACCATTTAGTGTGGTCTCGCTGTGCAGGAGATGGTGCTGTTACATAGCAACTTGCCACCAGGCCAGGAATGCCTCAGACACATGGAACCAGACCCCAGCCTCACGGTGCATCTCTAACCTGCTCTTGGTAGAAGTCAAAGGGGGCTGTCACTCCTTAATATACTTGATGATCCTTGTCAAGCTATTCAAGCCCTATGCCCTTCATATTTTGATTGCTAGTTCATTTTTCTGCCTGAAAGGGGTGGTTCCCTCTATGCCTGCCTTGCATGTTGGCTTTCTGAAGATGTAGAAATTAGAGGTGCACTGATTTCAGTTGGTCCATATCAAACTGGCACCAATAAGAGGAAAATTGACATTATTGGCAAAAGGCATTTTTGGGCCAGTGTCATTAATAATGTCATTGATTTAAATACTGTGTGCATATGGCCAGGAATGCAGCTAGGCAGGTTGGAGAGCAGCATTAGGCTGGCAAATCTGTGTGGGAAAAGAAGCATAGGGAAGAGCTGTGCAAGGGTGGGAAGGGACAGATTGAGGCCCCAGTGGTGAGGGAGGGAGTAGGGCAGGTGCAGGTGCTGTCCAGCTAGGGTGGGGCAGGAAATGGACCGATGCTGTGGGGAGCATGGGAAAGGGGAGCTCCCCATCCCTGGAGCAGGCATGGGTGGGAGGGGCACATGCCCCCCAGATCTGTGTGGGGAAGGGTGGGCTGCAAGCAGTGCCAGGGGCCAAGCTGGCATCTTCTGGGGGAGGACAGGCTGGACTGGGGCTGTCCTTGGGGCAGGTAACACTGGGGGGGGGGGCCACAGCCACCCCAAAACTTACCATAGCTGCTTCCTCCCATCCTGAGTGAGTGCAGCCCAGGCCCAGCCCCCATACCAAGAAGAGGTCAGCACAGCCCTCCTCTACCCTGTGCATTAAATCTGGGGGCATGTCCCCCATGCCTCCCCACTCTCCTTCACCGAGGGGACCTTCTGTTTGCACGCACCCCTCCTCACAGACTTATTGGCCTGACACTGCTCTCCAAGCTGCCGGGCTGCACGTTGGCTATCGAATCAGTATTGCCCAGTATGGTTGGTTAATCAGCCATCAGTATTGACCATGAAAGTCTTTATTGGTGCACCCCTAGTAAAAAGTATCCCTTTGCTGATACCCCTTGTGTCTGAAATATGGTCTGCCAGTGATTTGGTCTCACTGGTACAGGGGGTGGATAGATGTTTTCAGAAATCTGACTTGAATGCATGGTCTGGGCTGGTGCTTTTGATTTCTTTGGAAGTACAGTGACTGCACTTTGGGACATAAAAGCACTCCTTGAACAAATGGAGATTGATTTCAGGTTCTAAAGAATTCATATAAATGGTCCAAGAAAAGAGCAACCCTTGTAGTAAACTTAGCTCCTCTTCAGTTTTGATCCCTTTCTGAGCCAGTTGAATGTAAATTGTTCCTCCTTTGTAAGTGGAGATGCAGACCAGTGGTTTTTTACTTCTAAGGAGTGCAATTAGGACTCTAAATTAATAGCAGCTTGGACTTTAAGGTAAACAGTACAAAATGCCTTTCTCATGCAGAAATCTGACTGTTTATGATGGGTAGAGTCAGCAGCAGTGGGTACTGTTGGGGCACAAGCTCTGTGTTTTTCCTGATTTGGGAAGTCAGGCACAGCAGCTTAGCAGTCCAGACATTTTTTGGCAAGGAAGCATCATAACAGACATACCTGCTGTATCTTACATGAGTTATATTGTGCGACTTGAAATTAATTTTGTTATGCTGATACAGATTAGACAGGCTTAAGAGAACTCCAAGTGTTTCAGAGGAACTTCTGCCCTTCTGCATTGCACTAATCTTAAAGCAAATGGTTTACAGAGTTATGCCTGATTCATCAGTCCCCTTTGCTGTCCCCTGATTTCTGCAGTATTTGTTTTTCTGGGTATCCGTTCAATAGTACTATGGCAGTCATTTTTGGTCACAAAATTGTCTGGTTAGTTTGCCATCTCCAGGGCTGTCCATTCTGTCTCAATCTGCATTTTTTAGAAAGCAGGCTGCTTCAAAGTTTTTCTGCGATGCTATTGTTATAGAGCAAAGAATAGATGGCCTGATGCCAAGGTCCTTACAGCCTAAATTTATGCTGCTTGCTTGACTGCATGGTGATTTTCCCCCCCCCCCCCCAACACTCCCCTGGGAGCAAGGGTAACTTTGCCATCCATTTGAAATGTGAGACATTTGCTGCTCTTCTACTTTTTTCAGTATAAAATAATGCAAACCTTTTCTTTTCTGTTGAACAAGAAATTCAGCTGTCCTGAATTTCACAAACTTGTACTGATTTAATGGCTTAGAGATAATTGGCATCAGCTTGTGTTCAGATCTGTAATTAAGAGATTCTACTTGTAGTGGTCTCTGTTCTCTGACTGTAGAGAAGCTGTAGGAGAGGGATTATTGGAGGTTGGGCAGTTTTTGGGGGGGAAGAGTGGTGGTGAGCATGTAAAGAGCTCTTCTCTGCTTTTCCTTGGCATAAGTAAGCAATACTCTGGCAGCCTCACCCTTTTTTCTTTAGTCTCAGCTCCCCCTTCTTGTTTTCAGTTTGTTTTCACCACTGGTGATGGTGGATTGCCAGATGTTCTCCAAGGCCTAAGTACAGGCAGTCAAAAAGCCTGAGGCCGAATTGATTCAGCCTTTGCAGTTTAGTCTAAACTGCAGAAATTGAACCAATAAGTGAATGAACATGCATTCACTTTTGATTCGGGAAATGCAGCAACATGCCTTCAGTTGGCTCAAACTGGAGGGGTGGGGCGCAAGAGCATGGTTCTCTGGCACATAGCCACCATGGGCTCCATATTTGCTTTCCCTTCCTGCTGCCAAGGTCTCTGGGATTTGCTCTCCAGCATCAAAGCATCAGGACTCTCTGCAGAGTTGCTCATCACTTCCTCTTCCTGTTTCCAGATGCCTTTGGGACTTGTAGCCCAGTTGCAGCCAGCACTAAGCCAGTAGGTCAGGGCAAGACAGCTCTGTACTCGGGGAGGGGGAGTTTAACCCTCCTCCCTGGCCCCAGAGTCCAACCAGCATTTGCCTGGGGGGGGAGGGGAGATCAGTGAGCCAACTCCACTGCTCCATCTCGGGGGCAAAGGGGCAAGGCCAGCCCTGCTCTCTAGTGCAGATGGCACAGCCCAGTCCAGAGGTGCAAGGGATGCTGGGAAATTGAATTTCTTTTTTTTTTTAACTTGAACCAGGAAGGAGTCTGGGCCAGAAGATTCATAAACCGGTTTGACCCTGATCAGTTGCATCTGATACTGCATTTGGCCGGGTGCATCTTAAACCAGTTTCAGCCATTTTGAAATGGGTTTATAGGCACTGAGCTTCTGTTCTGTTACAGGTTTAAACCAGCTTCTGATCCCTTAAACCGGTTTATGTGTAACTTCTGTCTCTTGCCCAAAAGTAGATAGTTGTCAAACAGCCTAAGATGACAAGACTTTACAGAAGAAAATGAAAAGCCAAGGGATGCATCTGCTGTATTGCGGATGTCTCTATTTGTGTAACCTAGCCTGTTCCACTTGAGAAACTCTCCCAAATGGTTTAAAGTTGTAACACTCATTTCTTCAGATGCCAGTTTTCTCTCTGGATTTAGATGTATTTAATATCTCATAATTCAACAAGCTCTTGGTATTCACATTAGAAAAGGAGAGCAACAAAAATCATTAGGGATCTAGCAAAACATGGCATGAGGAAAGACGGGAAGAACTGGGATTCATTAGTCTGAATTAAGATAGGACCAAGAGTAGAGTTGATAAGTCTTCAAATAAAAAAAGGTTATTACATCGAGAGTGATAGTTCTCTTTGCTCACTGGGAACAGGAAAGAAAAAGTAATGGGTTTAAATAGCGGCAAGGGAAATTTGTTGAATATTAAGAATAACTTTAATTACGGGGAGTGGTTTAGCTTTAGAACAGATTATCTAGAAATGTTATGGAGTCTGCGTCACTGGAAGGTATTGAGGGGGCGGGGGGTAAAAGCAGGTTAAACTAACACTTGTCTAGGACTGTTTAGCAGGGGTGGTCCTGCCTTGAGCACAAGCCTGACCCCCTGGGGTTCCTTCCAGTCGTGCATTTTATGGTTACTGTATTATTTATATTTCAGGAATCGGCATGTTTTTTTGCAAAGCGTCTTCTGTTCCCTTAACTAGAAGCAAATCTGCTTCTCAAACCACAATACAAATAACTCCCTATTTGAAACAGGATCTTTCATTTGCTTTTGTATTGCTGTTGAATCTAGTTCTCATCTCTTTGGTTTGCAAATAAGAAAAGATTTCTGTGTGTTAGGTTGACTGGGTAGCCCTTCTAAATTGAGGGAGATGGTCTAATAGCAATTTTCTGATGATCACTACCCTTAAAAGCACCTCGGGGCTCTCCATGGTGTCTTGGCCCTCTTGCTAAGAATCACGGCCTTACATGAACAGGCTTGTGAGCTGCTGAATGGCACATGTGAGTGAAAACTATAAAGATTGAGGTCGTGTGTGCTCAAAAAGGATCACTTCAAAGTGGTTGTCATTATAGTCATTGAAGACATTTAATAATTAACAAGATGGCTTAATATTTTATGACAACCAGAAAAACAGGTTGAGAGATGCACTGTTATACTTGTGAAATATTTTTGCAACTTCTTCTTATTTCAATGTCTGCTGAACTGAAGGTCCTTGAAAATGCTGGAGTTGCAACACCTTCCCCCCCCCCCCCCAAACAAAACCAAAACAACCCAAAATGCCAGCATAAAAGCATGTAGGCCATTTAAACTTTTTTTTTTTTTTTTTTAGGAAAGTGCTTAGAATATACTTAAAACAACAGTAAGTTATTGTGACACCACAAGCTGAGATCCTCCTTCAGACCTTCCAAAGCACACTATCCTACAAGACCTTCAGTCTTTGGCTTGAACGTTGTCTCTTATTAACCTTCTTGATTTTTCTTTCCTTTTTTTAATGGTTATACAACTACTACGTATCGAGTACAGACAGCAGGGACAGCCGATGGACTTCTACTGAATATACACAGTTCTAGAGAGAAGTGTTTGCAAAAAGAAGATAAACCAGAACAAAAGCTATTTTATCGGTGTGGGGGGTTTTTTTGTTTTGTTTTGGTTTTTTTTTAAAGCTACACGATAGCCCTTTTTACCAGTGTGAGTGCATATAGCAGCCCATTCATACAACATTTCAATTAACAACTGCTGTATTGTTGTGCTTTCCTGGAACGATTGTCTATTTTTTTTTTTTTGTGGTTAACGCCTCATATGACAACTGTATAGAAAGATGCACTTTCTTTTTAGGAGCTTAGCAAATGTTATTTTTGAACATCCTCTTCTTTTTTGCATCCATGATGAATAATGGGCTAAAGGGATTGTTTTTATCAGAATGTCTAAATCGGCAAACTTTTTAAACTAACAAATAGCTTAGTGAGTGAGCATGTGTGTGGCTTGCTTTTGTGCCTCTGTTAGTACTGCATCCTGGTAATACAACTAGACACGCAATGTGCCTGGGCCAATGAACATGTTTGTCTCAATTCAAAACCAGCCACTAGTCCTAAAGCCTTTAGAGGACAGAGGGCTGATTCTGCAGCATGTTAGCAATGGACAACAAAATACTTGTGCAAAATAGTGCCCCTTCAGTAGCTGCACTATTTAAAAACAGAAGCAAAAGTTTCAATGCCAAATGTATACCGCTGGAGCAGTCTAGGATTTCTTAGGGTGGTACCTTTTATTGGGCCAACTGTGCAGCTGGGATAAGGGTAGACAAGCTTCCGAAGGCAAGACGTTCTTCCTTGGGTCTACGCACTTACTTTTCAGCTCTGCTGTCTTCCCCCTGAGGTCACTCTTGCAAGTGCACGCATGAGATAGATATTGGTTTTAAAAAATAGCACTTGGGGCACAAAGTTTAATGGGAAGAGGGAGCATGCACAATCTTCTGGATCCTGTAGCTTTTGCTCTGCGGCTCTTCAGGCAGTAGCATAACTAAGGTGGGGCAGCTGGTGGGAATCACAGTGGCAAACAAGTCACCGCTGCCCCAGATGCCCAGCCACATCGTGGCCCCTCTGCTCTTGGGGCAGCTGACCCCTGCTGGAGTTATCCCATTTGCTGCTCCTTAGGAAGACGGACAAATGTCATCCTTGGTGCAGTTTGCAAAGGCTTGGTGGCATCTCCAGGATGGGTGGGGTTCCCAGCTTGTAACCTCAGGAGCCCTTCCGTGGGAAAGGATCTTGGAGTTAATGGAGAGAAGCCCCACAGCATGACAGGAAGAGATGGAGCCTGTAGGCAAATGGCTTTGCCCAGCCTGCAAAAGTGGTCATATTTGAGCTTTATGTCCGGACTAGGCTAAGCCTGACTACCTGGGTCAGCTGAGCCTAGTGAACTGACTGAGGCCAGCTGAGCCTTGCCTGCAGGGGCAAGACTAAGTAAGGCCAGAGAGTAACTGAGCCTAACGAACTAACCAGTGCCAGCCAGTCCTAGCCTTTGGTTCTGGGTCTGCTCTTAACCAACCCCTCCTGCACCTTGCTGCAAAACAGTCTCCAGTTCTTGCACAGGTCCTGTCCAGGAACTCTTCTGGATTCCCAATTCCTGGTTAACCCTCTGGGACAGTGTTTAGACTTGCTTCCTGTTGTCAGGCCCCTACTTGGTCGTCTGAATTGGTGTTGGACTGGGGGCTCTGGCCCCCGCCCCTCAGTTTGAAGATGGGTTGCCTTCTGGTTCTTCCAACTGGTTCTTTATCCCTGCAACCCTGCTGGTCCTCACTCCCAGCTGCAGCCGCTAGGACTGCCCCCCTGTGAACCATGACACTGTAGATGAGACAGATCTGTAGGCTGTTCTTAATAAAACCTCCCTTTGATCTGTTCTTGCTGTAGGGATTAAGCTAGGCTCACTTTTAAAGGCTGGACTGAGTCACTGCAGGCACTTGGGGGTGCAGTTCACAGAGGGAAGGCTTTGCAAGTTGCCAAGCCCGGTCAGGCTTCCTGAGTCATGAGAGCCCATCTAGATGAGGCTGTTGCCAAAACCTGGTCTGAGGTTGGGGGGCCCTGAGAAGTCTTCCCTGGAAGTAGAGCAGGGAAGAAGTGTAATGTGCTGCATGTAGACTGGGGGGGACTGAACTGTGACCTTGTGGATTCCCGTTGGAGTGTCTTAGAAATCAGACTTGTTCAGTCTGCAAAAGATAACGTATTTTGTGGGGGGGAGGTTGTTCTTGTTTTTTCACATAGCCACTAGCCTGTCCATCTCGTCTGGGTCTCTAGCTAAAGGTTCCAAATGAAGCTCTTGGGGAGACACCCCGGGGTAGCTGATGATAACATGCTGCAAAGCTCTTGCTACAGCCATTATTGGGAGTTGCACAGGTGTCACCAATTGACATTTAGCAAACATTCTCTCAGAGAGGCTGGCCAGTGCCTGACCTCTTAGCCGCATGGGTGTCTAGTGCAAACAGGACTGAGGATGAAGAGGGAGGAGATGCTAATTAGGAAGGTAGCTCTGGGCAGCCAGTGTGCAGTTGGGATTCCTGACAAGGCATTCAAGTCCAGTATTTTCTGCACCTACATGTGTGCATGTCATGACGTCAGGGACAGGACACCAGTGGGATCTGGCATTTGTGCATCCTGGAGGTGTTCTGACCCATGCACACATGCATGGACATGTACTCCAAATAAAAATTGGTTAGTGTTGCCAAGACCAAGCTCGCACCCTTGTCTTGCTTGGCAAGACCGTAAATAGCTGCATGTCATGCCCCAACTAGAATTTTGTTTGTCCTGGATCTCACCAAGCAGTACGACTTGTCGTAGCTTTGTATGCGAGTTGGCCAGAGGAGATATTAAAACATTAAATCCAAAGAGCCCTGCAACATGAGAGGCCTCATGAGATAAGGAGTATCCAAAATAGTGTTTATACTCTGCATCTCCCATACTTTCCTGTTAGTGAGATGAGCCCGTCCTCCATTCCCAAGCAGACTGCTCTAGCACTGTACCTTCAGGGTTTACAAAGGCATGGAGACCCTTGAGGAAGGAAGGTACCATAGAAATGTAAGAAAATATTTTCTACAACCAAACAATATACATTTTGGGTAACTTCTAAAACAACTTTGGGTGTTACCAATAACTGCTCAGAACATACCGGGGGACACTTTGGCAGACCTAAAAGCTACATACAGTATAGGCCTCCATAGTCTTCACTAGTTTCCTCCACTTTCCAACCTGCTGAGAGCAGTCGCTGGCATCCATTCATCACTTTGTCCTTTCAGCTAAATTATTTTTCCAATGAAAATGTATATAGCTCTTGTTACAGATATTAGCAGAATCAATTGGTGGAACCATAAAAGGTTGTTAATGTATATTAAGATTTAGTCAAATCAATACCAAAAGCTTTTTGCCTGGTTAAATCAGGTTGGTATATTAAAGTGCGCCCTCAAATATTGTTTCTTCTAAGTTTGACTAATATTCTTGAAACTGTGGTAGAGAAACACGGGAGCTTTGGGTAAACAGGGATGCTGCATATCTGCAGGCAACACGTCAGTGTGACTGATGTCTCGGCTCGCAGGGAAACCGAGCGGGTAAGTACTGCAGTATTACATAAGGCATGTGGACTATGTGGGGCACCGTGCACAGCTTATGCATTTTAATCGCGTCCCTTACAAAAAGACGGGGAAAGATTACAGTGCGGCAAGTCACTTATTGACTCCCTTGCATCCATCTTTGTTCCTAGGCAGTGGAGCAGCTGTAAACTAATGTGCACTCGGCATGCCTTGCGCTGCTGCATGTGACCTTTAAGTCCTTGTCTGTCTGCACGCCGTTTAAATTGACAACAGCAGGAGAGCAGCGATGCCTCCTGGGGAAACGGTTAGACGTATCCTGTGCATGTAAGCATGGTGGGAGCAAAGGTTAGGTGAAGTTCTTGGATGACACTAAGCAATGTATGGAGGCTTGGG
>JAGPOW010000261.1:5238137-5262446 GCA_030014935.1 Caiman crocodilus
ACAGTCAGGAAGGCCAACCATACACCCACACATGCATTGCGAGCAGGTCCGAGGAGGTGATCCTCCCCCTCTATGCAGCACTGGTCAGGCTGCAGGTGGAGTACTGCGTCCAGTTCTGGAGGGATGTGGATAGCATTGAGGGGGGCCAGAAGAGGGTCACTCACATGGTCCAGGGGCAGCAGGGCAGGCCCTATGAGGAGAGGCCATGGGACCTGAAACCTGTTCAGCCTGCACAAGAGAAGGCTGAGAGGGGATCTGGTGGCCAGCTATAAAACTTGCCATGGGGGACCAGCAGGCAATGGGAGAGTCCCTGTTCCCCCGAGCACTACTGAGAGTAACAAGGAAAAACGGCCATAAGTTGACGGAGTGTAGATTCAGGCTAGACATCAGGAGACACTACTTCATAGTCTGGGCAGCTAAGAGCTGGAACCAACTTCCAAGAGAAGTGGTGCAGGCTCCTACCCTGGGGGTCTCTAAGAGGAGGCTGGATGAACAGCTGGTTGGGGTCATTTGACCCCAGTGCTCTTTCCTGCCATGGCAGGGGGTCAGACTTGATGATCTGCTCAGGTCCCTTGCGACCCGACCAACTATGAAACTAAGACGCTGACTGCACAGTAGCTCATTACTACCGTGCAGTAGCTTGTTACTAGCGTGATAGCGTCCTGTGGCACAAAGCGTGATGTGATGCTCTGCGCAACAGTAACGAGCTACCGTGCAGTCAGCATCACCAAGCAGCCGTGCGGGGACACTACTGCGCACTACTGCCCAGTCACTTTGTACTTGTGAGTACTAAATGGCTGCAGTCACAACTGCGCAGTCAGTCAGTCTCGTGTAGATGTGGCCTGTGACTCTCATTCTAGTCTCTCTCAGCTTTCTCAGGATTTGCAACATGTCGATGGAGATTCCCCAGCCAGCCTACAGCAGCCTCCAGCATGCGAGTCGCTTGGTCAGGCGCAGGGTGGGGAAAGCAGCAGAAGCCCCACGCTCCAGAAGGTGTTAGCAGACAGGAAACTTCTTGGGAACCAGCGCTACCCAGAGATCATGCATTATGCATAGCCTGGTGCAGAAACGGTCCCGGTTTCAAGAAGCCACAGCTTGATCCTTTGCTCAGGAAATGCTGGTCACTGACGAGAAGCTAGGCCTTCTATTTCTTTAAAAAAAAATAGACATTACAGGCAGGAGCTAAAATTCCAAAATAGTGTTTAATAGTCTTATTTTTCCAGAAAAGGCACAGTTTCAGCTATTATAAAGTGACAATCCCTTTTTTCAGGCAAATTAAAAAAAAAAAAAAGACTTCAAATAGTTACATAGGCTATATCATCAAGAGTACTGTATACAGCACTTCCATCAGGCCTACAGTGCTATCATTTTATATTTGTTACAAAAATAGCAGCTGATATTCTTCATCTATTTACAGTACTTTATAGTATTGCATATTTCTACAGAGATATATACAGCCACTCTGCGTACAAATATGGTTTCTCAACTCAGATCTGCCTATTTCTGACATCTATCAACATTAGTATCTTCTACTCATAATGTTTAACCTCAGGATTACCATAGCTTCTTGAAAGGAATGATTAGGAAACTTCTTTCCTGGGGAACTCCAGACAACGAAACAACAGCATTTACTTTCAGAAACAATTTTGTATCATCTGTTAAGTAGTCTTGTGACCGATGTAAGAATCAAATGTGAACGCCTTGTTAGACATGTTCTGCAATGAGAACCGCAGCCCGTCTCACTAAGGGGGTGGTGTGGGATTGTGTGAAGCGAGTCACTTTTTTTTGCATAGTAACAAAAGCATTGCTCCTAACAGCAAGCAGGCACATGTGATACTGAAATCTAAAATATACTAAATTAAATATTTCAAATAAGGAACTGAAGTGGCAGTTTCATCCTACGCGCATCCTAACCAAGGAGCTCTCAAGTATTCCTAAAATTGCCTTCCCCTAAGAAGTGCAAAAGTAAACAGGTACTTGAAAATATCCAAATATCTTGCCACTCCTAAGTGCTAGTACAGAAATCTGTGTCTACACGTGCACGTTCAATAATACAGCACCATCGATAAGCAGACGGCAGGAATGGCTAGTTACAGTCACTACATTAAATTTCTTTTTCAAATAAATAGGTCCCACTGTTACAAGCTGTCCAGTAGGCAAAATATTATTAAGAGCAGTATTTTTTTGTACAATTTTATCTCCCTATTGAGAACAACCAGAAAAGGAATTACTGGACCTATTATTTCCTGGCTGAAGTCAGTTTACATTAGCAAACAGTTTGGCCCAAAATGTTAAATAATACTAAATCATATATATATATAAAATGCAAAATGCATACTGACGTCTAAAAGCCAGGAACTTCTCTTCTGTTTTCCACTTTTATTCTGTCGGCAGGTCACAGACAAGGCTGACCTAGGCAAGCTGCAAACAGACATTCACTTGGGGTTCGGTTTACCATAGCGGTGTAGTAACCGCTCAAATAACTAAACTACATTAGAAATAACACTGATGGACGGTTAAGAGCCAAGGAGTGAAGTTGGCGTAAACAAAACCCAAACTATCAAAGTTCTCCAAAAGGGAATTTATAAAACGCTACATGTGGAAAGTGAAACTATTCAACTTTCCAAATAGCGATCTTCCCTTCTTCCTTCCCAGAGCCGCTGAGGACGTATCTGTTCTCAGCAGAGCACAGGGCCTTCACCGTGTCCGCGTGGCCCACCAACTCCTTCTCCACCTTCTTCTTTTCAACGTCTACCACGTAGATCTTGCCTTTGATTTTGCCCTGGGATAGTCCTCTGCTGCCGATCCAGAGCTGAAAAGAAACAACAGCTAATGAAGCATTATATGCCTGGTTGGTTGAAGGATCCGGCTGAAACGGAGGAGCTGTTTTATCACCCCCAGGAGACGGTCATTGGCTTCTCTGCCCAAATTTGAAAAGAGATTTCCCATAAAGCGGCTCACTGAAGTTAGTTCTTTGTACTTTTTTTCTGTACATCCACTATAACATTTTAACTAAGGTTTGCTAGTTAGAAAGAAGACCATTTTGTCTGCTTTACATACGCAACTGTCTTGGGGTTTTGTTCCAAAAAGACACAACATATGATGGCTAGATTTTTTTTTTAATTAAGGCATTTAGAAGTAAGTTTACAGCAGACAATACTGTCATCTTTAGCACCTGGCAGGCCACTTTGGCACAGCCTGGCTTCCCAATAGCTGCTATTTCACTACCTAGAGCAGAGCTGTGGGGTTTAACACCCCCATCCCGCTTCAGGCGAGGGGGGGGCAGGACCTGTTGGCCTGCTGATTGTTGGCAGGATTAAAGAGGACTGAATGCCCAAGCTGAGGGAGGGGCAGGGGCAGGGCGTTTGCCAATTCCATTTCTGCACACATGAACTGGACACTGATGCTGTTTAAGGCGTTAGTGGGCTCTGAATCGATGGAGGGGAAGGGGGGTGAAGCTGTGGAAGATGTAAAAGAGATAATGCTCTGGGTTTCCAAGGAATTTGTTGGTCACTCAGTTTGGGGGCTCTGTCTGGATGGCTTCTTTTTCTGGTTTCCCACATCAGATCCTGGTGCCCATAGCAGAGGGGCTTCCCAACTCCAAAGCAGCACACATTTTGCAGAAGGAGAGATAAGAGGTTCCAACTGGGATTATTTTAGAAAAAGTAATTCCTGATTTTCTACCCAAATATATTTGTGTCATTAATTATGGAAACAGATGGCAACGAGGGGAGCTTTTTAGTCCCTTTTAGCCATCTTTTGTTGGGCCTGTAGTGTGTTGAAAAAGGCCAGCTAATCGGCCTTTACTTCTGCACGTTAGCTCATGGGTGTCAGTCCCTCTTGAGTCAGGGGGGCATGTTCCTCCCAACACCAGCCAGAGATTGGGGGTGAGGTCCCTGCAGCTAGCTGATCCTGCTGGCCGCAGGTGGGGAGTTCCCCTGTGACTGATCCCACTGGCCATGGGGATGTCAGTCTCACTCCCACAGCCACTTCCGGAAGCGGCACGACTGCTTTTCCCGGCAACTCTGCTCCCCGGCCAGTGCTCACAGGGTGGGCATTTGTGCTGCTGCCTGCCTGCCAGCTACACAGGGAATGCAGCCTGACAGGGGGTGCCCCAGCACTCTCCGGGGGCACACATGCACCCCCTACATTAGCCTCTTCTTGGTCTTGATCACCAGAGCATGAGGGATTAACTATCAAGGGACCTAATTCTTTGAAGCATACTGTTCACTGCAATAAAGCCATTGCACAAAGAGTCATAAATAACAATTCTGGCTTCGCTTACAATTTTTTAAATATCCAGTGAGTGGTCAATTATACATGGCTGCCATTAGCTTAGCTGACTCCAAAGTGGTACCTGTGTCTCAGAGATCGATTTGAATGCAACTCAGGAACAGAAAAAAAATCAGGTAATAAGACGTGAAAGAGACATAAATTAGTAGTATGTTGCATTTCAACAAAAAGAAACATGCAACAATGAAGGTTTAATGAATAGCTCACCTGATTTTTCACTTTTATCATGCAGGTGATCTCAGAGCAATCCTGAAGATGAATCTTTTGAGGTCTGCTTGAGAGATTTGTGGTATTCCAAACACACAGGTTACTGCTCCCAAAACACGATGTCCAGACCTCATCTCTCTAAAGCACAAACACAGCCAGCCTTAGCAGTGCTCTTACAAATATATCTCAAGAAATACAGCACTGTTTCAAGGAAGTCTGCTTTATAAATGGAATTAGCAACCTAAATTTAATACCTCAAGAAACAGCTGGAAGCAGAGAAAAGGTGACCACATATCCTTCAGGTTCTGTTCAATTTTCACTTCCTGTTGAAACCCACTTGTTGACACAGCCAGTATGCAGCTCCATGCACCTTCAGTATTAAAGAGATGATGTTTAGTTGTTAAAGTGGAAAGGAAGGCATGGGTAAGTGTATACACACCGAGAATGCAGGGCACCCGTCATAGCAGTGAGACCTACAAACTATTAGGGCTGTGCAAAGCTTGGGTACCTGATTTGATTCCGAGGAGACACGGTCCGATTCAATGGCTGAATCTCTGAATTAAATCAGAAGACCCTTTAATTTCTCCGAATCGAATCAGAAGCCTCCGAATTGATTCAGAGAGATCAGACGATTGGGTCATAGACACAGCTTTATATGCTTTTTCTGTGTACCTTGAGGTACAGGTGCAGCTCGTGAACACAGAGATGGTGGGGCGGATAGAGCGTCCCACAGGAGCATAGGGGGGCCCCACACATGCTTGGCGGCGGACCCAGAAGTACTTCCGGTCTACTTCCAGAGCTGCTGTGGAGCGTGCGGGGGACCCCTCATCCCTTCCAACTCAGTGACTGGTGCCTCATGGGTCTGGGAGGGCACCCAGGGTCCCCCCACGGGCAAGCACGAAGCCAGGGGGGGTCCCCCACATGCTCGGCAGCAGATCCAGAAGTGGACCAGAAGTATTTCCGGTATACTTCCACGTCCACCGCTGAGCACTTTGGCACCCCGCCTCCACCCCGCGATCTCATGGGGCGCTCCATCTGCCCCACCATCACAGAGTACCTCGAGATACATGGGAAAAAACATTTCAAGCTGCGTCTATGGCCAAATCACTGATTCTCCAAATCAGAATGAAATCTTCAGATTCAGATTTGGCCAAATCGAATTGGGACAGTGATCCAGATCAGTGAATTGAATCACTGTCCCCCAAATTGGGCTGAATTTGAATCAAATACTGTCTGTTTTACACACCCATATAAACAATGTTTTTTGCTCTTACTTGATTTCTTACAATAGGGCCACAGAGCTGGGAGCCCAGAGCTACATCCAGCCTGTAAAGGGTTAACTCTCAGTCCCTGGGCTCTAGTCTGGGCAGCACTCCCCTCATCAAATCTCCTGCAGCTGCTGGATGTCTCTGGGCTCCTGCTCCCTCCAGCAGCTTCTGCACACCCCTACCTCTAGGGGTGGTGCAGGTGGCATGGCACAGCATGGCCCGGGGAGCCCCCAGTGCAGGGGCACCCATATGGTGCAGCACAGCATAGGGAGAGGCATGGCAGAGGGAAGCCTGCTCCACGTGACGCACAGCCCACACAGTGTGTCAGGCCCGGACACTCAAAGTTAGACAGTGTGGAAGGAAAGGGGAGGAGAGGTTAGGTGGATATTTGTAGATCTCTTCTGTTCTCAGGAGTGCACAAGTATTTATACCCAGAGATCTAGGGCAGACGCTCAATGAAGTTTGGAAAAGAAGGGCTAGAAGGATTCTCAGATCATCTCATCCAACTCCCTGCTCAAGGCAGGATCACCCCTGACTAAACCATCGTAGACAAGTGTTTCTTATCATTAAAAACTTTTGTGAACAACCCTCTCATAAATACCAGGCCCAATGCCCCAAATACCAAAGACCCCCTAAAGGTGTGCCACCGGTAAAGGAAGTGGACAAGGGCACTGTCAGCGTCCCGGCTCTGCAAGGACAGAAAGTCTGTTAACATGCACTCAGGAGATCCAGGGGAGTGCAGCTCTATCCTCCACTGCAGTCCTGCCACACCCAAACACTTAATTAGCAAAAAGATCCAGTGAAGGCATGACGAACTTACAGCACCACAGCCAGTCATTATGGAGTTTGATAGAAGTGAGGTTTTGGCAGGGCAGCTGAAATATATCGTTCACTTTCAAAGTGCTGATGTTCCAAGCAATCACCGTCCCATCTAAACTGCATGAATAAGCTTGGCTGTTAACAAAAAAATAAAATAGAGATTGAAATCAAATGCTGGACATTCAAATCCAAAACTGAGACTCTGAGCCGCATTCGGAGAGAAACCCCATTTGCTGGAAAGATGCCGCACCTTGTGTTCGAGTCCAGCTGGTGGCACTACCTTGGTTTCAGGGCTTAATCATCTTCACTGCAATGGAAGCGAGTCGTGCTGAGGCTAATTTATACATCGAGTGAGTGAGTAATGCCAAGGCTGGGAGTGAGCTGCACAGTGGCCCCTTTAATCTTGCTCTATTTGCCACGTGCCCCAACCCCATCACTGCTGACTGGCAGGCAGGCCCCCACAGCCCCGCCTCTCACTCCTGATTGGCCTAGAGGCAAAAACTACAATTAAATATGCTGCAGTTTTTGGTCTCCTACACTGATTGGCCAAGGGCCCCCGACAGCCCAGCAGCTTGCTGCTGATCTGCCAGGAGGCAAAAACCCTGGCATATTTTAAACCATGGTTTTCACCTCCGGCCAATCAGGAGCAAGCAATGGGGCCACCAGAGTGCCTCAGCCAATCAGCAGCAGAGGGAAGGCAGAGTGTGCACAGTGAAGAGGATGAGATTAAAGCAGCTGCTGTGCAGTGCACTTTCGGGGCAATTTAGGGAGGGCAAATCCTCCAGCGAGAACAGACTATGGTCTGGTGGTCCGAGCGTTTTGGGGAGGCATGCGAGTCTGAATCACCACTCCCCCTTCCAGGAATGTTTTAACAGAAAAATAAATAAAAAGCAAAAAAGAGCGTACCCTCCTCAGCCTTTTGCAAGACAGGCTATAGGTGCCAAGCACTGAAAACATTAGGCGCTGCTGCCCCTAACTCAATTCCTTAACTGAACCTTGTGATACTATCCATAAGTGTTTTAAAATTGGGTCACAGGATTGTAAAGTCTCAAATTTTGAAATCTAGTTTAATAAGCTACTATAGCGACCTGAGATGCCTTTATGCATTATGAACTAAATATGCACTCATTATACCAAACGAGAAACCTGAATGAGAACCCTTCTCCTCTAACTCTGCTGTATATTACTGGCTTTGAAACTCTCTACTCTCCCAAGTTAATATATATCAAAACCATTTTTCCATTGTGACTGCATGTAGGAAAATATACTCCATCATCCTATTTACTTTAATGTACATGAACCAGACAAGAACATCTTTCTTCAGGGTGGGGTAGCAGCTACTGAACAAAATAATGGCACTTTTTGCTTCCCTGTAATGAAATTTAAAATCAAGAACTGTGCTGTAAAAGACTACTCGATTATGCACATGAAGCAAAAATGTAATGCAACTGTGTCGACTCATAACTGGATGCCTTCAAATCCCCATTGCTCTCATCTCTGTCCAACAACCGTCTAACATATTCCGTTTCAAAACGCACAAGATTTACTTGAAAAGGGAATCTCTGTTTTACTAGATATAATACAGATGCTTCCCTATGGGCCTTAATAAAGGCTTCTTTACTGGTAGGCAGCCTCTCTGTTACAAGTGAACTCTGTCCAAAACTTTTGAAAATTAGTAATTTGTTTCCTTTGTGGATTCTCTTCTCCTTTATCACATGCTAACACTTCGCCCTTGTTTTTCAGTTTGAGATTTCAATCATCATACCACGTTGCTTGACTCTTTAACTGGTCTTGTCACTGCAGTCTGGCCTAGAGTCTCAATTCTCTGAGCCTGCTTTGTACCCATCTAGCTGCATGGAAATATCTTCCATTTTGTTTAAGCAGCTGGAAGAGGAGTCCTGTTGTGCAGGTGAATTTCCCCAGGGTTTAAGAAAACCACAGAAACTCCATGTCAAAGCTGGTTCCCAGTGCAAGGCACATAACCACAGTACTCCCAAGTCTCAGATGATCCCTAGTGCTCACAATGGGCCTAGTACCTCATTGGCAGCAAATAAAAGATAAAGCAGTTTCCAAGAAAGCAAGGCTATTTTAGAAATGAGGTCACGTTCACATGAGATAAATTTACATATAAGGTATGCTAATAAAACTAATTAAAGAAAAGAGAGTTGAGCGTTTCAAAGGCCTCCTTTCATATACCTGCACACATTTCTCTTGGAGTTTAAATTTAATCAAGGAGCTAATTAATCATTACAGAAAAATTAGTGTCATGGAACTATCCAAAGGCAAAGTTACTTTGTGACATGCATGGATGTTCTCCCAAATTAGGTTCACTATTGGGGTATTTAGTCTCTGCTTACAGCGAGTGCAAAGCTGTGCTGAATTCAGTTGTTCTCCTGCCTGTATATGTTATAGTATATAACATAAATGTAATTTTGAGGCATCTTTAAAATTTCAGCTAAGGTCATGTTAGTAAGGCAGTGATTGCCTTGAACTGCCCACAACTGTTCACACTTAGAGCCAATGGTAGAGAATTACATTGGTCTTCATTTGCTTTGTGGTCCTCTACATGGCCTGTGCTACAGGAAGCCTGGGTCTGGACAGACAATGATACACGTACACTTTAAAAGAAGCCTAACACCTAGCTGATCAAACTGTTAGGAGACAACATACCAGATTAACCTTCTATCTAAAATGGATGCAAAAATGTAGCCTAGTAAATATGCCCTTTTGGGGAGGTCAGGAAGCTACCAGCATAGTGCGACTAGAAATGAAGGGGGCAACTTAAGTTAATAACCAGATTGGCAAAGGCACTTATGCCTGCTAGAGAGCATAGCTTCTGTCTTCGGTCTTCCCTGATACAAGAGGGTGCATCTACATGTGCACTTGACAATGGAGTTGACTAATTAGCTGCACAGTAAAGTATCACCATCTACATGTGCAACCATGTGTCTGGGACAAGTACTGTTCTACAGTGGTGTAATTTATGCTACTGCAACGCACTTGTAGATAGTGACTGTGGCTAGATGGGGTGTGAGGGTGCTACAGTGCGGAGGCTGCCTGATTCCTAACCTCATACTGTAGCATCCTCATGCCCCACCCAGCCCCAATGCAACCCGGACCTTGGGCTGACCCCCTGAGCCCCCTGCCAACCCGGAGCTGCTCTGCCCCAGTTCAGTGTGCTGCAATCACAGACACATGTAAATACTGCACCTGAGAGAAAAAAACTCCAGCGCAAACTGCACCAGAGGTTATTTCTTTGCCCTAATTGCATGTGTAGATGCACCCAGGGTGCAGCTGAATCACCCAGCTAAGGAGGCGGGGTATACCAGCATGACAGAGGAATGCAAGAGGCCCACATGGGCAAGGGACAGAGCCTGAGGCTGCATCTAGACCCTTCACCTGGCTAAGCACCGCGTCTTTGGATTTAAGGTATAGGGCAAGAACGGGTCACAGTTCTGGTATTGTCTCGTTAGTTTACTCTTATATCTCTGTCCATCTCTACACGTGGCAGCTTGTCTCTTATGCTTGTTCTACTTTTCTAAGAAATCATTTTGTTGTTCATCTCCTTACTGGTTGCCTGTGGAAGGACCGGACTTTCTGGATTCCAGACTAATCCTCTCCCCAGAGAGGAGGAGAGAGTTCTTCCATAATCCAAAAGCGAGGGGCCACTTGGGGCCAGCAAAGATCCCTCACTGCAGCTGCAGAGTCCAGGTACAATGGGAGAGGACGTGAGGTGCTGAGCTAGAGACCTGTTTCAGGGCAACCTCAGTCTGTTCATTGGCATGAGTGACAGCATAGCAGAGAGAAGCTCTGAGCTCCAGGAGCCCCATGAGTGGTTTTGTGATGATCGGCACAGAGAATCCTGTTCAAAATTCTTTTCCATATCATTTTCTCACCCAGATTCACAATGTCCAGTACAAAGGATGTTTCCCCTATTTACGTGTATGCATATGAAAAAATCGAACTTGTAAGTCAGGTTTACCTGGGTATACTGTTCCTCTGCTCTACAATGATGTCCATCACATCAGAACGGTGGTCATTTAGTTGCTTATTGCAAGACATACTGTGTGTGTTGATTATGTAAATAATGGAGTCTTGAGAACCAATCCATACTTGGCTCTGTTCTACCATTACCATACAAGTCTATTAAAAAAAAATGCAAATGTTTTACAAAGTGCAATTCAAAAGGCAATCCTCATGGTACCCAGCTTCACTCTGGCCAAGACCTATGATTACTAAGTTTCCATGGCCTGTGGGAAATGAAGAGTGATTTCAGACTGAATTTCAAGAGGTGATCAGCATCCCTTGGTCTTCTTCCCCCTTGCCAGAAGGATGGAATAATATCCCCCAGCTGCCCAGCAGGAGCCCTGCTGCAAACATTAGTTACCTACATCCTTGCTTTTCATTTTTGTAAACTTATCCACCTGCTCACCCAGGGGCCTTCTTCTGCATCTAGGCATCTGCCACTGGCCTCCTTTTTCCTCTATTTCCCCACCTCTGTCATCATTACTCATCTACAGTTCTCAGCAGCTTCAGCCGCTCCTCACCCACGCTCCTCCCGCATGCAAAAAACTCAGATCCCACATTCACACCCTCCCTCCAACTCGTGCCACTTGCCTCTGGTGACGTACATCCCAAACCAGCCCTCACACCAGCCCCTACCAGTCTTGCATCACAATTCCAAGCTTCATGCCTTACCTGCCCTTATACCTCCCCCTCCCTTGCTGACACTGGGCTGCCCAACTATTTCTACAAAAGACCACAGGTATCTATAACCTCTTCATATCTCACTCCCTCCTACGCCCAGCCTCCTGTCTTTGCTGCTTCTCTACCCACCTCTTTCTCTGTTTTTGAACACCGCTGCATTCAGTTCTCCTCATCTCCCTCTCCACACTGTTGCCATCTACTGTCCTCCGTTGATTTCCCATTCCCTCCCAGTCCCTTCACAGCAGCCTTCCTTTTACTTTTGCTCCTGACTTACTCTTCCTCCTAACAGTTAACAAGTTCTTCCAAATATCTACCATAAATCTCCTTTGTCTCAATGTAGGTCCATTACTATTTCCTCTGCCCCTGTGGATATGGGATAATTGAGAATCACCCTCATCATAAACACTGCTTCTTGTATTTGAAGGCTGTTATCAAACCCCCTTTTAGTGTCTTAATTTATTGTCTTCTATTATCTTAGTCTGGAGACTAATTAATCCCAATTCTTCCATCCTTTCCTGATATATCATGGTTTTTTTCACTTCTACGTGCATAACTCATATGACCCTTTAGTCACATACCAGTTCACCTTCCTGTCTTTATTCACCCTGCAGCCCTGCTTTAACCTCTTCCACTCACTGGATTTGGTCTTCACTAAGCAACATTCACTCACTAATCTTCCTGAGTTTCTTCCTTTCCAACCATGGCCTCTTTTATCCTCACCTACCCATGTCTACTTCAGCCCACGCAGATCTTCCCATAACATCCAGTTCATGAGCATGGATAATTCCTTGACTGATTCCAATCCCTCCTTCCCCTGCTCGGCTTAGTATGTTTTTTTTAAATAAGAGTGAAATGCAAGAAAGTCACTTTCCCCATCAGAAGACCTCTTACCAGAACCCCAGTGATGGGTCAGCCCCAACATCCATCCCCACTGCTCGAAGACCATCACTGACAAATCTCAAATCTAGGATGACCTCTCCCACGACAAACTCCTTCTTTCCTCCTTCAGTTCTGCCTCCTCCTAAGGAATTCTACTTTGCCAACTTAATTAAATGACATCCTCAACTACAGGCCAGTCTCCACCTTTTGCCTTCACTTCTTTCTCCACACAAAATTTCACTGATTTCTTCCAAAAGAAAAAAAAAAAAAAGACAGAAATACAACAGATCTTCACCCTTAACCCTTGGTTTGCTTTCCCTTCCCCTTCTCTCACTTCAAGCTCGTCTTAACTTTAAAGACCTCTCTGTCCCAACCAACCTATTATCTTTTATTCACTATTGAGATATTAGCTCCCTACTCCCATTGGAAGAGGCCATGGATGACTCCTATCCCCATGAAACAAGCAGTTCTGTGTTTTTTAACATGCTGTGCTCACCCTTAGAGGACCTTCTCATAAATATATGCAAACCTGCAGTTAGACTGCTCACAAACCAAGAATACCATATTTCATGCTGACTAATATTGTCCAGTTCCTTACATTCCCCCATCTATCAGTCTGCCTGGCATCTCTGATCTTGAAATAGTTTTCTCTCTTGGCAGGGAACACATTTAGCAAAATGTGGTCCCTGCAGGGACCATGTTTTCTAGCAAAATAGCATCCTGGTCCACAGGTACTGCTCCTGAAAACTACACTAATACGAAAGGGTAAGTAGCAATATTTGTCCCGCTTACCAGTTTAGAACTGCCCACTTTAACACAGTGCTGCTGGATAGACCAGGTAGATGCATCAAACACAGCTACTTTGCCCTCATTTAAAGCACACCATAATTTTGGAAAGGTATCTCCAGGTTTTTCTGCTGGGTCAAGATGTCCTAGTATTGGAGGGAAAGGGAAGAAGAACAAAACAATACTATCAGCTATATTTGCACAAATGACCAGAAAATGTATTTTCCTGCTAAAGCATGGCATTTGTACCCCAGAACCTATGCTAGCAGCTAATGAGCAGAATAACCATGTCACCATTGTGCTCTCCCACATCTATTTGGCGAGTCCACTTGATGTCTTATTTTACACCTGTCAGCTCTTCAGAGCAAGGACAATCTTTTCATTGTATGTATGTGAAATGCTTAACTCCTTGGAGATCTAATCCCAGTTTGAGTCATTATGTGCTGCTACCACACAAGCAATAAATACCTTGGCTCCCGTTTGGTTTCTGGGTGTTGGATATGACCTACAAATCTCTGAAGGACTCGAGATCAATCTCTTTGTAAAAGCGTCTTTTCCTACAGCGCACTGCTCCAGTTGCAGGCAACAAAGTGCCATCCAGAAGCCCCGTAGTAAAAGAGCAGAGATGATGCCTGCATGTTCCCTGCAAGGGGCCCTCAACTTTGGCACTTACTCCCCTCTCTCTCTCAACTTTGGGTGTTTGGTTTCAAGCAGCCCAAATCCGAGAGCTTTCACTGCAGACACGTAAACACCACACTTTGTTACTTGTACTGGATTAGTTCCAAGAATGAAACTGTACCTGGTGTATAAAGCAAGACATTTACTGCTTGTGGAAAAGTCTCACCGACCGAAGGATTGATCTTGTGCTTTAGAGTCTCAGATGTAGTTTTGGGGATCATCATGGGCACTGAAACAGATAAAAATGCTTTATAAAAAAGTTACAAGACATGCTAATGCAAGAAATGAATGCATAATTCTTAAGCAGTTTATGGTAAATCTGCATCACATTCCTAATTTGTCTTTTCTTGCCATCAAAGTCGAGTCCGAGATGGAAAAATCAGACTCCTAACTCCACTCCCCTAAATTATGGTGGGAGACTGCAGGGGACAGTGGAGATAGAAAAGAATAGTGAATTCAGTTCACTCTGTGTAGAGAATATACAATCTAAATTCAGAACCAGCTGGGCTGCAAATGGGGAAGAGTAATAGTCTGTTGTTGTAGCCTACTGGTTACAGCACTCTGGGAGATGGATTTCTGGTCCTTCCTCCCCCCACAGTTTATTTTCTTCCCACCCAGCCATGCTGGATATACATCCACCTGGTTTTGTTTAGGAACAGCAAATCCTGTATCTCTAAGGGGTTAGACTACTGAGAGCTTTTATCAGCTTGATCATAGAATCACAGAAAAGTAAGTTTGGAAGAGACTTTTGGAGCTCGTTTAATCCAATTTCCTGCTCAAGGCAGCATCACTGCTATCCAAACCATCCCACACAAGTCCAGATTTGGCAATCAGCCTGGCCTGGAGCTGGGGGGCAAGACCCTCTAACCAGGAACCTCTGATTTTAGTCCCAGCAGGAGCTCTGGCACATCCCTGGCTGTAGCCAATAGCCAATGCTTTTGAGGAAAGAACAGGGGGGAGAGGGAGGAGGAACAAAAAGCCAAACCCTGATGCCTGTAGCAGAAGGAAAAAAAAATTCTCTCTCAGCCCCACATGACAATCAGCAGAGCCCAGAAGCCTGGGACAAACCAAATACCCTCCATTCTGCCCTGCAACCTGGGGACAGCCAACATAACTCACCCATCACACCACCCCCTTACTGGACAGCCAAAACTCCCCTTTCTGTATCCCCTCCATAAACCCGTCCCAGTTCCTTTAATCTTCCTTTGTAACTAAGTCAGTCGTGGAGATTTGCTTCATTCCCCTGCTGCTGAGCCTGGTCCTCTCCAATACCCACGTGCTCAGAGCTGCTGAGTTCTTCTTGTGATCTCCCAGTTGGGGTGGAGTGGGTGGCAGGGGCTCCTGGGCTTCCAGCTCTCGCTCCTTATAGAACACTCACCACATAGCTACTCCTAGATCACCCCTGTCCAAAGGTAATACCACTTTTGGATGGGACTATTATGTTTGGCAAATAAAAGACAATTATATATTGCACACCTGTGCAGGCTATGGAAGAAAATCAAACACATGAAGGCTCCATAATTAGACACAGACTTAAGTTAAATGCCAAATTATAAATTTTAAAATGTGTCATTATTTAACCTAAAAAGCTAATTAGAAACAAACCTCTGAAAAGGGAATATGGAAAGAGAAAGCCAGAACAGACTTTGCAGTTGTGCCCTTAACCTACATGCAACTAACCTTCATTCTTCATCTTGTCAAAATAAGCTAGCTTGGAGGCAGCATAAATCGTTTTGGAGGACTGCAGTGCACCAACTACAGCATCCATCAGGAGGACATTAGTCAGTGCTTGATGAATATAATGAGGATCCTAAAAATGAAAAATGTGATTTTGACTTACTTGTCAATCATTTCTCTAAAACACTTCCAGCCTCTATATTCACTGCAGGGATCTCTTTGCACTAACACCATATTTAACCATGCATTGGACCAGTATTCAAGACACTTACCAGAAAGGAAAGTTAGTAGAAATGATAAAATAAAATTTCCTATTAAGAAGTCCCATAGACTATTCTGTATACTAGGGATTTTGCCAGCAGTAACCTAAAAAAAGGTAAAGAAATGCATACTATTTGTGCTTCTCATGTTACTGTGTCAGTCTACAAGATTTTTCCGCTAAAGGCAGCATTAGCTGGTGCCATATGGTCTGGCTTACAATGATGAAAATACCAACCTTAAAAAACCAAGTGGCCACTTTGCCTCTATTCTTGTAAAAGGCTAAAACTCTCTTGGACCAGAACAGAGACCTCATCTTCGGGAAGTGTGATGTGAACTGATTCCACAGACTTCTAGCATGCTTTTCACTTTGACTGTTGCATGTATTTAAATTCTGGATCAAAAAGGTATCCAGAAACTTAAGAGGCAGAGAACTGCTCCTTAAATGCCGAGATTTCTTAGAAACTATAGTTACTGTATGCCATTAATTCATCTTGGATCTTTACCTTCTCTATTACTCCAGCGATTACATTAGAAATGTATTGGTTCCCAGATCACTGCACAATTCCATGTTTGTAGGCTCACAAAATTTGTGAGCAAACAAAGAAAAAAGCCCCTACAGTTGACAGATGATAAAAGGAAAATTTGGCAGTGCATTCAGAGAACTATATTTTGAATTATTTCTACACAATATCTCAAACTACTATCAGTGTTAAACAACAGGAAAGAATAAAATGACAATGTAGTAACAAGATCTCTATATATTATTCTGTTATCTCTTTATTGAAAACTGGGAAACAGTACAAGATTTTTAAAGCATTATTAAGTATGTCAGGCATGTCAAAAATCACCTTATGCCCCAGACTGGATCCAGACTGCAGGGTTTCTTGCTACCTGGATCTGGTCTGGGACACACGGACTCTGTCGTGGCAGTGATAGCAGCTCCAGCTCTGAGCTCAGGCCCAGGGCACTCAGTGGCGGTGACAACTCTGGCCCAGAGCACATGCAGGCAGCTCTAGCCCCTGCCATGTGCTGTGTCAGACCTGGAGCTGCCACCATCACATGCCCTGTCACTGCAGCAGCTCCAGCTCAGGCTCTGGCATGGAGCACTCAGCAGGGACCAGCAGTCGAGGAAGTAGGGCTGCAGGTGTGGTGACCATCTAAGTGGGCAAAGTGCAACCATGGTCATTAGCTCTCACTTGCCCTGTCAACGACTGCCATTCTGTGGTGAGCCACACTCCCTGCCTGTGCTGGCAGTCTGGCGGGTGGGCCAGACAGTAGTTCCATACCAGATCTGGGCCATGTGTTTGACAGCCCTGAAGTATATGAAAGCAGAAATAGTCTGAAGTACATGTTGTGTAGATCAACAGAAATGCAATATTCATACCTTGTGATCATCTGACATTTTTTTCCCGGCCCACATTTCTTTCACCATTAGATGCCACAGATCACACTCTGTTTTAAGGTTAGCTTCAAAGGTGTCCTTTTTGGATACTGTTTTAATTCTCAAAGTGGGTATTCTCAGAACAAGGAAAGCTACAGTAGTACTCTTCACTTCCTGTAAATGAAGGGAAACAACGCAAGGAAGTAGAACAATCACAGACCAGGCGCTGTACCCCTGAAAGTCGAGAACTTCCACTCTTCCTACCCAAAGCAAATTCTTTTATTGTTGGTATATGCCAGGGCTATCTGTACACCCCTGGGAGCCATATACCCCTGGGTCACACACCGCAGGAGGGCACCCTTCATGCAGTACCAGTACCCAGAATTGCACCAGGTCCATGGACGCCCATCAAGCTGCCCAGCTACAGGCTCCCTTAGCCCTGCAGGCTATGCCACCCAGCCCCCAAAACTGGCGAGGGAAGCAGAAGCTAGGGAATGGATGGGGGGTGAAATCGAGACTGGCAGCAGCAGCAGCAGCTGGGGGAAACAGTGCCTGGACTAGGAGACCAAGGCTGAAGGTGTATCCCTCAGGAGCCAGATGCAACCCACAGGCTGCCAGCTGGAAAGCCCTGGCATATGGAAATACCGCAACGTTCTCTAATCAGAGTTTATAAAAAAAATGCTGATCTGACAGACACGCTCATTTTGTGATCATCCTCGTCCCCTCTCACTCTGTATCCCTGGCTTTCATGCAGCTGTATCTTTCCAAGAATCTATACTACAAGCTCTAGGTTAGACACTTTTTATTTATTGTTGTGCAGCACCTAGCACAAGTGGGATAGCAATCTTTAAGGGCCCCTCAGAACTCAGTCCCTAAGGCTGAAGTGTTTGTTTAATCATTGATACCCTTTTTTTTGAGTGCATTTCCTACAGTTGTACTCATGCTTTGTGTAACACATTCATCAAAAGTTCTCAGCTTATGAGACAAACTGGCTAACAAAACTGAATCTGGCCTATGTTCATAATCACATAAACAGTGATAGCAGTTCTCCTCCATGCTCACCTCTATATCCCGGAAAGTAGAGATCTCTACATAGCCAGGCCGTCCTCCTTCAGTCAAAAGGAACAATCGCTTCTGGGTCATGGCAATTTTTCCAACACCGTAGTTAGTTTTAACTGAGCAGGATAACTTGTACACGCATTCATTTTTATCTAAGTACTCTATTACAGCAGGTGGTAGATTAACTTCTTGAACCTCTGCTTCTGTTTCTTTCCAGTAGTTGTAGAAATCTCTAAAGGTTTCAGGGTCAATTTGCTTCTGGTGTCCTTAAAATATTTTAAATGGTTTATTATTAGAAGTCATCATTCAGGATTTAAATAAGGAGATCAAGGATACTATGGGTTCAATCATACCTTTAGGGATAGCTTAAGGGGTATAAGCAATGGGTGGCATATAATATGCCAAAAGTAGCCCCAGGAAGTGTTTCAGAAGGATAATTCCTTTCCTGAGGTAGCAGAAGTACTTTATCTTTGGTCTATTATACTACAAGCCTCCACCTGCGTCACAGCCTGCCTATCTATTCAATGCAAGGAAGACAGGAATGAGCAGCTACACTCTTGCTCCTTGCTTCCAGAAATCCAGCCAGAGATTTTTATTCTTTTGCTAAATCTGATAACTCTTCATGAGGGCTTTCAAGGTCTTTATTCTCTCAAGTACAACTAAATCATGCACTTAGCAAAATGGGGATAAGAACAGCAATTACAAGCAGCACTCATTAATCTGCAGACCCAAATTTTACAAACAAATTTGCCAGTATCACTTCTAATTTGCAGTTTCATAAAACTGATTTGTTGTGGACTATTTCAAATGGAAGGGAAAGATGTTACACCTTGGAAACATTACCCTGAACTTTTCTTTTACAAATCTCTGATGCTCTTTTTCTGGAGAACTTAGGTCCAGAATCTGAAAGGTAGTGGCTGTCTTGAACAGACGGCTAAACTTGCCATACTATTTACTTATAAGGATACACTTTCTGCTGGGGCTTATAGATAGGACTGCACTGATTTTATCTGTAATCTAAAAGGCTAAAACTAGAACATTGTTGGATGAATAAAGGTTAGTACAAAAAACAAATGCAAAACATGCTTCTACAGCCAATGGAGGGAGGCCTGCAGCTGTTCCCATAGACACTACTTTGTATCTTGGGCAGTGGTTCAGGAATATTGCATGGAATCATATTGTTCTGCAATTATTGACAGTCTTAACTGAGTTGGGATAAAGTGGCTCTTCATATACTTTGTAGAACTGCTATACTGCACAACCAAAACATGAGGGGACCAGGGCCCCCAGTTTAAAAAGGTACTTTACCATGATACTAATTTTGAGCATATAAGTAGTCCCTTTGAATAATTTGCTCAGTTATGGATTAAATGCATTATAATGTTATCATTGCCCTCAAAAGTACAATACAACTGATCGACTGTGGTAATAGGTCTTGTGTTCATGAAAGTTACAAAAATTTTAATGAGAATTACAATTCTCCAGCACAGATTCATATGCAAGTTCAATATACACACGCGCGCGCGCGCGCACACTCAGCCTCCGCAGCCCAGGATCGACTTCAAGAGGCTCCAGGATCCACTGGTCGGTCATGAGTGACCAGTTTGTGACCACTGCCTTAGACCACCATGGATACAACCATCACAGTCTGAGTGGCTAGGATCTGGAACCAACTTCTAAGCGAAGTGGTGCTGGCTCCTACTCTGAGGGGTTTAAGAGGAGGTTAGACAAACACCTGGCCAGGGTCATTTGACCCCAGTACTTTTTCCTGCCATGGCAGGGGGTCGGACTTGATCATCTGCTCAGGTCCCTTCCGATCCTACCAACTATGAAACTATGAAACACCCCTAAAACATGACAAAGCAGATATTCATTAAGACAACACACTCTCTCATCCTACCTACTGTTAAGGCATCAAATAGCCGATGTATTGTTTCAATATCTTTGACAATCCCAGATTCCTGGATTCGCTTCACAAAATCATCCAGTTGCATGTGTGTTTTTGGCAATTCAAAGTTTTTCACATGGTCATCTGCTTTGGTCATTTCTCTTTGTTTTTCCATCACTTGACTGATCAACCTTTTCAGCTCTGGTTTGCGATCTGCTTGGGAACGTTCAGAAGGTGGCAAGGTTTCTATCATTTTCTTCACAAGATCAGTAGGGAAGATCCTTATGTCTGTTTTGTAGAGATTCTGGAAGTCTGAAAGTGCATTCAGTAGTTTTCCTTCTGTCAAACTAACAAGTCCCCGAAGGTAGAAGTACCTTGCAAGCAATGCTGAATTATCCGGTGGCAAGTTGCTTATAGTTCGGCTGAGGTGGTTGATAAAGTCTGTGTAGTAGGAGTGGACGCACTGGCTCACCAAAGGGAAATGAACTTCTGGGATCCTGAACATACTAACTGATTTAGGTGAGAACTTCCTGGCTGAAAAAGAACAGAACAGCGCAGTGCCAGGTGTAAGCGAATAAAGGTCCAACTATATTCAAAACAAATCGGTATTTATATAAATCAAATCAAATCCCCCTCCAACTGTTCTCCCCCAAGATCACATCCCAATTACCCCTGCATGTGGTCTGAACCTCAGGCAAGGCAATATTTATGCCTGTGATAGAACTAACATGTTAAACCATGTCTTTCTGGCTGCCATAATATTCACATTAGTCCATCATTGTTCAGCAAGATACTTTAATAAAATGTGCTTCCCTTCAGGCACATGGTGACTTTGGTGGGATTTGCTTTACTAAGCAAAGGTAACCTTACCACATACCTAAAGGTACTGCTGAATTGGACCCAAAAAAAGAAAGGAAGTGTTGGTATAGGTACTGAGTAAAGATAGCTTCACAGCAGCAGTCTAAGAACAGACAGACATTCAACCTCTTCATAATGGGTATCAAGCTGTTTTAACAACAAGCATGCTACAGTTGGGGGCATGCCCAAGTGGCCCAAAGCTCAATAATGCAAGTAGCTACGTCAGGACAATTCTTGGTACCTCTTCCTGACTGTCACAGTGTTTATGCTGGGAGGACTCTAAGGATTCGGCTCATAACATCAGTGCACACAGTATGGTACAGATTAGGTAAATTTCTCCCCCCTTACCCCGCTCTGTCTCTGCTCTTCGAAGTGAGGAATTCTTAATAGGGCTATCCTGGGACTTGATATCTTGCAGATTGGGCATGCTGATTACCATACGCCTACTAATCATGTAGTGAGGATTAAATCGTTTTGAAGTCATTTTCTCCATAGTTGGTCTTCTTGGGCTATCAAGCATCAAATTTAATCTGCAGAAAAGAATTTTCCACATGTTGTACAATACATCAGTGTAAGTGGAGATAACACACACCAATAATAAAATTACTATGCATTAGTTTATATTACACTAGTATTTATCATTTCACACTTCTCTGCAGTACAGTCAGTTTACGTCTGGACCAATACACCTTGTTCTTCTGCAGTAAACTTCATATTGATGCAATACTAGCCAACTGCCTAGCAACAATAACAGGCAGGGGGTGCAGGCGGGGACAGAGGCCTGCTTCTGGCTCCCCCCAACCTTCGAGGCCAGGCCCGCTTACCCTGCGGGGCCATGCCTGGACCCCTCTACCCTCCCCACCACAGTTTGGGTGCCAGCCCCTCCCCCAACCTCCCCATTGCCGTTTCCCCCCTCCCCCCGCACACCCTCCGTTTTGGGGCCAGACCAGGTCCAGCATGCCCCCACCCCAGCCCCCAACTGCTGTTGTGGGGCAGGCACTGGGCCTGCCCCTCCACCCTCCCTGCCACTGATTTGGGGCTGGAGCAGACCCGGTATGCCCCCCCTTGACGCTCCCAGCCACCGTTTCAGGACCGGGCCCACTTCTCCTATCCCCCTACCCCACTTCATCGGCCCAGGTCTGCTACTTCCCCCACGGCACACTGGCTTCTCCCCGCCAACCCCACATCAGGAAGGGAGCAGCACGGGGAGGGCATAAGGCCAGCAGCACTGGCCTCGGGGGGCCCCCCCCTTCCGCATTCACTGCTTGCAGGGAGCCGGGGGGGGGCTCCCCCCTTCACTGCCACCTCCAAGAAGCAAGGGCGGGGGTCTGCTGGCTGCGTCCCCCCCACTTCTGTCTGCCCCATTGCTGCTGCCTCCACGGATCAGGGCAGTTCCCCGCTCCCCACTCTGTCCCCTGTGTCACCACCATCATGGCAGCGCTGTGCCACCTCCTGTCTGAACACTGTATTCGCACTCTGATTGGTTGTTTCTGTCAGCCAATCAGAGTGCGAATAAAGCATTATGGACAGACAGACTATGGTTTTTATAATATTAGAATTCATTTTTGAACTGATTTTATATCACCAAAAATCAAATTGTTTTTTGCCGTGGACTTCAATGAAAGAATCAAATCTATGGTAACCTCTGATGACAGCATTTTACCTATCTTCTTCAGTCTCAGTACTCAGCTCAAGCCGAGCAAAGGCATCCATCCTTCTGTTTAGACGTGCTTTAAGAAAAGAGTGAAACATGTATGTCTCCAACACCTGCAACAGAAGTAAACTAAAATCAACTGCTGACCATAGCAATACATGGTGTAGTAATACTTATTTTCATTGTCCCAAGGGAATTATGTTTTAAAACCTTAGATGTACACAATGTTAAGAGCGCACACCTCAGTAACAAAACTGAAATATAAAATTTAATAAATTGTATCACTGTACACTGGGAGTGGGAAATTATGCGAGCCTGAGGGCCACATAGGTAGTTTTGATCAGCTGCCATGGGCTGGGTCAACACCGTCACCACAACCCCAGCCCTGCAACAACTCACCAAAACTCCCTATGGGGCTGTGGGCGTGTATGTGTATGTGCAAGGGGAACTGCCTGGGCGCTAGGTCCCAGGAGCCTGCTGTGGGGCGGGCAGCTGCCCTGGGTGGTGCAATCCCCACTTCCTCTTTGGCACTCCACATGGGGCATGCTCCACCCGCTTGCACTGGGGCAGCCTGTGCCATGGTCCCACTAGTGCCCACAGCCCAGCTGGGGGCTGCTCTGCACCCCACCTCCAGTTCCGGGATCTGGACCAGAGCCCCACACACCTGGGAGTGGTGCACCACAGTGCAGCAGGAGCAAGAGGAAGAGTTGGTGCTGGTGGGGGGGGGGCACAGAGCAGCGCTCAGCTGGCGATAGCTGCCCCTGCTCAGGGAGCTATTGCCTTGACACTGGAGCTGAGGCAGATGTCATCTACTTGGACTTTAAGAAGGCCTTCGATACTGTTTCACATCCTATAGCAGGCCATGGAGTGGACGTTTAGACAGACAAGCGCGTGGCAAACTGGCTTAGGGACCGCACCCAGGAAGTGGTGGTGGATGGGTTGTTTTCAACCTGCAAAGAGGTGGGCAGTGGTGTCCCGCAGGGGTCGGTCATTGGACCGGTGTTATTTAATATCTTCATCAGTGATTTGGATGAGGGTGAGGAGAGCACCCTGTCCAAGTTCACAGATGACACCACATTATGGGGCAAAGTTATCACACCAGAGGACAGGGAGTGAATTCAGGCTGATCTGAACAGGTTGGATCAATGGGCAGAACAAATCAGGATGCAATTCAAAGACAAAATGCAAGGTACTCCACCTAGGGAGGAGGACAACCCAGCACACCTATATGTTGTGGGATGACCTCTTCAGCAGCTCAGCAGCTGAGAGGGATCTTGGAGTCATAATTGACTTCAAGATGAACATAAGCCAGCAGTGTAACAAAGCCACGAACAAAGCCAATCACACCTTGTCATGCATTAGTAGATGCATGACCAACAGATTGAAGGAGGTAATCCTCCCTCTCTACGTGGTACTAGTCAGGCCACAGCTGGAGTACTGTGTCCAGTTCTGGGCACTGCACTTCAAGAGGGATGGAGAAAATCTGGAGAGGGTTCAGAGGAGGGTCACTCATAGGGTTTTGTATGGAGGCCACTAACCATACAAGGGGAGGTTGAGAGATCTGGATCTCTTCAGCCTTCACAAAAGATATCTGAAGGGAGACCTTGTAGCAGTCTATCAGTTTATCAAGGGAGGACAACAGAGAGTTGGAGATGCACTATTTCCCAAGGCACCCCTACAAGTAACTAAGAATAATGGGTACAAGCTAGTGGAGAATAGATTCAGGTAAGACATTAGAAATAAATTCTTCACAGTAAGGGTGGCCAGAATCTGGAACAGGCTGCCAAGAGAGGTAGTATTATCACCCAACTTGGAGGTCTTCAGGAGGAGGCTAGACAGGTTCTTGGTCCTTTTTCTGCCTGGGGCAGGGGGTCAAACATGATGATCCTTCAGG
>JAGPOW010000261.1:5262852-5292599 GCA_030014935.1 Caiman crocodilus
CCCCCCCCTCCAGCAGCAGCTGGTCCTCTGGGACCAGGGCCACCAGGTGCCAGCAAGAGCCTGGTGCAGGCTGCCCCAGCGCAAATCAGGCAGGGCCTTGCCCCATGTGGAGTGCCATGGGGGGCAGCCACAAGCTGTATCCAGTCACCTGCTGGCCAGACCCAGCCCATGAGCTGTATTTTGCCCACCCATTTTATACAATTGGCGTCATTACACACCCTATAAATTTATCCCATTATAACCAAAAAAAGATGAAAACTAATGCTTATGAGTAATACCAACAGAATGTCAGTGAATTCATCATAAATGTGCATTAGAGAAAAAAATTTTATATGTAGGAATTTCTGCCAAACGAACATAGCTAATCACCAGTATGTTCCAATTCAACATGCAGCTTTATATGCCCTCAGGAAATTTTACATAATCAGTTCATCTGAGTGTTTGACTTAAAATCTATTTGTAACTTTATTTTCCCCACTAGATGGCATGCTATGCTGGAAATTGTATGCATTTTGCTAACTGGTGGCAACAGCTGATCTAATTCACCCTTTTAATTTTTACTCTTACTTAATACAAAACGCTGCTACTCACTTTCAATGTGGCAATCCAATTTGATTTGCTTAAAATCAAAACACATCATTAGTTTTGTTTTATTCTGGGTGTTTGGGGGTTTGTTTGTTTTTTATTTAGCATCTTCCCAATTTGCAAGTAATTAGAGGTTGGCTCATACCTTAGAGCATAAACATGGTGTTGGCCAGCTGCTTGTGGGGAACGCACCCTTCAGGAATAAACTTAATTTGTTCTGGAATTGGGTAACAAAATTTTGGAGGGCAAGAATGCTGTCACGATGCCTACAGATTTTTTTTAATTAAACAAAAATCTAGTCATCTTGTTGCAAGAGCTTAAAGTTCAGAACCGAACCATCAAGGCTGGAATTGGAGGGAGGAAAAGAACACAAAACTCCTATGAACACTGACCTGGGTTAAGGGAGCACTGTTGATGGAAGACAACTATACATCTTTATGAATAATTTTGGGGGATTGGGTGCATTTTTCAATGTTATATCTGTTAAGTTGGATTCATGAATAAAATTTTTAAAAAGTTCAAAACAATTAGTCCAAAGTTTCTACAGTTTTAGTTAAAGTTTTTGCAATAAGAATAAAATAAACCAACAAAAGACTGGAGTATGCCTAAAGCTGAATTTACCTTTTTGTAAAATGGCTGATCCCCTGGGGCTCTTGTTTTCAGAAACTCTTCACTATTGAACACTCTGTGTTCATAATTTAGATGGTCTTTTACCTCCCTGTTAATAAACAGCATATTGTAAGTCTGGAGATTTCTAAGAGCAATGCACTTTATACTGACCCACTTGTTCTAATATACACACAGCATAATGTCAGAAGGCAAATTCAACCCTTCTTGGCTACTGAATCAAAGAAAATTAATGCAGAATTTTGTAACCAGGACTCAGGCAGGCCACCCACAACCACTGACAATTTTCATCAACAAAAGGCAGATGATAAATGTTTGGTTTTTCCTCCCTGCTGAGCTCCTGTGAAGAACCAGCTCTTTATTTGTCATGACTTTTTCATCCCAATCCCCACAAGTACATTTCTGCACCTGCAAAGAACCCCACTTCAGGGCACTCTCCAGACGCAAGAAGCTGCCTAAGAAATTCTGACAGCAGGGTCAGAGTTTTATTTTCCCTGCCTCACATTGCATCTGTGTGCTACAAAGCAGTACAAATTATCTACCACCTGCCAATATGCTCAGAAACTAATTTCACTGTTAACCACATTAACCAAAGGAGAGTCAAATGGTTAAAGAACAGATGTATATTAAGTTTATGCATGGTCACAACAGGAAGCAGAACTACTATCCTGGTCCCTGAAAACTAGGGGTGATGTGCTCCAGAGAAGGTGCAAAAAGCAAGCTACTTTAGAAACAAGCAGAAAATTGCCAGAGGGTTAATACCTGAAACCAACAGCTGCTGGTAAAAAAAAAAAAAAAAGAGAGAGAGATTTTTTTTTTTTTTATTCTAGACATATACATACTTTGGTGAGTAAAAGAAAGTCTTTCTTTTGTTTTTAAATTCATTACTGATTCATGTCTATTACCAAAGTCATTCTTAAGGAGGGATTTGAATGAAAGAGATGAACTGTTCAGTGAATCAGTTTGGAACTGCAAGCTGGGGGAATTTCATGGCCATGTCCTGGGCTTGCACAAGGCCAACATTTATATCCTATGATCCCTGCTGACTTCCTGCACCTGGGACAGGGGGCTGAACTCGATGATCCTCCAGGGTCCCTTCCAACCCTAGTGTCTATGAAATCTATGAATACCATGTAAACTCTAATATAACGCAAGAGCCTTGTGCTAATCCTGAATATCAAGTGAAACTTTCATCCACTGTACATTAAGAAAACAGATATATATTATGGAGCCACTGTCTGTGTACACACACATGCACCATATATCGTATACCATTTACATATACAATGGATGAAAGCTACACTTGATGTTCAAGCTCAGCACAAGATGCAAACACCTCTACCTTCTTGCTGAACTCGAGGTACTGTGGCACCCTCAGACATGTACAAATCCATGGGCCTCCCAACTGAATGGAGAGTTACACTGAAATACTCCGATTAGGTGAGGGAGCCTATTAATGTATAGCCTTAAGTTCTCAGAAGCAGAAGAGCAACTGGGTCACGGCCAGAGAAGAAAGGAACGTGGCTGTGGTCCAAGAAAATCGGATATCCAGAGCTTGACTAGTACATTTTACTGCAACTAAAATAAATGTGTTTCTGTTCAAACCTACAACCTTGTGTTAACAAGGATAACTTTGGTGGAACTAAATGGGATGTTTTCCCAACTTTGAAAGGCAGATTACAACAGGTTTCAGGGGCAAAGATTTTGAAACTCTACTGAATCCAAGTCAAAACTGCAAGAGTTCTTTCACCCACCACAAAGATGCTAAATGAAATTTTTAACATGAACTTTATCTTACAACCAGTGCTATCTATAACTATAGAGAACAGCATTTGACAGTTCACTTCAGTTCCTCTTTTGTTTTAAAATGTTACCACATGTGGGGACAGACTCCATGACACAGCAGCAATGGTGTCAATGGGCTGCAAAGACTGAGCTCTACAACACACAGCATGTGTGCAGCTGCCCAGTTCGAAGCAACTCGCCTCTCTCAGAAACCACACATTTTCATTGCTGCGCATTAGCCAAGGTCCCCTAAGCTTATTTTTGTGCCTTGCAGTCTGTGAGCCTGCAAGAAATTGATGTGACCATTAATGCTATTATTTAGGAACATCTGCCTGGAAAAGACATGTGGTCATCAAGTCCAGGTGCCTGCTATCAAACACAAACATCTCATATAAACCTAATCTTAAAATATATCAAGCTTCCTCTTAAAAATTAGGTTGCTTGTAGGGGTGCACTGATAAAGATTTTCTCAACTGATACCAACAACAGATTAACCAGCCATATTGGCTGGTACCGATCTGAACCCAGCCATCTAGGAGCCCCGGCCCTACAGGCAAGAGGAGTCCAGGCATATGGGGGCCCTGGCCAGAAGGCATAAAAGTATCAGAGCACATCAGCTACAAAAGCCTAAAAAAGCTGACAGCCAAAAATGTAAAATTTCCCTTTTATTGGTGCCTATCTGATAGGCAACTGATATTTTCGGTGCACCTCTAGATGTATGCTCCAACCATTCTTATTAAAAAGATTGTTCCAAAACCTTATTCTCCTAATGGTTAAAATGCTCACCCCAATTTTCAATCTGCATTTAACCCTGGACGGCTTTTACCTGTTTGTTTGTTCTTGTACAAACATTGCTCCTTATCTTCAATAGCTCTTCTCTCCCCTTACTTCCCATGATGTATTTAAAGAGAGAAGCTGTATTCTGCTGGTCTAAGCAAGCCAAACCCTTTTAGCTTCCTCTCATTACACAAGTTCTCCACTCTGATGATCAGACTAGCATGGCTGGCCACAATTGTACACAGGGTTCTAGTTTGTTTGTTTTTTTAAACAAGACTACAACCTAACCCCCCCACACACATCCCTCCCCCCCACCAAATCTGTAACATTCAGACTGCACCTCTCTCATCTTGGTTTTTTACTATGAAAGAGCAGGGGTTTATTTCTCAGAATGCAACAAATTATTTGGGGTACTAATCTAAAGGTAGTGATGTTAAATTCATCCTCCCCCAAATGCAGCACCCACTCAGATCTGTGCTACATATGGCACATGTGGCATCTGGTCTGGGTCTGCTCCGAATGCAATGCCGGCTTCTTTTGTGAGTTGTGGACTGGCTAGAGTGCGCACCACATATAGTACATATCCAGTTGGAGGGGACTGGCCACCACAAATTGATCAATTCTGGCTCAGTCGCAAACTGGCCAGAACGGGTACTGTGCGCAGCACAGAACCTGGAGTAAGCATATCACCCCTACGCTGTGCACAGGGCTGGTGCAGTGTGCACCTCATGGGTCTATCTGGAAGTTGGTACAGCACCAGGGGCTGGGTGTTGGGGCTCCATGGACTGCATCTTTGACACCCCTGATCTGAAGTATCTTACAATGAAGCTATTCCCTGATATATGTTAGATGCTGACAAACACTAGCCACTGTACTAAGAGAGCACAAGTTAACTGTTATATTCCTTCACTAATCTAGAGACTTGTTATATCTGTAAAAGTACAGTAAAAGCTGTATTATCTGGCATCTTACAAGCCGGAATGCTCTATTAACCGGCACACTGGCTTGTAAGGTAAAAGCGAAAACAAAAAAGTACCCACTGCAGCACTTCCCATTTCACTGAGACCCTACTGTGTGGGGCAAAGCAGCCTGGGGCATAGCAGCCTGTGCAGGGCCTGGCTCCCTGTCCGTTGGGGCCCACGGGAGAGGCGGCAACGCTCCGGATACAGTGGCCCGAACAAGCAAGGATGCCTGTTCAGGCCTTTCAGGTAACCCACACATTTTGTTATCTAGCATCCCCCATTCCCTATGGGTGCCAGATAAAGCTTTTGCTGTATTTCCATTGTTACTGGAGGTATAGCTCTTAATTCACAATAGAGATTTATGCCATATATCATCACTTACCTGAAGATGTTAAAGATTAACTGCAGAGTGATCTGCTGAACTTCAGTATTCAGCTTTTGCTGCCAAGCCCTTCTACGCATTTGTAATTCACTGAGGTTTATACTGGAGGTCAGGTGGCAGAGTTCTAGATCATAATGCAATTGAAGGCTCTCCACCCTAAGGCGGGATGAGGGGAAACAAATAAAAAATCTGTGATTACTCTAAATCCGGGGGAGGGGAGCAGGGAACAGCAGAGAACAGGAGAGACTGTGACTTCTAAAATAAAAAGCAACTTGAATCTCATCTTACTTTCAACTAAAGAAATAGCAAGTGTCGACAAAGGCAAGAAGACTTCTTCAAAATCTCATAAATAATCAGAAAAGGTGTTACATTAATACATAAAGGAATTAGGAGGAGAGAAATATTAAAAACTTCTGAGGCCACTGGGTCTTTCCTGGCCTGGTGTTTCAATTTAGGGGTGCACCAATAGAGATTTTTTGGGCAGATACCGATGGCCAATATCAGCTGATGCCAATCCAATTGCCAATATGTGGCTCGGCAGCTTGGAGAGCAGCATCTGGCTGGTAAGTCTGTTGTGGAGGAAGGGGTGAGGGGAAGGAAGGAAGGGGGGTGCAAATTGAGGACCCCATGGTGGGGGAGGGAGTGGGGCTGGGGCAGGCACTGCCAAGCACGGGACAGAGCCATGGCTCATCTGGGGGGGCACTGGGAGTGGCTCTCATCGCTATGCACACCCCAGAAGGGCATGGGGAGCATGTCCCTGGATCTGTCCATGGGACGACTGCAGGCTGCCGCTGCAGACTGGAGCCAGGGCTCTTCCAGCCTACCTCTCCCTGCCAAGAAGAGCCAGGTGCCAGCCCCTGCCTGCAGCAGCAGCCCACCCTTGCCTTGCACCCTTCATGCCCTCCTGGGGTGTGCATAGTGGCAGAAACCACTACCAGTACACTCCAAGTGAGCCACAGCTCTGTCCCATGCCCTGCCCTGGCTGGGCAACACCTGCCCCTGCCCCACTCTCTCCTTCACCAGGGGGACCTTGATCTGCCCCCACCCATCCTCTTCCCCCACAACAGACTTACCAGATGAAGGCTGCTCTCTATGCTGCCGGCTTGCTCAGTCACCTACGTGTTGCACTGTGGCTGCGCGCACGTGCAAGGCATTTATCAGCAACATTAATCACCCACATCAGCCCAAAAAAGCCGATTATGTCAATTTTCATTGTATTGGTACCGATACAAAATGGGACTGATGCATCAGTGCACTTCTTATTCATTTTATGGGAAATAACCAAAATCTTAGCCAAAGAGATTTCTGTGCAACTTATGCTACTACAAAAATAACTCAAGTTGGGTTTTTTGTGTCATAGATTTCACTGTGTTTGGTTTGGTTTTTACCTTTTTATGAAAATTTCTGCTGCTTCTAAAGGGACATCTGGAATTTCAGTCTCTCTCTCAGACAATTTCGAAGATGTAATATCACCATTATTAATGTTTATAAGAATTAAATCTTCAGCTTCCTTTAAGAAAAAAAATTCATGATTAAATATAAATAAATGTTGAACAAACATTTATCTAGCTAGAATTATTCTAGCATATATAATTACCCATTTTAAACTTGGCCCAGTGGAAACAATTAAATACTCAGTTTGAATGCAAATGAAGTCTAACGTTAACATATTAGGATTAAAATACAAAAGATTTGGAGATCTAATATTCTCTCCAGCTAATATTAATTAAAGTAAATTCTATAAATCTTTGCGCATGAATGTATGCATATAAAATAACTACCTTTTTTTTTTTTTTGTCTCCTAAGACTACAGACTTATACTCTCTGGAGAAATAAACCTAATATGGTAATAACTGGAAAACACAGTTTAATTTCAGCGAGATTTAAAGTTCTGCATTGACATCCATTTGCAAAATCTACACCATTCCAATTATAACCTATCTAAAAAAAAAATCTTTAGAAACCACACAAATGTAACAGTAATTTCTTGAAAGTACATGCAATACACCATCCCATATCACAGGGGTGGGCAAAATGCAGCCCACGGGCCAGATGCAGCCCACCAAACCATTCTATTTGGCCCGTGGGACCCCTAAAAATTTTAGAAAATGAATATTAATCTGCCCTGGCTGCCTGTCATGTGGCCCTCGATGGCTTGCCAAAACTCAGTAAAGGCCCACCGCTTGCCAAAATAATTGCCTGCCCCTGCCATATCATCTAGGCCATGGGTTCCCGAAGTTTTGCCCCTGAAAGGCCATTTCAAAGGGACACTCCTGGGTGGCAGGCCACATTAAAAGGGGATTACAAGCTGCATTTGTCCCACATTTTGGGAATCTCTAATCTAAAGTGATGATGGGTTCTTGTCTCCGATTCCCAGCGCCACTGATATATTTTACATTCTAAAGGTCAAATTTTTCTTCCCAGGCAGGTTCTGTTTAGAACATTCTCCAAGGAAACAGAAGATCCAGTTTCAGATGGAATAGCACTTAAAGTTTAGATACATTTATGTGGCATATATGACCCCCTTCCCAACAAAGCCTCAGGACAGCTTACAGGGAAAGAAAAGAACAACTTGTTAAATAGAATAGCAACAAGCAAATGAAATAACTTAAAAAGGGGAACTACAATATCAACATAAAACTTACTAAACAGTATCATCCTAGCTTTGCTTGTTAAATGCCTGCCGAAACAGGAAGGTCTTACAGTGCTTACTTATTAAGACAACTTAAGCCCTGCCCTTAAACAAACTTTTATAAACAGGAACAGCCCAGAGACCTCAAATGGATGATTCATGTGTATACATTACTTGACCATGTGAGCTAGCAGGACTAGAACTTAAATCTAATCTTACATAATGCACTAGGGTCATTACCAGACAATCTTGGAAAGTGAAAGGATTTCAGAATAAGCATAACTGGCTGAAGTATGTATACCTCGTAATGGTCCTATTTGTATATGCTTGCTTCTTGTAGACAAATAGCAGTAGTAAGGTTTTAGGTGGGATCCAAATGCAGCACAGGAAGCAACTTGGTGAACATGCATGGAGGAAAAGGAACAGAGGCTGCTTGCAGACATTCAAGAAAGCCCACCAGCATTTTACTTCAAACTCCGCATGCTCCCGCACCAAGCCCAGCACATGCCCAGAAGAGGCAGTATGTTATACCTGAACTTAGCTTGCCCAACATTGGTACAGATCGGGCACTTTAGTAGGGCTTTTTTGGTACTTTATCTAATAGCCGATTGACTCAGCTATTAGATAAAGCACCAAAAGCCCTGCTGAAGGGTCTGACTTATACAGATGCTGCAGAGCCAGGTCCAAGTAATACACTGCTTCTTCCAGTAAAGCATGGTGGTTTGTTTGTTTGGGGGGTTGTTGGTTTTGTTGGATTTTGTTAATGTCTCTAAGCAGCCAGAAAAAATTAAGGGCACAAAGGGACATACCTTGCTAACTTCTTCAAAGTGATCCACATGACATCCCATGAGAAAAGATGTCGGAGCCATTACAAAGTCCAGCATTTGATGTGACAGTATAGGTACAAAAGTGTGCTGCCACTGAAGAGGATGAAGGTACAACATAAAACATTCAGCTACAAGCGTTAGCAGGGCCCAATCAGAGGAAAAGAAAACAATCCTCTGCTCGGTTAGGATGCAGGTCATAACCTGGAAATAACAAAAAATAATGGATGTTATAATCCCACCTAGTAAATAGAGCAAATTAGCAAACAAAAGGTCTCCAAAATGTTTTACATAACAAAGAATCAAGTCTCAACCTCACAAGGCCAGTGTTCTAATAGCTATTTTATATAATATCCAAACAAAAGCAAGTTAAAAAGATTCTTAAGCAGCAAACAGGATTCTGGGAACAGAAAGCAGGGATACAACACTGGTTCTACGAAGGTCAATGAAAGTTCTGCTACTGCCTTTGATGGAGCCAGGGTTTATTTTCAGGATTCCCTGCTCTAGCCTGCAAGAGGCCTTTATAACATTCAGATTAGGAATAAAAGCAAAATCAATTTATATAGATATAATTACCCAGAAGTATGCATTTCCAGGTGCACCAAGCAAGAAATAAGCCTGAATAAGTTTTTCAAGTCTTTGGCTATGCACAGTATATGTCCATAGAAAGGGGAGAGTAAGGGGGGGATAGCTAAAAATATATGCCAGCACAGTCTATTTTCAAAACTGGGATAACCAGAAACATAGCTGGTGATGATAAAGTTAACTGCAAGCAAAAAGGCATAGATGAAAGATCTCTAGTCTTCTGTCCAAAAGATGAAGCAACTGAAGGGCACTACTGAACCATTAAGGAAATAAGAGAAGCTGTTTCAGGATATCATCTTGCCTGTCCACATCAACCACATGAACTAAAAATATGGATGTCACCACTGTCAATAGCCAAAATGAAGTAGTATTTAAAAAAAATAAAATAAAAAAATCAAGCTCCCACATTTATGAAAAATGCAGCCTACTACCTTCACCAACATTATCACGCTAGCTCCAATTATAGAATGAACTGTACATGTATATCTATCATTTAGTGTAGGAGTTTATATTTTAAAAATAAACACTTCAAAGAAATGTAGCAGCCATGAACAAAAAGAGGAAAAGTGAAATCTTCACGGATTCTGTTAAAAGATTTTATTTATTTACCTGTAGCACCTGTTTTGGTTTGAAACACAGCAATGGAAGATGAAGATCCAAATCAATAATTGGGCTATCTGGATCCTCCCGTGATGGAATTATTATCTGGAGTGGTTTCATATTAAATATCTGTGGTAACAGATTTTTTCAGTTAACTCTTTATTGCAAATATATTCTCATAGCATATGCAATTTTAAATTCCAGTTCCAACTACAAAAGAAATAAATAAATCAAAGCTGGTGTCAGAAAAAAAGGCAGGTAGGTGTATAAAACAAAATCCAAAATGTCAGCTGCATGCAGAAAAGCATAACAAGGTCTACAAAGATTATTATGGACTATATGTTTCCACTTTCTGTGAAGTAAAATGTTTTTAATAACCAAGCCAAGATAAAAACTGAGTACATGAAATACATTAAATGCATTTAAATAATAAAAATCAACTGGATGACGATCGATATCCTTTTCGCAACATGGAAGTTAGAAAAGTACTGCAAACAAACATACAAAAACAAGAAAAAAAACAATCTCCGTATTAAGACGCCTAAATATGAAGAACACGACTAAAAGGAACCAGCCAAAACGGATTCATTTCATTTTTCTAGTTTTCCAAATCCCAAATGCAAATCTCTAGAGCAGAGGTGGGCAAAATATGGTCCACAGGCCAAATTGGGCCCACCAACTGGTTGGATCTGGCCCGTGGCTAGGCCCACAGTGCTCCACATGGGGCTGAGCCCTACCCACTCCCTCCGGGGCAGCCCATGCCACACCCCTGCCAGCATGCAGCTTCCAGCAGAGCTGTTCCCAGTCTGGCTGCAGCTAGCCAAATGCTCTTCTGCTCCCCCAACCTCCAGCAGGAGCAGCCAGACTGGAGCTCTCCTGCTTGACCACTCGCCTGGAAAAGTACAGCAAGGGCAGCAGCAGGAGGAAGCGTGGCCACTGGAAGCAAGGGGAGCACAGCAGCACCCAGCCTATTGCACCTGCACCAGGAACAGCCCCACCTGAAAGTGCATGCTGATCCAGGCCGGAGCTGGGGCTGGGGAAGATGTTCTGCTCCCCTTCCCTCCAGCTGTGGCAGCTGCTCCTGCCCCACTGCTCCAGGTGGGCAGGCAGGCAGGCAGGAATCTTCAGCTGGACGGCTCCTGCCCAGAGAGTGGAGCTCTGACTAGCTCCTGGCTGCCTTCCACCCACTCTGCCGACCCACAGGTGGCTGCTTATCGCACCAGGCAGGCAGAGGGAGTGGAAGGCAGGCAGGAACTAGAGTCAGAGCCACCCAGCTGAAGTGTCTCACCTGCCTAGAGAAGCACCAGAGAAGCAGAATAGCCCTGCCAGCTCAGGCCCCAGCCAGCGCACAGCTTCCAGTGGGGCTGTAGGTGGCTGGGTGCTGCTGTGCTTCCCTCACCTCCTGGGGACAATGCGAGCTTGGCTGGCTGCACTGTGCTGGGAACAGCTTTGCCAGAAGCTGCATAGCGGCCAGGGCTGAGGCGTGGATGGGAGCACAGCACTAGCTACCCTGGGTATGGCTCAGCCCCACGTGGAGCACTGCAGGGACAGTTGCTGACCAGGCAAGCTCTACTGCATGTGTCCCCCACCCTCCCCTTCTCCCACACTCTTCTCACCTCCAGCTGGGTCCAAGGCAGGCCCCTCTCCTACGCGCACCCCCAACACACTCCCCCACATACGGCAGGCAGGGCATGCAGCTCATCAACAGACCCGATGTGGCCCTTGGGCCCAAATAATTGCTCTGCTCTAGAGCCAGATCCTGCATAGTCTGCACACTTCACTATGTTAAAAAAAAAGATGCCTGGTTAAACCCATTTAATTCTCCAACTATGGTAGCTTTACTCTCCTCAGCCTCTCAGCTCATGGTCATGAGCATGCTCGAGGGAAGTGACCTGGCTGAAATATAGCTATGCTGCACCTTGCTGATTCCCAAGTGTCAGAACTGTCCCATACAAGCCATTACAGCCAGGCACCAGGTTGAACAGTCCTAAAATGGCTCTAATTTATATACGCCATTAGGTAAAGCCTCCCAAAGAAACGGTAGAGATCTGTATTATCCGAAACAGTCTCCTGAAGCTCCCACATGCATTGAAGGACCACACTCAGCAGCACTACAGTCTCTTTGCAGAAAAACTATCAACTTTATGTACTGTTACAGCCCTGATTCACCATAGTAACCCACCTTTAATGTATTTATCCTCACAAGACCCATACAATAGGGAAACATTATCCTCATTTTACAGTTGTGATCTGCAAAGGCACAAAGCTAAATGACTTGTCCAAATTTACAAAGAAAATTTGGCAAAATGTAGCCACAAGTCTTTGTTTTCAGCATCTCCCAAGTCCTACCCTTGATCCCAGTACCTTAACCATTAATCCACCTTTCTCTGCTGCTAACTGTTGCACAGAAGGATCAGAGCCACAGTCCTCTCCAGTACTGTTGCGCTACAAGTCTCTAAGGAAAAGGGGCAGAAAAGGTCTTAATTTCAAGTACACAGATATTAACTTGAGCCACACTGGTGTAAAACTTGCATGAAAATGAAGTATTAGCCTCATTTCACACAAAGCACACACTTGGTATTTTATAGGAGAAAATTTTAGAGCAAAGATGAAATTAAGCTTTAGCAGTTACCAAATGTAGTGGTCCTGGTGGTGGACTGGGTATTAGAAATAATTTTGCTGCAAACTCCTTTATATGATCTTCAGCATCTAAATCCTTGAAAGGTCTCAGGTGTACCAGCAAGCTGAAATTCAATTAAATTATAGAAAATTATTTTTAAAGTAACATGTAAAATGGAAAACACATTTTCTATTGATAGGCTAGAACTAAAAACTTAAGGCATAGGGGGTGATAGGCAACAAATTTACTTTTTATTCATGGGATATTTTATTAGCTGTAGCTGATTTTAATGGTGCTATTATGCTTTTAAGGCTGCACTTTGATCTCTCACACACACATGCAGGACAAATCTACTTATGCAAATCTGTCAAACACTGCTATTTTGGGGGCAAACATTACCCACATCAAATGACACAGGGCTAAAGCCCAATGTATACTGTCAGGAGACTTGCATGTCCACGCTATTACTTAAACAACAAAAAAAGCCCCAAAACCAATTACTGCAACATCCCAATTACAAATTAAATAAACCACCAGGGAACAATGAGCATTAAAAATTTTCTGAACTATCGTTATCAAGCCAACATTGCACACTTGTACATAAACTTAGAATAAACGCACTATTACATGCACATTTTCATATATGTATATTGCTCATATTAATACATGTAGTCTAGCAAAATGAATAACTACAAAATTATAACTTTGAATTGTCCACCTTTTGTGCACACAACATTCCACTGTTACACAGTTGTTTTTTATGAATATATTTAGGCTTTTTGTAAATCAAAATGCTGGAACCTGTTGATAAGACCAAGTCCAGAAACCTATTTTTGAATGCTGCATGCTCATTACACTCGTTCTTTTATGAGATGTGTCTTCTAAGCTCAATATGGGAGGAACTTCATTTTCCCCCCAATGTTTACAAAGTGCTAAGCAGGTCAAAAGCTCTACAAAACATAACGGTGAATTGGGGAAAGTCAATTATGCCCCACATCAGGACTGCAGTTTTCATCTCCCTTTAGAGGCTGATCAAAACATACAGTTAAGATGCTTGTTGTGTGTAAAAACCACTTAGTGCTCATGATAGAGGGGTTCTGCTTTTAATGCTGGAAGCTCTGAAGTCAAACCTCAAACAACACATAGAATAATGACAGAACGTCTGTTTAAAATTTCTCAGAAATTTCATAAACATCAGGGATCATGGGACTTTGCCTTTGTGCTCCACCTAACTTTCCGAAAGTAACATGACTGCAAGGTCCTCCATGTTTGCACGCTCAACTTAACCCACCATAACAAAGCCTCAACTTCTGAAGGCCTGCGGTTCAGCACTTCTGAAATTCAAGTCTCTTCCAAGTTTCTCAAGCCTGCCACCCAAAAACCATGGTACATTTAAAAAATAAAATCACTAGTTGTTGCTGAAAACGTAGGTCAATGTTGTCTCTGGAAAAGGAATCTGAATAATCTATCCATCCAACAGTATCAAATTAATTCCCAGCCCGTCTCCTCCTTTCAGATGAGGACTTTTCCTTGTTCAATCCATAGCGAGCCTGCTTTTTCTGCTCATTTGGGCATTTCTTTTGCCCACCGCAATCTCCAGTCCCAATGTCTGGCCTAGCTTTTCTGCCTGGCAAAATTATAAATGATGCTTTAGCCCACAACTGTACAAGTGCTAAACAGCTGAGGATCACACTTCACACAGGCCCCAACAGTAGGGGCCGTACACAGCACAGCCCCTAACAGTGCGAGCTGTAGGTGCTCCCATTCCCCGCTACACCACATGCATAGACAGCACCCCGCAGCTCACTAGCCATGGGCTCCTCTGCTGCACTACACTGCAGGCCACGCTGTGCCACACCCCCCCCCAGGGCAGGCGCAAGAAGCAGCTGGAGGGAAAGCCAAGACTTGCCATCTGCTGCCACAACCAGCAACAGTGGGAACGGTGACTGGGTAAGAGCCCAGGGGCTACAGATCCTTGCAGGCCACATGGGGCCCTTGGGCCACCAGCTAGACAGCCCTGCTTTAGATCAGGGATACTCAACCACATTTTTTTAAGGGTACTTGGACTTAAAATGTTAATACTCTTAGGTGTGCATGATTCACAAGTTAAACCCTAGAGGCACCTACACACATGCTCCGACACGTTCAGATTTGAACACGTCAGAGCAGACTTGATGAACTGAGTCTGCTGGAGCTCTCTAATCAGAAGGCTCCAGATGCCGCAGCGTCTCATGTATTCAATGTCCCCAAGTTTCAAAACAACAGCAGCAGCACTTTAACTAAAGCTTGTCGAACGAGCTTTAGTTAAAGTGCCCCCACTGCCATTCTCAAATATAGGATGCTGAACACACAAGATGCTGCAGGCAGTTTAATTAGAGTAGTTCCCAAGAGCCACTCTAATTAACCCTTCCCCCCCTGCCCAAGCATGTATAAAAATGCCCAAAGATTTCAAATAAGAATCCATGGTGTCAAAACCATTCTGACCTGTTGTGATCTGTGAGTTCTTTGCAACAGAAGAACTGCTCTATTATTTTTCCATAGTCAAGGAACAAATAAAAGCTAATAGCTGGTTTTTTTGCAAGGGGTGCCTTGGATCCTTGGCCCTAAAAAGGCCAAGAACCACTGCTTTCAATTTAATTAAGTAGCAGTGGTGACTACTTCCAGCACAGGGGGCACATCCCTGTGAGTACAAATGGGCAAGGGTGCACATTTTCCATGAGACAAATAGCAGCAGCACATTTGTGCCACAGCTATTTGTCCCTGGTGACACCCCTGCACACACACTCCCGGGTGGGGTAGGGGAGGCTGCTGGCCCCCCTTACCTGGGGGCCTCCTGAGGCAGAAGCAGCACCGCACCAGCCACTCAGAGCCTGGCCGGCAGCCATCCAAGATCTGGTTTCTGCTACCATATACGCCACACCACTTTTTTAGCGGTGGTTTTTGTTTTTTGACACTGGGATCTCCTGGTGTTAAGAAAAACCCACCATGCTTCAAATTAGCAGCATGGTGCATGTGCACTGCATGTGGTTTGCAGCACCTGAAAACAGCTCTGAGGCACTGCAAACTGCATGTGCACACACATGGGAACACCCCCAGAGAGGTTACTTTTGACCAAGGTATTTCCTCTCACCACAAGCAGAATATACTTTTTTTATGAAATTGTAACTCCCGTAAAACTCTGGGAACACAATCCTGAGATCAGGTCCCTGTTTCACATACAGCAGTATAGACAATGAATGCTGGCTAACTGACATCGTACCCTCCCATCAGGTGTAGAGACTTATCTGTTTTGGTTACTTCATTCATCCTAAACCAGAGTGTAAAGACACACCCCACGCCTCGGGCCAGATGTCCGACACCAGCAGCAACTGGGGTGTGCTGGGGTTAGATGTCAGCAGAGGGCTGTGTTTGGGTGGCTGCACACATCTGGGGACATTCAGTGATGCAGAGCTGTGTTCAGATGGCAGTGTGAGTCTGGGGGCATGGAGTTTACTTTGGGGGGAGGGGGGGAAAGAGGGGCAGAAGTGAAAATGAAAATAAACCACGGAAATAATTAAGGAAAGTAAAACAACAGTTAAGTCATCCGGGATGGGGGGGTGGAAATAGAAAAAAAAGTCAGCTGCAGCTACTCTAGGCTGTCAAGTTAAGCAATAAAACATTTAATTGGTGTAGCAGCTTCTGTCTTCAGATATTAAACATTTTGGGCTGGGATAAATTAATTTAATTTTACTAGTATTTGGGCAAAAGGTAAAAATACCCCAATTAATTCATGTAAAATATGCTCAGTAATTAATACTGAAAAGTTTTTCACAGTCCTCCAAACAGAGCACAGGTCTACCAAAATTGTTTTGATTTCAGTTTCAAGCAGAAGATTATTCATTCTGAAAAATATTCCAGTATTTATTGTGAAAAAAGTGTTGACATTGGCACTTACCCAGGAAATTTAGAAAAAGAGAAAGACCATTTATAGCACCTATTGCAGGACCATACTACATAGACTTATCATTTCCAGCCAATATGTGGTTACCTGTAAGGCTATGGAAACGCACTGCTAATATAGCAAGGAAGCTGGTCAATTTGGGGGCATAAATAATATCCCCATGTGTCCAGCAAGTGTTAGGGATCAATCAATCAATCTCTTCAAATCCCGATATTTAAACCAAGCAAATGAGATGTATAAAAAGCACATTTAACTAATATACTGTGCCCACTGATGTACTGTGAAAAAAAAACGTCTTAAATCTACATTAGAGGACCCAGAGATGCTAAAGAGTACATGGTCTTTCCAATCTATTTCTATTAATCATTTGCAGCTTATTTTAGAATCAGAATCAGAGTGCAAAGGGACCTCAAGAGTCATCTGGTCCAAACCCTTGATTGTATGCAGGAATACTGGACATCTTTACACTACTCTGGGGTGGACAAGAGGTGCTTTAAATTAGGAGTAGCTCCAAGAGTCACTCTAATTAAAGCTCCTGCCAGGTGACGTGCATTCAGTGTCCTGTGCGTCAAATGGTGGCAAGGGCACTTTGTCAAACGAGCATTAGTTAAGCTTTAGTTAAAGCACCCCTGCCACCACTTTGGACCATGGGGATGCTGAATGCATGATGTGGAGGGTCATCTGCTCCGACACATGTGAATTAGCACATCAAGCACATGTATAGGTGCTCGCTATTCTTAAACTACCTTTATCAAATGATTATCCAGCCTCATCTTGGAAGCATCCAGTAAAGGAAACTAGGGCCTAAGTTCTTGTTTCCTGAAAAACTATAAATAGCTCCTTTGGGCTGGCTCGTGGATGTGAATCATTTATACACTTGTATCCTTCTGCAACATGGGTTTAAAGATATGCGTTGAAAGGGTTAGAAGATTTATCCTTTAGGCAGAGATAGTAATACTTCCTCTTTATATGGGGGGCTGGAATAGATGAATATCCTTTTCTAGCTATGTCACAGGATGTAGATCATAGACGGAGGTAAAAATGCGTGTTCAAAAGTCTAGAAACCCCCATTCTGAACCTAAAGCTTTTTAAGAGAATGACATTCTTGTAAAATAACCTAAGAACAGCAATTTTAACAGTCTGGACTCTCAGTCGTTTGTCTTGGAAAAAGATGCTCACACATTCATCTCCCTTTCAATTTGTTCTGGCAATGAAGCTGGTAGCATTGCCCATTTGTAACACACCAGCTATTTATAAAATTAAGGTTAATGTTACAGAATATGAAGGTCTTCAGTTTTCTGATTGAAGCTTGAAAGTACATAATACGCCTTGAGGAATCCACCAGGGATTTAATGGAAACCAATTTAAACTCTGAGCCAGTCTCATATTTAAAAACTAATTGGGACAGGAGCAAGCTGCGATTTGTTTCTGAATGAGGACAGGAACTTGGCCCTTATGCTGAACACCTAAGGAGATCGGATACCTAGGGAAGATGAATAAAAATATCAATCCACTTAGGGACAAATCCTGTTCACTGCAGGAGCTAGAAAAAAAAAAAAAGCTGCTCACAGCAATTCTGGGGAAAAAATGGAACATTTTGCCACCCCCAGCACCAGGGTAGAATCAGAATCACTTCAAATACTGTTGCAGCCTCAGGAATGCAGCAGCTGCTGTATTTCCTGCGAGTCCCCTAATTCCCATTGTAAGGAGGGCTGGCTGACAGATCTATGCAGTTGCAGACCTGCCAGTCGGGCACCTTCCAGTCCTCATGCCTCCAAAACACAAGGCCAGCAATAGCATATAAAAGGATACAGACTCTCAACTTCCTGTCTATTGGGGAGCAGTACCTCCCGCTGTACGCCACCATTTTTCTCAATTTTTATATATTGTTCTAAAAAAAGAGCTTTAATGCAGGTCTGACATTTTGGGACAAGAAGGTGCCCTTTGATATCTGCAAGAAAATTCATTCACATTTGACTGTTACCAGATGCTGAAAAAAAGTCAACGGTTAAAATTGGTAGAAATGGCTAGAGCTTCTTTAACAAGACTAGCCAATATTCCATGCATACTAAGCGTGCTCCCCAGGATCTGGTTTTGACAGGTCATAAAGAAATAAACCTTAGTGCATAGCATAGAGACAAGGAGAAGCATACAGACAAGAACATTTATTCTAAATTACTTTATGTCCCTGCCCTCCGGTTTACTAGAGGGTGCAGTAGGTAGGAAACCACAAGAACATGAATCCTTAATTTCCCTACCAACAGGGTTGGATCTAGAGGAGACCAGTGGTGTGGTTGGATATGTGGCATATGCATAGTAGGCCCTGTGAGCTCAATATAGTTCCCACCACAGCTTCTCGCATTCTGTGAGCAATGAGCAGTTGATCAGCATGGGCTCTGGCCACAGCCCCTGCTCTGAGGAAGCTCTAAAGCCTAGGGGATGCACAGCAGCACCACTCATCCCCTCTTCCTCTGAACTCAGCTTGGGGGTGTGGGGGTGAAATGCAAGCAGCACTGAGCCCCAGGCTATGTAGCCATGCGAAAAACAGGGACTCCAGGTCCTGTGACCCCAGTACTTGTTTCCTGCCATTGGCGGGGGGTCAGACTAGATGGCCTGCTCTAGGCCCCTTCTGACCCTAGTTACTATGAAACTATGATCCAGTCACACTGGACTTGGTTTGTGCTGCACATAAGCTCTTGAAGCGGGGTCTGGCTAGGTCTCCTGCTTTCATGCAGCTCCAGAGCCCAGGAGGTGAGCACTGCCTCCACTATCTGTCCCCTCTTTTCTCCTGTTGCTGAATTCATCCAGACGAAGATGCAAGAGGAAAGGTGAGCAACAGCAGTGTTCACTCCCTGGGCTTCAGATGCACATAAAAGCAGAGGCTCTTGCCAGGCCTCACCCAGATCAGCGGATGAGCTCAGAGCTCATGTGCAGCTCCTGCAGTGGCCTGCACTGACCAGGCAGAGAGCTCAGAACTCACGGCATATGTGACACAGCCAAAGAAGATAGTGGGGGATGCACCCCCTCGTCCATTCCTGCTCTCACCACTGCCTGACAGCACAGGCAGAGCTCTGGCAAGAGCTGCACTAACGTGCCAGGAAGCTTGGAGAGTTCACTGTGCATGCGCCACACAGCAGAAGGGACACAACCACACACCTCGGCCTCCACTGTCAATTCACCCATGCCTACCAATCAGTTGCTTGAAGAAAATGGGCTGCCATTATGAAATTTAGGATTTTATCATCATGCACGTGAACAAGAAGGGCAGTTTTAAGAGAAAAGGGCAATTCTGTTTTGGACATTTCCTATCCTTTGAGCAGCTGACTTTCCAATTGTAACATCGTTTAATCCCAGGTTTTTTATTACTGCAGCAGCACTCAAATGATCATAGGCATTTTCCGGAGCAATCTTGTACTTCTCTCACCAGCCACCTAAGAGCCACGCTAAATTCAGGTGTGCAGTGCCACCCCCAGCCTTTACTTTGGAGGATATTGGCTTTAAGGCTGTACAAAATTCTAACCTTGCAACTGCAAGGCAGGTATTTAAGTATGTTTGAAACATCTAGATGGTGAAATCTGAACCCAGAAGGGTTCAGCCCTTACCACTTACTGATGCTTCACAGACTGGGCAAAGATAATCTCCCCACAGCTGGGAGCAAAGGACAAGCTCCTATTCTGATGCTATAACATCTTTTGGAGACCTTCGAAAGAGCCAGTATTAGATTTCTACTGGCCACTAAACTAGAAGGGCTCATTCCTACCAGATAGATTCTTGAATGGTTATGAAAGGCAAACATTAGTCTTCCCCAAAAATTCTCACCTGCCAAATCATGCACAAGCTAAAATGTAAATTATTCTATGTCCCAGGGCTAGAGCTTTAAAAGGGTGTTACCTGGGGATTGATAACACAGAGAAACTCCGTTCCTCATTCCTTTGTGCATTATAAGAATTCCCAGTAATCACTGTAGTATTCCCTTAGAAGGTGTGGGAAGGTCATCTTAGTCCAAAGAGCCAGTTACAGGATTCATTTATACTCTTCTTAAAACTATTCTCTACCCAGTATCTGCTTTCTTAATGATTCTCCCCAGAGAAAGACTTACAGAATTTTAAACCCTATAGGGGGAAAAAAATCTAAGAAAACTATATTGAAAATCTGTTCCCTGCAGGTATTAATTTTGCTCAGACCTATACAAAATCTCACAGAATACATACAGACTACATCAGTAACCACAACTGTTCACTCTTATTTTGTTACTGTTCAAGTAACTTTTGTTTTTAACTCCTCCTTGCTTCATGCCATAATGTGTAACTGGATCCAGTTTTCTTGTAATTCAAACACTCCCAATTCTCCCAAATTGCCTCCCAAACACAGGGCAGGCATCTTACATGCAGGCCCCAGCCCAGAGGTCTTGGGGTTCAGGTACCCCCCCAAGTCTCACTTGCCCTCAGCCAAGAGGCAAAAGGAGCAAGCTAGGGAGAGAGCCCTCATTTCTACAAAGTAGGCATATAGCTGAGATCCTTCCATTGGGAGGCTACAGTAAACTCTTGTAAAGTGCCCTGTCCACGGTGCATTGGACAAGTCCACACCCTCTATCATACAATGTCATTCAAAGTGATCTCAGCCCAGGGGACAGACCAGCGCAGCAAACTACACTTGATCTTAGCCCACAAACATACTGATGGAATCCTACAAGGACAGGTTAGTTCAAACCATCTGAATAAGACAGACAGTCCTGTCCACTACACTCAGTCCACATCACTGCCAACTTTTTTTCAAGTCACAGTAAAGCCATTATACTACATACATTTTGATTTCCTCTTCACTCCCATAGCAGAGCTGTGCCTTTCTTTTCCATTTCCAATGATTCCTGTTTTTTCCACCAGTCTTAAATGCCTGGCAAACATCACCAAACAGGGCCCCAAGCTATTCACCCAGAACCCCTCTGTTAGCCCGTCTCAGCCTAGAGCACATGACTACTGTGGCCCCATGCTCCCTGAGGTAGAGCCAGACCAGGTTGCCCTGCACTTCATCCACATATACATTTTTTTAAGGTTTCCAAGACTTGCAATAAGAACACCCGGTTCCATTCAGAAGCAAGGGGCTAATTAACACAGGGATCCTTTGGGGATGGGGTGAGTATCTGGAGCGCACGCACATGCACACGCACAGCAGCGCTTATCTATGGGGTCACCATGGCTTGAAACACTGTCGACATTGCTGGAGCCTCACCCAATGAACTATATGATAAATCATGAGCCTTTAGGCTTTGGATTGATAGATACCTAGAATACAAAGTATGCCCAATGTTAACCCAAAGCCAAAAGGCTTATGATTATATATACATCCATCCATTGTCTGGTCTGTCTGGGTACAAAAAGTGCTGTTTAATAGGGTGTTTATGGAGTACTTGTCCTAAAACTTGCAGCGGTTTCAAAAAATTTTATAATGGATCAATTCTGCATAAATTAAGTCTATGGGTGGCTATAGTAATTTGACTATTTATACATATTCCTACATGTATGCTTATTTCTAGGTTAGTGTTTTCAAATTTGCCCGTCACTTTCACGTGCTCAGCGACAGCAGATCTGACAGTATTTTTTTTTTGGGGGGTGGGGGGGAAGGAAGGAATGGAAGGAGGGAAGAGCTGCAGGAGGAAGATGTTGGCATGGGGGTGGGTGCTACCTGACCTTCCCTCCCAGATTTATTTTTCCCTGCTGTAACAGTGGGAGGGGGGACATATTCAAAGCAAACCTCCAATAATTAGATTAAACAACTAGAAAATAATAACAAATTTATAATTTTCCCCTATATAGCATGCAACTATTGGGGGGCTGTCTTATATTTGAGTAAATATAGCATGGGTGTATATTATATATGAATTTTTAAAATAACTGACAAAAACTGTCTGTGCATCTACATGCTTTTACAACAGTGACACACATTATAGAATAGTAATTCTTACCAAGATAGGCAGTCCTTGAGAGCATTAAAGTATGGATATCTGGAGATGACACACACAGCAAATGGCACAAAGCAGGCAAACGTTTTACCAGTCTGCACGGATTCCCAGTGGGCCTGCCCATTTGCTGGAATGCATCCATCCTATAAGAAAACTGCAGATTAATGTGATGATGTTAATCATGAAGTTAGGGCTGGTATTTTCAATGGAACCAAGAGAAATAGCCAAACCCCCACTAAATTTTGGTGAGATCTGGACATTTAAATTCCCTTGGTCCTTTAAAAATCTCAGCCTATAAAATTACATCCATCCATTAAAAGCATGTTTTTGAGCTAGGAATATCTGTCAAGAGCACTGTATATTTCTCAAACTCATGCACTTAAAAATATGCCTAGGGAATAAATTCTGTTCTTGGACATTCAAACACAACTCCCAGTTAAAATCTAGAGTGTTCAATGAGGGCACCACATTACATTAAATTAGGAATCACAAGTCAAAAACCAGTACGTCCACTGAAGCCTAACAGCTCAGCCAAGCATAAGAAGTACATTTCTATAACCCACAAAACAAGAAACTGAGGTAGCTAGCATCATATACAGCCACCTTTAGATAAACGAAGATCTATACCATATGGCTATTAAAGCATATAAGTAATTTCAGAAATCCAGTGAATTGGCATTGTTCTCAACATTTTCTGCATAAAAAGTTTTAATAAAAATGTTTATTACACAACATACTTGAATAGATTGATAATACTGTGCAACAACACCGTATGTTCGGTTACCACAGACATCTGTGAAAACCAGGAAGTGGATGTGGTCCTCTTTTGATTCAGAACTTATATACAGTCCTCCTGCAAATAAGACAAGTACTTGTTATAACCACATGCATAGTGAAGCTGTTTGTATGACTCAAACCAGATCAACTGCTTTTAGATGCTACTCTTCCACTGCAACACTTCACTCTTAATTAAAATATGTCAAACTAACTGATTTGATTGGAAGCTTGTTATACAAGTCTAAAACCATTTACAAAAGTTCACTGAAGTTAAAACATCATACAGCTCATTTTATATTTTTGATATGGCAAAAAACAGTCAAGGTCCTCTATTCATTTTCTGGGTTGTATTTGTACAACTTTTTTTTTAATAGATTGTATGTTCCAGTTACTCAAACAAAGTTACTATAAGGTTTTGGAGAAACGGCTGCCACTCTAGCAGAAACTAGTGGGGAAAAGTATGAATTCACGTTTTGAAGGAAAGTCTGTTCTAAAAACGTAAAGGCAGAGAGAAAGTGGGGAAGAGAGAGCCTTTTTAAAATGCTATAATATATACTAAGAGCACTTAGCACCTTACAGCACACAAAGGCAGCATGGATGCAGCAATAGAGCTATAGGTGTGGCTGCCAAACAGACAGAAGGTTTAGAAGCAGTTCTCAATATCAAATTATTAAATGAAAGCTACATAATACCTGGGAAGCATAGCTCCGGCAAGCCAACGAGGTCAATATCTTTGGGAACACTAATATCTTCAGAATCTGGCACTCTGTGGTCCGCGTTCAGATCCTTCATGTTCTCAGCCTTAAGCCTCTCTTTCTTTTTCCGGAAAGAACGTCGTTTACTTTTATTGAAGTTATTACAATTTGTGGTAGTTGCTTGACTCTCATCTTTGCTGGTAAAAGGAGGCACAAAAACTGACAAGACTTCTGGTTCAAGGGGAGGTAGGCTTCTTACTCTTTTCTGAAAACCCTAAGGAAAAAAAATAAAAAATTCAAGTAGGCATTTTTATTATTTTTAATTGCATTTAACCACCTTCTTCCTTCTTTCCTAGAGACTGGCCATGTCTAAATGAGCGCAGTTGTGCGGTGTGGCACACACACTCAGCTGTTCTCTGTGCTGCAAGGTAGCAGTGCAGGGGGCATTTTTTGACCCCAGGATACATGTAAAAAACAAAAAAAAAACCCAAAAACCCAGAGCAGCACACATGGGGGCAATGCCTGCCACTCAAAATGAGCCTGACTGGCCAGAGCCACACTCCAGCAGCTGGCCAAGCTCCCAAGTGGCAGGATCCAGCAGAACACACCTCAGGAAACCCCCTGAACCCGAGGTAAGACTGCTGGGGCCAGCCCAGTGCTGGCCCCAGCCTACCCTATCTGACCCAGGGTAACCTGTCATGCACCAGAGGACATGTGGTACAGGCATTCCCCAGGGACAACCAGCAGCAGCACAAGGTGCCCAACTGCTAGACGTCCCCAGGGAACCAAACGGTCATGCTCATGTGAATATGGCCTGTGGATTCAACTAAACTGAATTGGTCTTCATTTCTCCCTTTCCCTTGCCCTCTTTCTACGGCCTTTTTCCAAAATAAGTGAAGTCAACGAAATATTCTCCAGTTGTCTTCAGGATATGTTCAGATATGGTGCCCGATTCAAATGTATTCTTCATCATATGAGTTTTATTGTAGCAATGTGGTTCCCTCCCCGCCCCCTGTGGCAAGCGACACTTTAGAATTAGCACCAAAAGATGCCCAAGAAGATAGTCCCCTTAAAAAAAAAAAAAAAAAAAATCAGGATTAGCATCAAGATATTTCCATTCTTCTACCTTAAAAAATAGCTTGGAAATACACAAATGAGAACAAAAGGAAAAGGTGTCTTAGAAGCAGGCTTGGTTGTAAAAGAAGCTACATCTTATTACTGCATTTACTCCATTAAAAGAGGTTCTTTTCCCCATTTTAACATGGGGAAAAAAATCCAAACCAGCTTACAGTCAAGCACATAGCAGTGGGCAAGGGAAAGCAGGGGGGGAGGGTAATTGCTGTGGCTCTGGCCCCAAGCTGAGGTTGGGGCTGGGGCCTCAGCTACCGCCTGCCCTCCCTCCCTGCCTCTGCAGACCCACTACACCTCCCTTGTAGTCCCCATCCCACACCGCTTCTCCCTCTCCCACCACCCCTCTGCCACACTCCTCCTTACCTTTGCCCTGCAGCCTGGTGCACCGAGCCTGGCTCCAGCCCCGTCCCAACCCCGACCCCACAGCAGCAACAGTGGCAGGCAACTGCTACAGGGCCAGGCTGGAAGAGCAGTTCTGGCTCCACACCGTGCTGCTACAGGGCCAGACCAGAGCCAGGCTCTGTGCCCCAGGCTGCAGCAGGGATGGCTGGTACAGAGAAAAAGGTAGAGGGGACAGGAGGAAGTGGGGTGGGGACCTGAGGTTGCCGGTGGCAGAAGTGGTGTGGAGGAGAGAGGGGAGCCTGGCACAATGTGAGGGGTAAGTGGAGGAGGAAGAACAGGCAGCAGGAGGCAAGCTACCTGCCCCTCTCACTACCTGCTTCATCTGCCCCTACTACCTGCCCCGCCACTGCCTGCACCATTACTGCCCCCACACCTGCCCTACCCCATTCCCTCACTACACTGTCTATCCCTACTGCCTGCCCCCTTATCACCTCTCCTCCCACCACCTGCAGTAGTGGGGGAGGAATATAAAATGATCCTCCCATAATCAGATTCCATACATGGAAAGTTATACATTCATAAATTTATAATCAAATTAAAATTTTATAAGTTGTCTACATGTATAACCTAATTATTGGGGGGGTTGTTGTCTTACATTCATGATCACCTTATATTCACATAAATACAGTATTTTTATACTGATCTTGAAAGAAATGCCATCCTTCTACAGTGAAAAAAAAAAATTAAAGTCACAGTCCCAAATAAAGCAATGACAGGTATTTTAAAACATTAACAATTGGATTCCCTCTCCACTGAAGTTAAAGGAAGTTTTTTTTTCCATTTATATATGGGTTGGGCAATAGCAGAATCTATTAAATTATGCATCAATTGCAGTGCTTTCCAATAAGCAACTCTGGTTAATAAGGTAGAACAGTGCTATACCTGTACAGGTTCTTACTTTCTCATTTTGTAAAACCATCCGAGTAAAGACTTAGAAGAAGAAACTCCCCCGTTGGGCCCACCCTGACAAGTACAATCCAAGTAGCTTCATCTTTACTTGGCTGCAGATTCTAATTTATTCTGCAAGGCCAAGCCTGCAGGAGAAAGTTTTGTGCAGCCTGGGTGTGCTTGGAAATAGGAAAGCTGGGCCTCAGGATATCTAAAAATATGTTTTTCCATGTTCAAATCTTGTGTGAGATGACTAAGAGCAGATGAATCAGAGGTAGTATGGCTATTTACTTTCACCTTCAGACACAATGCCTAGCAAGAACCACCGATTTCTACACATATTAAGTACGTTCCCTGAGGTATGAAGTTGCCCTTTTCCCCCCCATTTAATTTTTCCATTTTTTTTAAATCGCTTCAACACAAACCAATAATGGAGTGCTTCATCTAAAACAAGTCACTTTATAATCAAAGGTTTTGGAAGCATAAGAAAAATCTTAACTAATTTGCTTCAATGTTAGCAGGTGGATTTGATCAGTACTTTCCTCTAGCCTGGAACATGATAGGAAAACTTAAAAGGAATACTTAATATCTTGAAAGTTAACTGCTATGTATTTTTATTCCAGTACAGGATATCTTTCAAAGATATTAAGGTCAATAGTACTCTTCTACAAAACACAATTAAAGAATCTTACCCAAAGGAGTCTAGGAAATGAAGTTTAGGTAGGTATCCATTGCAAAACCCAGAGGATAGCAATGACTATAAATATTTTTTTTTTTAAAAGGGGGGAAGTAATTGCCACATACTCCTACAGTACAAGGCTGAAGTTCCATCCTCTTTCCCTTAATTGGCAGTTGCTGCCCAAACTCTAATGAGAAAGGAGAAGGTTCATCTTCCTTCCTTTAATTAGCATTTGCTGTCTAATTTCTGAAGGAGTTAAATCTAATTGGTTTCTATCAAAAGATGCTCCTAAACATTTTAGAGGGATCTTGGGGACTTAACCCTCAGCCCTGAGGTTGCTATAGAAGAAAACAGAGTTTGGGTGTCAGCAATCTTGTTTTGCAAAAAAGAAGCTACTAAATTCTTCCATCATGGTCAATAGTTGCCTTGCATCAAAAGCTGGGACATTTGTTTGCTGCACAGTGTTGGATTACAGCCACTGATTTAAGGGCCCCAGTATAACAGGTTGTGGGGAGGCAGCTCCTTGATGTTACTGTCTTCAGCAGGAGTAGCATTAATCCCAGACATTTTCACTGTGCTATACTGTCAATTTGACAGTGAACGGATTGTCAGCAGAGTCATCTGACATTAAGTTCTATGGTCAGAAGTCAGAGCTTTTAATTCTGCAGTTCAGAGAAAAGAGGGAAGGGAAGTATCAACCTTCACTTAGTTCTACTACTTACGTGAAGAACAATTTATGTTCTCTGCTGTTAACGTCTCTTATTGACTTGGAAATGCTCCACTGCCTGTAAAGACTGTTGTGGCACCATCAAGAACCCAGGCTAGATGCATTCTTTTCACATATTTAATCACACTCTGCCCCCCTGCTGTTATCCAATAAGACCCCGGAGGTCTGTGATTTTTAGAATAGATTATTTTCCACTTCAGTTTCTACAATATGATTAGGGATGTATGGGACGGACAAAAATGCATGGACCCCACCATCGTAATGATAGGCAACAGCCCGCAGAACAGCGCGATCTTAATATACATTTGTTTTAGTTTCTAATTTTCCCCAGGGTTGGAGGAATAAGTATGTCTACTTGGAAAGAGGTTTTGAAGACGCCTGGAAAAAAGGATCAAAACATGGCCTCCTGGAACTGAGATCACTTCATGCTAACAAAATAGTAGAGAAGAAAGCACAAGGCAAAGAAGTCAGATGAGTCTAGAGCGGGTCGGGCAATTATTCTGGGCAGAGGGCCGCTTACTGAGTTTTGGCAAGCCATTGAGGGCTGCGTGATAGGCAGCCAGAGGCAGATAAATATTAATTTTCTAAATTTTTAGGGCCCCATAGGCCAGATAGAATGCCTTCGAGAGCCACATCCGATCCCCAGGCCGCATTTTGCCCACCCCTGGTTTAGAGGCTGGAGTTGCTAGTAGAAAAAAGATCAAGTGAGGGGCACGGATCTAAGCTGCAGGATGTAAGACAAGATCTAAGCTGCAGGCACTATTGTAGATGCAGAGCCTGAATACCGGGCAAGGTGAAGTCTGGAAGATGACGACAACACATGTCAACTGTTGGTGGTGGAAAATGACGTGACCTGATCAATAATCAAGAGAAGGCATTTTAAAATAGCTCACTTTGGATGCACAGGAAAGGAACGATGCTGGCAACTAGAATAATGTGAAAGAACAGATGTAAAGTTTAAAAGACAGGATAGTTTGGGTTTCTGAAGTATGAAAAGAGCAGCAGCAGCAACTTGACAACTGACCTGTGTAAGAATGGAGAGAGAATGGAGATGACCCATAATAGCAAACTACAGAGGTTAAAGCCCTGCCTTCAATGAAGAACACCCAACTGAATCTTAGAGAGGTGCTGCCCAAAATAGAATTGGAGCTTATAAAAAGTAAGTAATTAAAATATTCGTTGTCGCCTACAGTCACCACCGCAAACACTTCAGTAATGCCCTCCAACCCCTCCTTGGACAGCAACGCCCGTCTCAAGGTAGCTGTGAGGGGAACAAGTCTGTCCTGGCTGAGAGGCAGCCCCCACAACTGCAAACAATGCCTCTCCAGCAACAGATTACTTGACTCCCATTCTCGCCAAGGTACCAGGCCCTGCAATGGACCTAGATGCCAGCCGTGCCCCTCTCATCGACATCATCACTGGGCCAAACACCATGCCATGGATTATAACATCAAAGGGTCATTCACCTGCTCTTCTACCCATGTCATACGCACCATTCCTGTTTATGCTCTGTCATAGAGCTCCTATGAAGGGAAAAACTGCTGGGGAAGGAGCCCTAGCAGGGAGGAAGGAGCCCAGCTGTGGGTCACCAGGGCAACTGGAGGGAGCAAGAGGTCACACCTGCCAGTGGTTAGCTGATTGAAAGGGGCCGGGCCAGGCTCCTTTATAAACCTAGGAGCTGAGGCCAGAGGCAGTTCCCTGCCAGTAGCCTAGGAGAAAGGAACTTGGTCATGGAAGAGAGAAGAGGCCTGACTGCAGGAGCAGTGTTTGGCACTGCTGAGGGATGGTGTAATCCCCAGGTAGGCTTGAATGTTCTCATGGCCAACTGGCTTCCATTTAAGTTATGGCCAGAGGGCTTGTGTTTATGTTGCTGTCTGTTAGACCGGTGGTTTGGGTGAGGCTATAAGTAAAGCATTAATTTCTTGCATTGTCCTTGGACTCTTTTTGGACAGGAAAAGGAGAAGCAGGGTAAATAGTGTTCCAGACCCCTTTCATCCCCAGCCTGCTCGGATCCAGGGGTTAATCCCCCCCCCCCCCCAACCATTCCTTCCCACATAGATAAGGCCCCGAAGGAAGGGCCAGCAAGGGCCCTAGCACCGGAGGGAGCAAGTATCAAATGTATCAAAGGAAGGAAGGCCCAGAGAGGACATGAGGGGGCCAGACAGTGATA
>JAGPOW010000261.1:5296263-5308339 GCA_030014935.1 Caiman crocodilus
GTTGAAATCCCTGCCCTGAGGGATTCTCCAGCCGCCCCTCAGGCTGGCACAGACAGACGCTTGTGCAGGAGGGCGCCCAGGGTGGCAATTCTGCCACACACACCAACAGAAACTTATAGGATCACCTAGGAGATTCAGTCCTTGGCATCTTCATTTAATTTACTGGAAATGACTGCTCTACTCTTCATTGCCCCCCACCCAGGGGATGTTCTCTTACTCATTCTCCCGTACAGCAAACCTGCTCCTCAAATCTATACCTCCACCAACTCAACTCTTCTATCTTGCCTTTGTGATCCAAGTCTTCTGTAGATCAGTCGTCCTCTTCTACCGTTCTCTAAAAACCTTGTATTGTCTGAGCACTGTGATGTACACCAGTTATAAGTGCAAAGTATTGCAATGCTTTCATCAACTGCATGAAAATTCAAGGGGATAGTTTTTTTGTTTTTGTTTGTGAAGACTTTCACTGAATGGATGAAAGAAATTGGGGTTGGTTGGGGGGAGGGGAATTTCATTTATCCTTATCTATGGCTTTTCTAGCAGGTCTTGCATCCCAAATCCACCCTAAAATAAACTGGAAGGTTTTCCTGGTAAGAAATATTTTTTCCCCCAATTTATAACACAATCACTTTCAGGACCATAACAAACAAAGCCGAATAGTAAATACACATTTTCCACATAAACCCATTTTAGCTATTTTAATCAAGACAAACAAAATCATTTTTTGAAGACAACATAAGAAAGTTTAGAAACCTCCTGAACAACTCCTGTTCTCTAGAAGTTCCTATAAACTTTCCTAAGTCCTATTGTCAGAGGGGGTACAGTCATACCAGCTGCCTTCCCACCCACCCACCCCCAATAAGAATTTTTATTTCTGAATAGGCACTAAAATATAATGAGGAAAAAATAACCCCTTTGAACCCATCAGACTTCCTAGCTATGGCAGGGAGACTGGACTTGATTTCATGAGGTCCTTTCCAGCCACTAATGTCTATGAAATCTATAATAAATCCAAGTATAATGTGTATAAATAAAGTAAAAGTATGATCTATAAAAATGTATTTCAAAATGTATAGATTCAGCCTGGAATTCAACTAGAATTTCTCTACTTCCCATTTCCAAAACGAGAAGAGGTGGGAGGAAAGGAGGGCACCAGACTCTCAGATTTGTCTCGCCAATCTTGGAACTAATGCTCAATTAGGATTCAAACTTCATGACAATTTTCTATGCCCTTTGGCTGAGTTCTATATTATGTTTTCTGCATATTTGACTTTAGCTGGGATTTTTTTATATATACATATTTATGCATTGTTTTTATCATGAATCCACTAAACCAGGGGTCCCCAAACTGTGGTATGTGCACACCTGGGGTACACAGGAGAAATTGTGTAATGGTGGATTTCCTTTTCATTATAATAATTGGCATTTCAGGGGTAAAATATAAACGGACATATGTGGACAGATAAATATGTGGACATAAGGTAAATCTGGAAAGGGGTACAAAATAAGAAAAAGTTTGGGAATCTCTGCAAGAAACAAAATTAAAATCTATTGGGCAAGATTTTCAAAAGCAACCAAGTGATGCAGAAATCTGGGGGAATTCAGCTGCAGACCCAGCAAACAATTACATACCTGCTGAAACTTTTCTGAGTAATGCTACTGACCTCACTGCAGTAAGGATAAGATTGTGTATGAGTGTACTCAAGGTCAACTATCATCCTTGGTTTGTTTTTTTTTGTTTTTTTTAAAACTAAAAAAAAAAAAACAAAACCCCAAAATATAGGCAGATATCATCATTTTACTTCAACTATAATTAAAATTTAGTTTTCAATCCATTTAACAAACTCTTCAGCGATCACAGGAGAGAAGTTAAAAATAACACTGCGCGCACCATTTCCTTCATGCACTGGTAGCGTCACACCAGGAAAAGGATGTGATAATGATTTTCAGAGCAAGTTAGGTAAGTGACTAAGAGCACAGCCCTACTGAGATAGCAGCTGAAGAGACATTACCTCGGTGACAGACGTGCTCATGGAGCTGTCTTAAACCCGGTTCCTTTCACCCTCCACTTGACACCCCGTGCAGGGACAGGACTTCTCCCACATCCTGCAGTTGGACTGAACCTCCCGTCGTGTAGGATTTGGTTATTTTATTTTTTTTAACAATAAAAGGGTAGAGTTTGTACAGAGTTTACGACGGACTGAGAACCGGAGGGTTATTCCTTGCAAACAAATATCTTAATTACACAATATGTCTGCAGTCAGTATTTCAGACGGTTTTGTTGCAATACGTGAGAGACAGTTCCGCTCCCCATCACAAAAGGCTTCAAAATGTGAATCCTTCATTATTATTATTAGCTAAATAATAAGCTGAAAGCAGCAAAAGCTGTCTCACCCTTAGCGAGGGGGTAGCAACAAAGACCCTTTATCCGATGCGGTTTCAAGTTCAAACGGGGCCACAAGATCTGCGGGAACTGAGATTTGGCAACACCAGGATCTCCCCCCACAGCAGGACTCTTTTGTTTGAGGAGGGAAAGAAACAAAGAAGTCTGCGTGTGGGGGCAAACCCCCCCAAACCCCAATTAACAGTAGCAATGATGAGACAGCAGCTTCCTTGTAATGCAGCTCAAAACGGCCGGCAATACGTGAATCACATCGACTACGTTGGGAGTCCGAAGCGATCCTGCCAACGGCTAGGATTTGACCCCAATTCAGATGATTCAGTGACTTCAACAACCAAGGCTGACGGGCTTTTTGGTCGTCAACACAAAAGGCGATTTCTTCAACCCAGACTGAGCCCGTTGCCCCGCCCTCTCCTCCTCCGGGGCAGCCTTTGGGGCCAGACCCAAGTGCCGCTGCCATCCCCTGCCCTGCCCGATCTGCCTGTCTGCTCCCCGCTCCAACGGCACCGAAAACATGTCAGCCAGCTCCTAACTGTCACGGCGCCGCGGGGACGGGAAGCAGCCGTGAGGACCCGGCCTACCTGGCTGGCCTCTCGGGCCTGCTCGCAGGGGACGCCGACCAGCGCGCACAGCTCGAGCAGCCCCGCGGGCAGCCCGTCCTCCATGGCCGCGGGCAACTGCCCTCTGCGCCCCGCCCCGGGGCGGGACCCGCGCTGACCGTTACTGCCCGCCCTCCCATTGGCTCGCTGCCCCGCCTCCCGGCAGCCTGGCCAATCAGGGGGCGGAGGGGGCGGGGTTTGCGTCCCGCCTCCGGGCGTGGCGCGGGCGTGGGGGGCGGTTACACCTGCTCCCTCAGCGCGCCTCACGCGGGACGGGGCGGAGACGTGTGTACACGTGCGTGTGTCTGGGTTGACACAAACAGTGGCTGTCTTGCGCAGGGGCGGGGGGCGCACTGGAGGTGAGCGCTGGGAGTCCCTTGCGCAGGTTGCGCATCCCTAGCATTTGTCCGTCTCCTGAACAGCACAGGGCAGTGTGGTGAGACCTCCCGGTGGTGGCGGTGAAGGGGCTGCCACACGTTATTTAACGCGTCATTCGATGACACGGACTGGGAGCTCGCCCATGGGTGGTTCGCGAGTTTCAGGGACACCAGATGAGTCAGCTGAAAGGATGTGGACCGTTGTCGCCCGTATTGGGGCCTGCACCTTGTCATCCTACTGCCACCACCACGCACACACGTAGATTTAATAGATTTCATCAACGGGATCGAGTGACCCCAGCAAGAAACACAAACGTGTGTTTTTTGCACAAGAGCAGGTGCCTGGAGGCCCCCGAGCTTTGGCTAGGAAAGGAGAAGAGCCCAGCGTTGCGTGCCAAGCAGTCACTCCTTTGCACGAGGGCGCTCGTGAAATGTACGTGGGCCCCTTCGCTTTCGATGTACGCAGGAGGGTTACGGAACCGATGGTGTCTTCACCCTCTCGCCAACAACCCCACTGCGCGTCTGCGTTTCGGCAGGCTCGGCAGACGGGGATGGGACGACCTGAGCCGACGGCTTGTAGAGGTGTGAAAAAGGATGAGGACAATGCAGATGAAACTCAGTCCAGGTAAACGAAGGGGCGTTGGCAGGTGATGTGGTATGTGATGAGTATTTTGAGGGGTTTTAACCACGCAAGTGCACGCAGCCGACATCCATGATATATTTGGCTGTCAGTATGACTGGTTATACGTTGAGCCGCTGCCAGTTGGTCGGCAGTGGCAGTGATTGGCATGAGTTTTGTCCCCCGTTCAGGCCATCAATGCCTTTTTCTCTTCTGTATAGACCCTGATATCATCGTATGTGCTATTGTCACCTCGAGATTACATGATTGCAGCACTTTCTGATTTATCCTACTTTGATCCAATGTTGTTATAAAAACCCTCTTATTAATCAGTATTCCTCCTAATACCAGCACTACAGATCCTGCAGTGGGTACTGATTGGTTTACAAGTACATTTGGCATTTGAAATTTTAACTATAATCTGTGAAGCTCAAGTGGCGTAACACCTACCTAGTTGGGAAACTTTCTCTTCTCTTCCTTGAATCCACTTGAACTTCTGTATCATCTGAAACCGCTGTCCTATTGTATTATTCTGATAGGCATAACAATTCACCTTCAGTTTGTTCACTGTGACTCAGCAGGCTCATGTGAGACTATTAGGTTACACTGTTCTCCATTAGTATAGATCCTGTCATGATTTCAAGAAATGTCACAAGTTGCAAAAAGCAGTGTCAGATACTGAACATTTGGCACAGTGATTCCTGGACAGAAATGAGTTGTTGATGGAGCATGTTCAACCAATGCAGGATGGATCTAAAGAATTGAACCGACAGCCCTTATGGCAGCTCATATGAGTACGTGCTGTGGGAGCAGGTCTTAACTAAACAGCAAGAGGGCATGCATGTCTTTGGGGTGTACCCCAACCCTCCATGATTATAAAGCACAGCACTGAATTTTAAACTACATCTGAGAAATTGAATCTGCATGCTTTTTGCTACAAGTTCTAATTATTTTTAAGTTATTTAAGTAATTCATAGATCATCTATCCCATTCCCTTAAAAGTTATTTTGAAAGGAGGCTGCCCCAGACCCTGTGTAAACACAAAGACAGACCTTAACCAAGAAACCAGTTAGACAAAGTGAGTAAACGAGCATACCATGTTGGATGCAGTCTGATATTGTATTTCCTACATTGCCCATTCTACTTTAAAACCATATCCATGTGAAGGTTTCACTTAGGGAATAATTATTTTAACATTTTTCCAGCTGAAAAACTTTTGTGGGGTTTCACTTCCTGCATTTTTCATATGCACAGAGTAAACCTATACTTCCAGCCCGAATGATTTGTCATTTCCTATTGATGTCCTTTGTGTGAAGTCCCAAGATGAATCCATATTGTATTAATAGGTAGAACTAAGTTCTAACCTCCATTACTCCCAACCAAGCCACCTGACTTAAGCTTAGGGTCCAACTTACCTTGAGCTAGAGATGTGTGCTCCTCTCTTGGAATCGGGTTATAAAGCTACAACAGGAGCTAAGAATTGTCCTGTTAGGGAAGTCTAATTCACCTCCCAAGGTAAGTACTTCCAAAGCTAGTTGTTGCCTCTTTTAGACTGAAGATAAAATTCAGGTATTTTTTTGCTCCAGTCCTTTTTACAGAATATGCTCACAGCAACCTCTTTCCCTGAACGAAAGTAATAGAAACAAACATCAGGCAGTTTCCCTATGTACTGTGACCCAGTTGGTTGTCTTTCTTCCAAAGCCATGCTCACAGCATCTCTCGCTTTCTGCTGGCTTTCTGCCTCACATATACATCCTCAACCAGTACAATCTGTTCTTGGGAAATCCCTATTAATGCCCATAAGTTAGATTTTGCTCTGTGTCAATATACTGCGTGGTGCCTTGGACTCTAGCCTCCTATTGTTTCCACCTGTCACCATGTAAAAGGGCTTTTAATTTTTCCTTTTATTTAACCTAAAAAAGAAATTTAGCAGACCCTTTGTCTTTAACAGATTTATCTTTGTCCACAGATCAAAAGTCAGATCTTGAAGTGTAACATAATAACTACAAAAGTGAAGTAAACTAACTCCAGTGTAGACTTTGATTTTGTGAACTAAATTTAAACTATCCATTAGCAGGGTGGAATCGTCTGTCTCGTGGTATGTAAATAAGACTGTGAATGAGACAGCCAAGATCACACTGACTCTGGATGCTTAATATAATACTGATACATCTATAGTCAACAGAGATGTTTGTGCTAACATTTATCTGATGACTTAGCTGAAATTCTGATAGAACAATATTTGCAGGATGTTTTGATATTCCTTACTGCAGAGGTTCTCAAACTCTGGGACACAACCCCCCAGGGGGTGATGGGAAACTTAAAAGGGGGTCGCAAACTTTCCAGGGGGTATGCTTAGCGGCGTAAGGAAGCAGTGCGCAGTGGCAGCACAGAGTGGTGGATGGCAGTGGCGGCTGCCACAAGCGAGCTCCCTCTCCCCCACCGCCACTATCCAGCACTGGGTGTTGCAGTATCATAAAGTCTGAGAACCCCTGCCTTACTGATTTGTAAAAGTCTAAATTTATTTATCTTCTAGGTAGTTTGTAAAATAAATCTATAATCTCTGGTTCTAGGAAATAGGTAGGTTTGGGTGATTAATAGCAAGATGAGTATGGCTGTCATTGTATTAGACAATTTTGTGGAAGAGATGGATTGGGCCAAACCTGACTCCCATTCTCCATTGCTGCCAAAACACCTCTGTTCTCATTGTTATCCAAGCCCACAATGTTCCTGTCACCCTTAACTGTTTCCACCTTTGTTCAGTCCATATTCCACTGGTGACCAGGACATAAAGGCAGAAAAGTGCCAGGGCACCTGTTTTTAAAAAGAGAAAAAGCAATCACCCTTTTATCTCTGTCCCCTATGCTCAAGTCATAGGTCCAGCCATGTCTCTATTTGTATCCTTTATTTATTATTACTGTGGTGTTACTTGCTATGGTCTCTATCAGGCTAACCCCGTTATCTTTCAGAGTCCAAAACAATACGTCCAAAATCACTGTTCTCATTTATCTGTATCTATCTAGTCATCTTCATATCTCTGGTTTCCCAGAGTAGTTGGCACAACATTTATTCTTATTTCAGAGTTACAGGATGTGTACCCACTTGCTTGCATTTTTTTTTTTGATTTCCATCGACATCCTCCCTTGTTTTCCATGTGCTAACAATACTGCCCTTCAAAATCACTTTGTCTTTTTAGCCACAGCTGTCTGTACGCCTTTTCCTGTGCTATTCTTTATGTTTGGAACCGTGTTCCAAAATTTAGTCACTGAATCTGTAGCTTCGGTTCTTTCACATCACTGCCAAAAACTCACATCTGCCATTTCGCCTACAAAAATACAAGACCAATGGTTAGAGATTTAAAAAAATAGAATCATCTAGGTGTACTTATGCTTAAATTCACGCTCTTGTAATATGTCCTGCCTCATATCCTTTCTTCCCCAATATGCGATAATAGGCGCACTCATCTGTCACTCTTATCACTTAAACTGCTTGTACATGCCACGGGGGTTTAATTTGGTTTAGTTCTCCTTAAATTAGGTGCTTTCTGAACTATATAAGGTTGCAAAGAAGAGAAATCTTTGCCCTATCTGGAAAAAACCCTCCACAGAAGCTAAAGAGAAACAGCTCTGCATGGGCTTCATGAAGCAAACTTATTCAGCAATCTCACTTTGCACTAAAATCTATTTTGTATCTACAGAATCCCTTTGGTTCTAAGTTCATAATTAGTTCCCCAGATCTTTTCACACTGTGAATGTTCATCTTCAAGCAAAGCTTGGTGAATTCTGCACATCCAGCTTAATTCTCACTCTATTTAATGACATTCCCCAGTTTTATATACCTTAATTTGGGTTGGTCAGGCAAGAGGAGATTTCACATGCGTGTTAAAAGGAAGATTTGTGTCAAAAGACTGTGACACACTCTCGATGGGAGAAGGGCACATTTTTTAAATTTATACTGTAAGGACCAACCCAGTTAACTATTGACTCTACATACTGGAACATTATTTTCAAACAAGGGCATTAAACAATCTTTATTTTTTTCATAAAGAATCTCAAATATTTGCTAGCTTTCTCAGTCACTAAAAAATTTGAGAAGAGAACTCTTTTGCCTAATAGGTACTTTGAGAATACAGTGCACTGACTTGACCACAGTATTGCCCAGTATAGAGAGCCCAGGGTTCAGTGTAAAAATCTAGATCAGAGAGAAGGATCCTCTGAGTTTATTGTTTAACAAAATATATATTTGCATATTCTTGTATATTTGCCTTGTCTGATTTGCTTCAGTACTACTCTTGATATGACAGAATGTGAATTTTGTGTTGCATTAAAATAATGAATACAGTCTCAAGATTACAGATAGCTACAGGTACAAAACAGGCTTCATCAACTGGTGTCTGTACCCTCCACTTATCAAACATTTGTATTAAAGTTTGGCTATCTTCTTTATTGTCTGCTACTTGCTTTTTTCAAGCACATTCTTCACAGCCTTTGAGCTCCTGGCAGGTTTTCACTAAACCAAAAAAAATTACAGAAAAATATGTTCAGAACACTATATAGGATTAGACCACAGATGGCCAACCTGCAGTATGCGTGCCACGAGTAGCAAAGGAGGTCACTGTGTCTGGCATTTGAGGGCTGGTGGGAGGAAGAGGGCTGAGAGCAAAAAAAGAAGAGAAGGGCTGATTGAGGCAGGGCCCATGGCATTGCCACCCTGGCCCAGGAGGCCCACAAGGGCCAGGGGCAGCAAAATTTGTTCCACCCACAATGCAGATCATCAAACCATCAGTAGTAATCTCCTGATCTGTAAAGTATTGAACTTATTTAGCACACTCTACACATGCTAACTGATAATTTCCATGGAGCTTCCTATGACATACTTTAACAGTTAGAACCTGTGTAACAAACTGTGGTTTGAATCTGGGGAAAGAAGTTGCAAGTGATGTTCTGTGGAACCACACAGGGCAAGTTGAGAATCTTTATAAAAACAGCACAAAAGGTAGAGGTGTGAATACCCATGCAAGCAAGCTCTTTGGCCAGCCACACAACCAGGGGCCTATGAATTTAGCTGAAAGAATTTTCTGAGATGGCATAAGGAAAACATGACGGGGGGCGCATCGATAAGGGAGCATCAGAACTGACAGAATGTATTTGCACTGATGAATCAGTGCTCTTCAAAAGCAAGCAACCAGTGACTTTAGTTTTCTGAACAGGCAGTACATCTGAACGTACAATTAACGTGGAACAATAAACTCCAGTAGTTATTGCTCCAGAGTTTATTTCTCTTAGGCACACAGTTTGCACGTGTGCCCAGGACCAGAGCACATTGAACTAGGTCAGAGCAGCCCTAGCTGGCATGGAGTCTGGAGGGTCAGCCTGCTACCCCTGGGCTACTCTGACCCAGCTCAATGTGCTGCAGGGGAGCTGGCTGGGGCATGAAGGTGCTCCAGTGAGGGGCTAGCTGGCAGGCCAGTGAAGCAGCCCCATGCCCCAGCCAGCTGCATCAGCATCTACATGTGCGGTGCTGTGCATGAAAAAACTCCGCAGCAGGATACTACTGGAGCACTTGCATTTATAAGTACTACCCTGCTGCAAAGTTTATTAGTTTCCTGCAGCCTGGCCTAATAGAGCCAAACATGTAGACACAGAGATGCTTATTGAGGAGCTAATTAGGCAGCTCCATGGTAATTGTCTCATGTAGACACACCCAGGAACAACCTGTTTAGTCACAGGGGCAGAGGCTGTGGACGAAGTGGGGAATAGTATTCTATTACAAATCTACATCTGGTGATGCATACTGTGACACTTACTGTGCCCTAGCAAAGATCCAGAAAGTCTAAATAGTCCAAACATTTTGCAACAGACATATTTTCTGATATAGCTGAGAACTCAAGGAAAGTTGTCTTCCCACCAGATATATTTAGGTCAATTTCAGCATTATTTGGTTTGCCTGGGGCATGTGACATATCCCTCAAACTAGACCTGCATGACATGACACTTGTTGTACTTCCAGCTCCTTATCTTCCATACATGCTTGGACAGCTAATGGGATTTTGTTTGTTTAGGTTCTGTGCTGCAGGGTATGTCAATCTATGTCAGTGGTTCTCAACTGGGGTTACATGAGACCCTTTGACGGATGTTACAGTACTGCTGGAACTGCCCCACATACCATGTGCAGAACCAGATCAGGAAGGGCTGCAGCATGAGCATGCACCCCTGCCTGCATTAGGGTTATCTGATAAGCTTAAAGCAGGTAGAAGGATTCAAGGCAGATATAACAGTTTCATACATCTCTGTTTCTGGGTGAAACCTGAGGAGGCCAGCCTGGGAAGGGCTTCAGCAAGAGTGACTACTCTGCCTGCTTATGCTTATTTGGCTGCATATGAGGCATGCAGGGCAGTTCTACTTGGCTGTGATGTCAGCAGTAGCAATCCCCAGTCAAGAACTGCCAAAGCATTACAATAGTAGTTCTCAGCTGGGGTGATACTAAATTAAAAAAAGCTGTGGAATGGTAGTTTAAATCTAAAAAAGGATGAGAAACCCCAATCTGTGGTGTGAAGTAGTAATAAAGGCATTGTGTAAGTGGGTAAAATGAAACCAAGTTGTGCAGTCTGTGTAATAACCCTCCTTCAGCCATAGAACTGCTTATAATCCTTCATATATTTTTGCTTCCTATGGTGAACATATTATTAGCTCTACATCCTGATAACTTGCAAATATAACATGAGCTAACCACAGATTTTTTTTAAATAAAATTTAAGGAAGGCCTGGGGGCCCAGGTAGTACTGAGATTAGGGGGCCAGTGCATGCATCTTCAGGAAGCCTCAAATGCCTCTACATTAATGCTCTCAATATGGGGAACAAGCAGGAGCAACTTACCCTCCTGCTAGCTAACACCAACCCAGACATAGTGGGACTCACTGAAACATGGTGGGACCTAACACATGACTGGGCGGTGAATATCAAGAGCTACAGGCTGTACAGGAGGGATAGGACAGGGAGGAAAGGTAGGGGTGTGGTGTTCTACATCAAGGAGAAATACACATCCTCAACAAGTAGCACTGGGTTAGAGCACTGAAGTGCTCTGGGTTAGAATACAAGGAAGTTGAGGGGAAAGTGACTTAATAGTGGGGTACTACAGACCACCCAACCAAGGGGAAGAGCTAAACTGGGAATTCTCAGGTCAGCTCACAGAGGTAGTTACCTCAAAGGACGAGGTTATCATGTGTGACCTGAACTTTCCAGACATCTGCTGGAAAGAGCAGTCAGCCAGGTCCGACTGCTCACATAGGTCCTGCATCTCAGCTAGGAACCTCCATCTAACCCAGGAGGTGCACATCTCCACCAGGGGAGACACCTTGTTGGAACTAGTCCTGCCCACAGGCAATGACCTGATGAGGGGTCTGCAGGTGCTCAACCACCTGGGGAACAGTGATCATCGCCTGCTGGAATTCACCATCCAGCACAGGGTGGCAAAGGCCTGCAGCAAGGCTGGACTCTAGGGGGGTGGATTTCAACAAGGTAAGGAGAATAGTCAGGGAGGCACTGAGGTCCCGGAGTGGGGGGAGTTGGGTGTCCAGGAGGAGTGGTCCTTCCTTAAGGAGACAATCCTCCAAGCCCAAAGGGAGGTAATCCCAACACAGATCAAAGGGGGCAAGAGGGCACAAAAGCCCCCAGGGCTCATCAAAAGTATATGGGAATGTCTCCTAGCTAGAAAGGAGGCATACACTCAATGGAAGGGAGGGGCCATCACTGAAGAGGACTACACCTTGGTTGCTTAGGGCTGTAGGGGGACTGTTAGGAAAGCCAAGGCGCAGATGGAACTGGGTCTAGCAACCTGGATCAAGGATAACAAGAAGTCCTTTTTTAAATACAGAGGGTTAAAAAGAAGGTACCGAGTAATATGGGGCCTCTGCAGGACATGCTAGGAAATCTGGTCATCGCACCAGATGACAAAGCTAACCTATTTAACAACTTCTTTGCCTCCATTTATCATAGTATCATAGTATCATAGTAGTTAGAGTCGGAAGGGACCTGGGCAGATCATCTAGTCCGACCCCCTGCCTTGGCAGGAAAGAGCACCGGGG
>JAGPOW010000261.1:5308439-5322363 GCA_030014935.1 Caiman crocodilus
CTTACCTGGTTCTCCCGTTTGACCGACGGTCCGGGCTCATTGGCTGTCTCAAGGCCCGGCAGTTCAAGGTCTCCTCCGCCCTCGTCTTCCCCCTCCCCCTGACCTGAGACCAGGACATCCCCCCCCACCCCAACAGAGATCCCCGACAGTCCTAGGGGAGGCATACCCAGGCCTAGGGTCAGTGAGGACCTAGTCAGAGAACTTCTGGAGGGACTGGACATATTTAAATCAGCTGGTCCTGATGATCTCCACCCCAGAGTGCTGAGGGAATTAGCAGAGGCCATTGCAGGACTCGTGGTACAGCTTTATGAGCACTTGTGGTGCTCTGGCATGGTGCCAGAGGATTGGAAAAGGGCCAATATGGTCCTCATTTTCAAAAAAGGGAGGAAGGAGGGCCCAGGGAACTATAGACCAGTTAGTCTTACCTCAATCCTGGGTAAGCTTCTTGAGAGAATTATCCTGGTGCATGTCCGTGAGGGGCCAGCAGGGGAGATCATGCTTAGGGGCAACCAACGTGTTCATTAGTGGCAGGTCCTGTCAGACCAACCTGGTGGCCTTCTATGACCAGGTCACAAAATCCTTAGATGCAGGGTAGCAGTGGACATAGTCTTTCTGGACTTTAGGAAGGCCTTTGACACTGTCTCTCACCCCATTCTCATTAAAAAACTAAGGGACTGGCATTGACACCTACACAGTCAAATGGGTCACTAGTTGGCGGGAGGGTTGCACCCAGAGAGTGGTGGTAGATGGGTCATTTTTGACCTGGAGGGGTGTGGACAGTGGGGTTCTCCAGGGCTCAGTCCTCAGGCCCACACTGTTCAACATCTTCATCAGCGACTTGGATGGGAGTGTGAAAAGTACCCTGTTTTAATTCACAGATGACACTAGATGGTGGGGGAAGTGGGCATGCTAGAAGGGAGGAATAGGCTGCTATTGGACCTAGACAGGTTACAGGGGTGGGTGGATAAGAACAGGACGAGAATCAATACTGACAAGTGCAAGGTACTGCACCCGGGAGTAGGAACCAGCAGCATACCTACAGGCTGGGGAAATCCCTTCTTTCAGTGCAGAGGCAGAGAAGGATCTCGGAGTCATTACTGATGCCAAAATGAACATGAGCCAACAGTGTGGGGTCAGGAAGGGCAACCATACCTTGTCATGCACCCACTGATGGATCACAAGCAGGGCCAGGAAGGTGATCCTCCCCCTCTATGCAACACTGGTCAGGCCACAATTGGAGTACTGCATCCAGTTCTGGGTGCCGACTTCAGGAGGGATGTGGACAGCATGGAGAGGGTCCAGAGGAGGGCCGCCCTCATGATCAGGGTCCAGCAAGGCAGGCCTATGAGGGGAACCTACTGCAGCCTCCACAAGGGAAGGCTGAGGGGGGGACAAACTAGTCAGGGGGCACCAGCAGTCATTGGGGGAGTCCCTGTTTCCCCAAGCAGTACCAGGGGTGACAAGGAATAATGGTCAGAAGCTGGCAGATGGTAGATTCAGGATAGACATCAGGAGGTGCTACTTCATAGTCTGGGAAGCTAGGATCTGGAACCAACTTCCAAGAGAAGTGGTGCAGGCTCCTACCCTGGGGTCTCTAAGAGGAGGCTGGATGAACACCTGGCTGAGGTCATTTGACCTCAGTGCTCTTTCCTGCCATGGCAGGGGGTCAGACTTGATGATCTGCTCAGGTCCCTTCTGACCCGACCAACTGTGGAACTATGAAGCTGTCTATTGTGTTTTGTCTAGATCACTTCAAGAAACATTAAGTGTACTTCACTGTGTTTGGAAAACTTCTGTTAGTATTTTGTAGCTAGGTTTGACCAGAGTGCAGCAAGTCAAATGCTTTTCCCAAGGTCAGAGTGTTCATTCATTACAGTACATTAGAAATCAGACCCTTTCCACATCTCAAACTTTTGTAGCAACTTTTGCATCACCTTCTGCATGGGAAGTTAGCACATGTAAACAAAATATTTCATCTGAAAATACATTCCTTTTCTATGAACTCAATGAATGTTTAAATGGTGATGTTTATTTTAAATAAATCCACATTACAAAGCTATTCAAAGAAAATTAATGAAGGTAAGTCCTCACCAGTTAGATTGCAAACCAGTGATACTACCCATATACAAGAGGAAGTATACAAATATTTCAGTCAAAAATGACCTTTGGATTACCTTAAGAAGAAAAAAACAAGGAACAAAAAGAAAGTCTCCAGAAGTGAGTACACAGTATTTGCCTTCTCTGTAAGTTTGCTTTGAACTAAATGCTAATGAGGAAATCATCATCTGGTTGAAGGTGACATGGCTCCATTAATTTCAGACGTATCAAACATATAGCCCACAGAGCCGCTCCATCCTGTCTGCCAGGCTTCCAATGAACCAACATTTTGGGGGAGTAGATAATGGTTGGCATGGCCTGCTGTGGAAATCCGGGGCCCTGTACCAAGTAGAGGATGTGGTCATTGGGGGCAGTGGGTTGAGTGAGAGCTTTGAAGCACCGCCCTCCCCTGCCCTGCACTGCTTGCATTGTCTCTACCATGGCAGGTGGCTATCTGGCCTGCATCCACTTGCCACACTTACTGCCACCACAGTGGCTGCTGGCACTGTAGTGGCCACTGCTGGTGATGAGGTAGGTGTGGCTGCTGCTGCCAGCCCAGACTAAATCCAGCCTGCATAGAGCCCCACAATCCATATCTAGTCCAGGCACAAGATGAATTTGACACCCTTGATTTATTTAAATAGAGCTGCATGGATTTATACCAGCTGTATATCTGGCTCAAAGGACTGATTCATCACTCCTCTGAGCATTGTGCAGTAATTACATGAATATAGAATGGATCCAAATTGGGATTTTTGTGATGTGGTAGCAGTTTACATTAGTCTACAACGTGCAATTCAACAATGAACTCCCCAGATTGGTCTCCTGCTCTTTACAGCAGTCCTCAGAGATTTAAAACTGCGGTACTCAGAAGGCAAAGATGCAATATTTGCAGAGCCAAATATAATACATATATTTAACACCTGTATATAATGCATTGCAAGTTTAAATACTGTTTGGAAATGTGTTAACTTCAGGGCATCTGTATGAATGTTGTCACATGGTTTACATCAGCAACAATCTGATGGAAACAACATCATCTTAAATGCCACTAACTCCCTCTTCATATTTCTTACTCATTAAGGAGATTTGCTCTTATATGCTGTTTCTGTCTCTTGCAGTAAGCTGTTCTGCCTCTGTTGGGAAGGGTGCCATAAAAATCAAAACACAAATAAATGATCTCTGACTCAGCAGGATTGCAGGGTGCTGCAGTGGGCCATTAACCAACCTCTCTGTTGGGTAGGTCATGAATTGCATGCTGGGGAAAAAGCAAAATGAACTTTAAAGCCCAAGTTCTGTCACAGATTTTGGGAACAAGTGGGGAATGATAGCTGGGAGAAGCAACCTAGATTCTTCCCACGACCACCCCAGCTTCAAAGCAAGAATAATCCAACCAACAATTTAGCCATGGAATGGGGCTAAGCTTGCTTCCTGTAGTTGTGGCGAGCTCAGGGACTTTGGTTTTGTATGCCCTTGAGTCTCATATGGTTGTTGGCTACAAATGTCCAACTCACGATCTGTAAAATTCTGGTTTATTAGGCGGATTGAACACTGTGATGAGTTAAATCATAAACCTCGGGGTCTGGTCCTTCCACAGACACACACACACACACGCACACGCACACACACACACACACATGCACACACACAGTAGCAAGCTACAAGAGCCAGGTATACCTATCCCACAAGTGCTGGAGTCTGCCGTTGAGGCTTCTTTCAGCGTGGTGTTATCTTCCAGAAGGGGGTCGCCGGCTGGTCCTTCTGGCTGGACAGGTCGGGTGCTGGTTAGGTTGGAGATCAAGAGGGCACCACTGAGGGTCACTTTTCACTGCTTTTTATCTGTCCTTGGCAGACTTTGGTGACTCTCCAGTTTTCAGGGTTGCCCAATCCAGGGGTCGTTGACTCTCGTGGGATTTCCCCCCTTGGTGGCTGCTGGATGGCATCTGTCAGCCCCAGGGGTCGTCTGCATGTATGTGCAGGTTTGGGAGTCCATTGATGAATTTTGAATAGGGCACTGGGAGCGGTCGATCTGGAGATATTCAGCTCAAAAGTTGGTCCCCAGCATTGATTAACTCAGGGCAGGGCTTCTAGCCCTTGATCAGTGACGTTTAGAGATTTCCCGGTTGTTACATTGTCTTCTACTGAGTTCTTCCATTGGTTGATCTGCGGTTTCCCTGGTGTTAATTACTGCCTGCTACCGTGTTACACATTTAATCACTGATTCACTTGCTCTTTCAGGGGCCAGCCTGATACAGGGAAGGGCAGCTTGATTCCTGCCCTTGTTAACATTGTTACAATGTATAATTTACTTATGAAACTAAACACATTTAGTTGAAAGTTGAAAGGTGAGGAGGTTAAAATATAAGCTACAAAAGTAATGCCATGGCACACAAATAGATAAAAATACCAAAATACAAGGGGAGATACAAAATGCACACATACAAACTTCAAAACATAATTTCTTAAAGTGAAAGAAAGAGGAAGGAAGAAAAGGTAGAAGAGGAAAAACATACCAAGGAGGAGGAAGCAACTGCAGGCAAGAGGAAAAGGGACTTTCTGCTACATGGTTAGATAACTTTTTATTTTCTGAGTACTAAAAAGTGATTACACTAATAGCCCAGATTGCCCAATATCCCAAGGTTTGTTTCCTGCTGTGTATGTTTTGCTCTCAAAAGAGCTAAGGCCAAATCCTGGATAGGAAAAGTTACTTGTTAGTTCCTCCACAGTGCCTCATTTTCTAATGCTCTCATTCATTCCCCAGCAATAGAAAGCTAGCTTTTTTGTAGGGTATCCAGTTTTCCAAACAGCAAAGTTAATTTTTCATATATGAAAGGTGAATTATTCATCAAAGGCTTATTTTTTGAGAGAGAGAGAGAGAGAAAGAGATCATTTTAGAGTAATTCAGGCTTTCATTTCACGTCCTCTTTTTTTCCCTACTGACTTTAATGCATTTTTTCTTGCTATGGTTTTCTCCTTTTTGTGATGTTTTGGGAACTTTTCCAAGTTTACTTATCCCAAATCTTCCAAGAAGCAAAAGAACCAATATAAACACAACTTAGTAAAATAATATAAATGGAAATGGAAATAACTGAATTATAAAAGTAAGGTGACACTTTACAGGAATAGTAATATATGTAGCAGTAAATGGAAACAAGATGTTTGAATTTTTAAGGCCAGACCCAAAAGACTTGGAAACCTGAGTTGGTCACTGGAATGAAATCCAAAAGTCCACACTTAGGCATCTTAGCTAACTCTAAGGTAGTTGAGGAGAATCAGGTGTCTTCACCGGTCAATTCAAGAAACCATATGTTGAGTGGGGAGCCACTTAGAGCTGGGAAGTGCCTGTCTGAACTTCTGCCTCTCCCTGGAGAAGAGGCACTGGAGTCACGACTGCAAGGGAGGATCTTTTGTCTACTTAGGATCCAGAACTTGGCATCCTCTCCTCAGCTTAGGTTCCTAAAACCATTTTGTGAAAGACCTGAGCATGGCTTACTTTTTTCAAGTCAGAGGACATGGTGCTACTGGCCTTTATATCATAGTCTAGTTCAGGGATGTCAAATTTATCCTGTGCCACACACAGACTGGATCCAGATCATAAGGCTCCTCACAGGCCAGATCTGGACCTGGTAGTGGGAGGGGAAGAGGTTGTGGAGCCATGGCTTCAGTGATGATGCAGAAGCAGTGAGGCAAGCAACCCTGAGGTTATCAGGGCTATATCAGCCTAGCCCTCTTATTCCCCTGCCACTGACAGCCATGCTCGACAGGGTCCTCTAGCCCCAGATTCTGCAGGCCAGAGCGAATGGCTCCATGGGCCAGATCTGGCCTGTGGGTCTTAGATTTGAAACCCTGAACCTAGTGGCTAGAGAACTCAACAGAGTTTGGTAGACCTGGGTTCTAGGTTGTCCTCAACCTGAGATGTGTCACACCTGCTGTTGCCAAGGAAGTACCCTGACCACCAAACTACAGCCTAGGCTGAGTGGAGTCCCTTCCTCCCCTCCTGCTGAAGTTTAGCCATTGTGCAGTAAAGAATACAAGATTTGTGGTGCCAGGAGAGCAAGCTGGAAGGACTGTGACTGTAGCCTAGTGGTTAAAGCACAAGAAAGGAGAGTCCTGTCTTCTGGAGCCTACTGTCAAGGTTGCTTCTGTTTTTTGCTTCTTGAATTTATCTCATCTATTATTTCTTATCTTTTTTTCTGTATTATCTTAGAGGCAGGGATTGGCTGCTCTTTTCTCCCTCCTCTAATAGTACTTAGCACATTAAACCTCCAGTTTAGGTAGTTAATAATGATGATATATAACTAATGATAGTGAACTGCTTAGACCTGATAAAGACCATCTTGCACATAAAAGCTTGTCTAACCCTAACTCAACTACACAGTTGGTCCAGTAATAGATATCACCTTAAGAAATTCGTGTCTCAGTGATAAATAACTAATTAAGCATGTTCCAAATAATCAGATTATGCAGATAGATGGCCTACACAGCCACACATTCTCATTAGTACCGCCCTCATCCACCCACTCAGTGTACTATTTGTTAAGCTCATTTGCTCTGTCCTGTCTGAATTTAAGACCTGATCCAGTATTTTGCTCTGCAAGATACTAACCCATTGCCCTTGGACAACTCATTGCAGGATTAGAGCCTAAGGCTATAAATTCTTCAGAGCAGGAGTAGTGTTTTCCTATGCAGCGATACAGAACTTAGCACAATGGAGTCCTTACCTAATTTTTAGCCTTTGCAGCATACCACAAATACAGATAATAACAACAACACATGATCCTTCTTGATACGCTGGGTATCTCATGGCTCTTGTGGTTCCTGTAAGATTCTGCCAACATTGAAAGGAGGAGTGTAGGTGGTTTCCATCTTTTATCAGATAGTGTTCAACCTTCCGTACAGTTATTGTCAGAGGTGTAATAAATCTCTGGACAGCAAAGGTTTTCCCTTCAGACTCTACCAAATGACTTTACCAGACTCTAGGTTGCAGTCTGGAATTGACCCAGCTTGGGTCAGCAGTGGACAGGCAGGCACCAGGGCCCAGCCACTGCCACCACTTCTTCCATAGTGTCCTGAAAGCTCTGTAGCCACTGCTTCTCCCCAAAGAGACATGAGAAGAGCTTCTGCCCCCAAAGCCACATGTTTGCACCAGACCAAATGGTTCTGCAGGCCAGATCCAGCCCATGGGCCATAGGTTGCCAACCCCAACCTTACAAAGGTCTTCTATTCAACTTCCATCTTCAGACTATACAAGTAGATTACTATGCTGTACTAACAATAGGCTTCATATAGGTTTTTAAGAATAAAATATATATTTCTGGGAAGAACTAATTCAGCAAAATTGCTACATCTTTTCTTGGGCATGGTTATAATAAAGCATGGATTTCATAATGATGAGCAGATTTACCTGTCAGCCTATTCCTTTCCCTCATGTGTGCCTGTGGTCTTATATTTAAGAAGATTTGTTTTCCCTTTGAGGCTTTGTCACAATGATGTGCTGCCAATATTTTATAATACTGAAATACAGTCAACTGACTTGAACAAGATATGGCCACCTCCTAACAATTACATGCATGATTGCATCTGTGCTTGTGTAATTACGATAAATACTTCGAAGGCAGGCTGGTTATTTATTTACCTACAGTCCTGAAACATTCAGCAACTTGGCATGGAGAGACACCTCAATCTGATTATGGAAATACTAGAGTTGCTGTAACAAGACGATTTTTAATTAATAGCCTCATTCATTCCTTCTTGTTTAACAAAGCACTGCCTGAGAAACTTTTATATATTTTCCCAAATGATCTGTGATAAATACCACTTTTACAATTTATCAAGGTTGTCATTTTTTAAACAATATAACTATCTAAAAATGCAGAGAGAATGTAAGAGGATGTTGACATGGCAGAATGCAGTTATGCATAGAAATATGCAAACTACCTCAATGAGCAAGCTCAGGTACTACAAGCAGGACAAATGCATTAATAAGGTACAGGCCAATTAGCCCTGCTAGGAAGCTCTGAGAAGCAAAGCAACTAAGTCCAGTCAAGAATGTGCCAATTTGGCTATACTGCTTCTGATACTTGAGCCAGCTCAGGTATCTCTATGCAGCACTGCATTGTACTATGTAGACGTACCTTAGGCCAGCAGAAAAGAGCCAGAAATCTGGAATTTGGCCAAGTCAATAGTCCCAATTAATCCTTGTGAGAAGTGTCATGATCAAGCCTTCTCTTATATAGCTTAGCTGAAAACTGACTCTTAAAACCAAAATAGCACTAAGTCCCTAACAAGCCATGCTGAGTCTTTGGTTCAGTAGTGGCTCATGGGGAAAAGGGCCACTTGCAAGATCTTCATGACTACGTCATAGAATCTTACAAAAGGAGGGTTGGAAGTGACCTCAGGAGGTCACATCTAGTCCAATCCCCTGCTCAAAGCAGGACCAGCCCCAGCTACATCATCCCAGCCAAAGCTACCCAAGTCTTAAACACTTCCAAGGATGGAGATTCCACCTCTTCTTTGTTCCACTGCTTCACTACCCTCCTTGTGAAAAAGATTTTCCTAATATCTAACCTGAACTTCCCTTCCTACAACTTGACAACTTCGCTCCTTGTTCTGTTAGCTGTTACCACTGAGAACAGTCTAGCTCCATCCTCTTTGTAAGCATTCATCAGGTAGTTGAAGGCTGTTATTAAATCTCCTCTCAGTCTTCTCTTCTCCAAACTAAATAAGCCTAGTTCCCTCAGCCTCTTCTCGTAAGTCATGTGTCCCAGTCACCTAACCATTTTCATTGCCCTCCACTGGACTCTCTCCAATTTGTCCACTTTGTTTCTGTAGTGAGGGACCCAGAATTGGACACAGGACTCCAGGTATCATTTTACTGGTGCCGAATATCTCAATTTGCTGGCAATACTCCTAGTAATGCAGCCCAGTATGCCATTAGCCTTGGCATTGTTTCCTTTCTTCATCATTCTGCAAGCCACGTGCTTACTTACAATAGTGGGGATGCAGGTTTATATGAAAGGTGAGAGAAACATATGAAGGTTACTGTTTATGTGTAGCATAGTACTTGCAACTTTGCCCCACAAACATGCCCAAACCCTACCTTTGAGAGGACTGCAAAACTGATCTCAAATTATTTGTATTCCACTTCAACTCAAAAAAGATCAGGACTCTGTGGTTACTGCTGCATAAACATATGGTCTTTGCACAAGGAAGCTATCAGTCTCTCACTCACTCAGTCCTTATTTTTCATCTGGGATTGCCAGAGGGAGAGCAGAAGCAACTAATAACAATGGTGATGACGGCTGCTATGACGTAGATATTTTCCATTGGGAACTGAACTGAGAAAAATACTCATTCCACTTAGGCCACAGCACAGGCTATATGATTTTCATCCCCTACAGTGAGAGCCAGGGCTGATTTACCAACCTAAGTTCTGTCTCCTTTATTACCTCGCACTCATGCCTGATTAAAAAACAGGTGTTCAACTCTGGAAGTTATTAGGGACAAATTCTGCTCACTTAACCCACATGAATGTCTCCGTTGAAGTATATGGATTTGCCCAAGGGGATAATGGGATCAGGATATAATCCTTTGTGACCTGTCAGCTGCTCCACAAACAGCAAGTCCTTTGAGGCAGTACAGCTTGGAGTCAAATGAATAGTGCGCACCACTATGCAGAATGTGAAAGTGCTCGCTCACAGATGACCATTATTCTCAGCTGGTGTTAACCAGCGTCACTCTAGTGAAATCAGAGTAGCACCAGTGGAGAATCTGTCCCCTAGTGTTTTCAATAAACAACAGTTTTAAGGAGTGAATGAAAACTGGCAGCAACTCTACAAAAATAATTTCTATTTATGATCAATCAGTGTATTTGATGTGAGTACATCCCATGTCAACAGAAAACGGTGCCAGAACTGGTGTGCCAAATTCAGTATTACCTCTCCTTTGCTTTCATTACTGATTACCTTCTGGACTGACTCATCCCACAAATGCAAATGTCCTATATAAACACAATACAGACAAGTCTCTCTCTCAACACAGCAAAGCAAAACGAGAAAAACCAGTTTTAAAGCTATCCTGGATGTTAGCAGACCAATAATTTTTTTCCACCAAACTGACTCACTGAGCCAATCTGAACTCTTATTTCAAATGCATCTATCTTTTTAAGAGAGATTTTAATCCTCTGCTCCTGTTTGCTTCATTTTGTTTCCAGGTGTGGGGAACAAATCTGGAAACAAATCAGATTGGAATGCATCTGGAAACAAAGTCCTAAAAAAGTATCTGTCCTTGGGAGAATAGCAGATAGATGATAACTAAGAAGACGAAGCTATGAGTTTAGAGGACTGCTCACGGCTTGTTCAGGCCAAATGGGGCTTTTTCCTTCACTGTCACTGGCAGAGGCTGCTATCTTACCCATGCATGCTCCCAGGTTGGTACCCAGGGCTGGGGCTCTGCTCATTCTCTCTCCTTGTAGTTTATTTACTCTGGTTCAAACTCAGCCAGCTCCAGTAATGACTGCAAGTTGTTGCATTATCACAGCTGTGTGGCAGCCAGCAAGAAGGGAGTTTGGTGATCTCTGTTAAATCCTTCTTGAATAAGTCACCATATCACAAAACTCAGCATTTGTGGTATTAATTGGTAGGCCCAGCACAAAAAGCTGAAGACTGAATCACCCCAAAGATGATGCTTCTGCCCATGACAATGATCCTTCTGAGTCAGGACTTAAGGGCTAGGGACAGACATTACACATAAACCGGTTTAAGTCATCAGAAACTGGATTGAACCTGTAACAGAACATACATTCAGTGCACATAAGCGAGTTTGAAAATGGCTGAAACCAGTTTGAGAGAAACCTGCTGGGATGTAGTATCAGACTTAACTGATTTGAGTCAAACTGGTTTATGCAATATCTGTCCCAAACCCATTCCTGGTTTAAGTTAAATCAGGGTCCCCCGGCATCCTGGCATGCTCTCTGGGCTTGGTGAGGCTCTCTGCTCCAGAGACCTGGGCTGGCGTCTCCACTCTGCTCCCTCGCTGTAGCTCCGGCAGAGCCTTACATGCACAGCAGTGTCTTCCTGGCTTCCCCCTGCCCCATTCCCCACCCCCCACCCCCCAGTGCTCAAGCAAGGATCCCTACCTTCTCTCTCCCACAGCCCAGACTGTAGTCAGCATGTGGTCTGCTATTTAATGCTGAAAGATGTCTGTGTAAGGCAGACAGAACAGTATCTGCTTAGGGCTTTTTGGAGCTAATCAACAGGCAACTGGTAAAGTCCCTCCATTCATTCCTTGGAAAAAGTTGTTTAAGAAGAATTTGAACTAATCAGGGAAGCTATTGTTTTCATGATGGGCTGATAAAAGCTGTGTAACTCCCTGCTGGCTTGTGGCTGGTCAGAGGAGCAGCGGGGATGGGGTGTGAAACCCCTCCCTAATCAGAGTATCCTGCTGGGGCCTGGGCACACCCCCCCTCAGCTCAGCATTTAGGAATGGAAGGGAGGGCTTCTCTAGTGCCTTCACCACCCAGCCTCTGGCTTCTAGCCTGAGCCACAGGTATGTACCTGCATTTTCTCAGCCCAGAGGGGATGTCTGTATGGTTACAAACTGATTCAGCTTAGCCAGGTTAGACTAACCTGCAAAGATTAAATTAATTCAGTCTCAGGCTTTTTCATAAATTTCATAGACATTAGAGCTGGAAGGGAACTTGGAAGATCATCAAGTCCAGCCCCCTGCCCAAAGGGCAGGAAGTCAGCTGGGGTCATAGGATCCCAGCAAGATAAACATTCAGATTTCTCTTGAAGGTATTCAAAGTTCAGAGGTGCTTGAACCACCTCTGATGGCAGGCTATTCCAGACCTTGGGAGCTCGAAAAGTAAAGAAATTCTTCCTTATGTCCAGCCTGAAACTGTCTTGCAGGAGTTTATAACCATTAGACTGTGTCATCCCTTGAGGTGCTCTGGTGAACAAATGTTCCCCCAAATCCTGGTGAACACCCCTAATAAACTTACAGGTAGCCATCAGATCATCTCTGAGCCTGTGCTTTTCCAGACTAAAGAGCTCCATAGCTCTCAGCCTGTCATCGTAAGGTCTGTTTTCCTGACCTTGGATCATGCGCGTGGCTCTTCTCTGGACTCTCTCAAGCTTCTCCACATCCTTTTTGAATTGCAGAGCCCAGAACTGGATGCAGTACTCCAGCTGCGGCCTCACCAAAGCTGAGTACACAGGGAGAATGACGTCCCGAGATTTGCTTGAGAAGCATCTATGTATGCAAACCAGTGTTTTGGTCACTTTACTAGCTGCAGCATCACACTGAAGGCTCAAGTTCTTCTTGTGGTCAGTCATGACCCCCAAGTCCCTTTCATCTAGCCAGCATAACATCACCAAGCCTATAAGGATGCTGCAGGTTTTTCCTCCCAAGGTGGAGAACCTTGCATTTTTCAGCTTTGATCAGGTTCTCATCCGCCCATTTCCTGAGCCTGTCAAGATCAGCCTGGATCACCCTCCTGTCCTCAGGTGTGGGTACTTTACCCCAGAGTTTGGTATCATCAGCGAACTTGGCCAGTCTGCTTCTGACCCCAATGTCCACATCATTAATGAAGATGTTGAACAATATGGGTCCAAGAACAGAGCCTTGGGGGACCCCACTGGTCACAGGGCACCACGACAATTGACTTCTGTCAACCACCACCCTCTGGGCCTGTCCATGGAGCCAATTCCTCAGCCAGAGGATCATGGTGGACCCAAGGCCACAGTTGTTTAGTTTCACCAAGAGGATCATGGGATACCAGACAAAGGCTTTTTTGAAGTCATCAATCTCCTCTCCCTTGTCCAGGTCACATAGTCATTGATAGGTCACATAGTCATAGAAGGAAATGAGATTGGTCAACCAAGACCTACCTGCAACAAACCCGTGCTGGCTATCTCTCAGGATGTTGCCATCATCCAGCCTGTTAAGAATGGTCTCTTCGATAATCTTTTCTAAGACCTTCCCCGGGATAGAGGTCAGGCTGATGGGCCTGTAGTTTGCCAGATCCACTTTCCTCCCTTTCTTGAAAATAGGCACCACATTGTCCTTCTTCCAATCTTTGGGTGCTTCATCAGAGTGCCAGAAGTTCTCAAAAATCTGTGCCAGAGGCTGGGCTATGATGTTCACCAGCTCCTTGAGTACCCTGGAGTGTAGACTGTCAGAGCCAGCTGACTTGAAGGTGTCCAGCCTCTCAAGGTGTTGGTTCACGAAATCAGTATTGATGGAAGGCAAGGAATCTCCCTCACCTGGGCCTCTCTGTCCTGAAGTGGGCAGGAGTGTCTCATTGGATATTTTTGATGTCTGTCCCTAGCCAAGTTCATGGGTGAGGGAAGTTTGCACTGCTGCATATGCTGTTATGCTGTATTTGTTCTGTTGATGATAAAAGGCTTCTTTCACATGTGCTGAAATAAAGCAAAAGTGAACCTGATGGAGGGATAGAATGGAGATTATGGGGCCAAACAGATTCCAATTTAACTCTGAAATAAAGCCTTAGGGTAACCCTAATTACCATAATTAGAGTAGGAAGGGCCTCAGGGCTAGTCTAATCTATGCTGCTAGGAACAGTTCGATATGGACTTCTCTGCTCGTCCAGAGTATCATAGTATCATAGTAGCTAGAGTCGGAAAGGACCTGGGCAGATCATCTAGTCCGACCCCCTGCCCCGGCAGGAAAGAGCACCGGGGTCAGACGACCCCAGCAAGGTGCTCACCTAACTTCCTCTTAAAAATCCCCAGGCTAGGAGCCTGTACCACTTCACCTGGAAGCTGGTTCCAGGCCCTAGCCGCCCTGGCTGTGAAGTAGCGCCTCC
>JAGPOW010000261.1:5338242-5379232 GCA_030014935.1 Caiman crocodilus
TGTGACCCCAGCACTTGTTTCCTGCCATTGGCAGGGGGTCAGACTAGATGGCCTGCTCTAGGCCCCTTCTGACCCTAGTTACTATGAAACTATGACCTTTTGAAAGGCTTGGGTATCTGCTGTAAGACATGTAGTGAATGGAGAAGGGCAGAACCCGCCCAGCAACTGAAGGAGACTTGCACAGTTGGTAATTTTCCACCATTATGGAAAAAGGTATAAAAACCTGTAGAAAGGACTTCATGGAGACGCCCTTTTACAAAGACGAGAACCAGAAGCAGACTGCACTTCGGAGAGACATGCCGGCGACCCATCTCCTAATATCAAGCATCTGAACCCCCATTTGACTGGCTAGACACTCTCATGGACCCAGAGGGACAGACTTCCATCTTCAGCTCCCTCTGTGCAAAAATGAAGTTTATTTCCAACCTATGGGGACTTTTTACCATCTTGTACCATCTACACTTTTCCCAGAGCCCAGCTGGTCTAATAAAAGGTATCATTTTGGAACCAGGAGTTCTAGTTTTTTGTATGTCTTTTTGTCTCTGACCAACACAGCTACCAAGTACACCCCTTTTCTTCCTAATGAAGACACAGCCTTGCAGAGACAGTAGGTATGGAATAAGGTATGGACTTCTTAGGTATGGACTAATTAAGATTTGGGTCTATGGCTGGTTGCAATTATGGGAACGCTGGCTGCAGTGTAAAGGGATATGTGATAATTGTTATCATTGCATCTTGCAAAGAGTATTCACAAATTAAAATGGACCCTTCTAATGTCTGTTTTAATGCATTTGAATAAGTAAATATCAAGTAGAATTGTAAAATTACCGTGAACTTTACCCATTTAAGGGCTAAGCTGTGTTGGATAGTTGTGGAGAAGGGCTGAATCACTTCTCTATTTCTGTTCTCTGCTTCAGTTGCCGAAGGGGCTTCAAACCTGCCGTGGCTTCGTCTGTGACAAAAATCCCAATTTCAGTCCAATGAGTGTTCACAGATGAGCCACTGTCCTCAAACTTTGACCCAAGTCTCATTTACAATTTTTTACTCAGCCAAATGCTACCATTTCATATACATTTGACCCCTAAGAAGGAAGGTCCATGGAGTTCAGCCTTACTTGTGAATAAAATGTGCAAGTCCAGGTCCCTAGTTTGTAACCTATGTCATTATATATATATGTTTGTAACATATGTCTTAACATAGGAGCTGCACTTTAAAACGAAACCCTCTCTCAGCATTTTGCACTTCACAAAAAGGAGTTAAACAAGCAAACCTGTTTGCAATGCAAAATACATAAGCAGTACCCTGGCGTTGTTATGAGGATTTGTATTTGTATTATTGTAGTCATCTCAGTAGCTCCATGGTACTTTGCAAAGAACTGAAAGACTGTCTGTGCCCCAGTGGCATCTAAAATAGCACTTCGTCTTGTTCAGAGGAGGGTTGAGAGGATTAATCTAGTTGATGCTTCAAGACAATTCATTTGTATACGATTTAACAAGACTTCATAGTGCAATATTCCCTCTCTCAGACTTTTTACATGCATGCATTGACCTTAGAAAATGAATAAACTAATTGGTCATGCCAGACGTAGAACCTGAAAGGCACCAAGTACAAGTGCATGCCACACATTGTGGTTGTGGGAAGTTGGCTCTGTGCACAGTGCATAAAACCGTTTTTGTCTTCTTTGTAGTGTGAACCAGAAGCCCTTCCCCAATTTACCATGTAATCTGGACCCAGTTATTTCTTCTCTCTCTGCCTCGGTTTCCCCTCTTATCATATGAGAATAAACATGCTTTCACACTTCACACACAGGGTGACACTTGATGTGCCCATCTTTATAAAGCACTTTGAGATCATCTGATGGAAGTCATTACTGAAATACTGTGTGTTGGCATTTGATAGGTGCTGGGAAGGAAAGAAATAAATGCCTTCATAATAGTGAACCATACCAGGTCAATCCAATTACAGAAAATAATCTTTCCTGTAGCATGCGCTTCCTTGAAAACCAAGTGACCTCCAGCTAGCATTGCAGTAAAAAGGGAAGATACATTCCCCAATAAACAGAAAATGATCCAACAAGGATGTCATTTCCTATGACCATGTCTTTCCCATGCTGCAAGTTTCCACAAAGCACAAAAAATTGAAACACAGAACTTTCCCTTTTTGAATGACTTGACTGCAGTCCTAGTTTTGATTGTATTTTGATCAGCTAGCTGACTTTGCTCTGCAGTTGTACCATACACAGGAAGCATCTAAGCCTTTATCTGATCTGCATCACAAAAAGCAAGAATAAGTAGGTCAATCCGCTACATCTGTTTTCCTACGTAGATAATCCTGTAACCAGGGCCCGGCGACAGCAAGACTTTTCTGGAGACAGCAAAAATCTTCCTTGGAGCTACGTTCTTACTGGAAACAGAAACTTTGTGTGTTGTCATGGTGTTAATTATGCAACACATGCATGTACAACTTCTGGAGCTAATAATATCAGCCACGGTTTCAGTTACTACTATATTGTGCTTAAGACCACGATAGGCTGTAAGTTTTAAATTGTCTGCCCAGTCAGAAAAGCAATTGTGTATGTAAAAGGCTTTTTGCTGTGGCTGACTTCTATAGAACTACTCAGAAGCGTATGCCCCACTTTAAGCAGAATTAAGGTGCTGAATTAGGACTTTTAGTTAAATGCCAGCCAGCCGTTCTCAGTATGAATGCTTAAGAAAGGAGGGAGCCAAAGGCACGGTAGGTGTGACTGCTGGCTGCACCCTGGCTGCTCCAGGCTCCGGGACAGGTAACAGTCTGCAGGCACTTTGTAATGTAGCCCTATATTTAGCTGTGGGGAGTCATGGTAGCGCCTGATTAAAGGCCCCGCGGCTGCATGCTGCTGCTGGTTCCCCATGCAGCCGCAAGCCATGGCCCTCCCGTGTGCCCAGCCCCCCATGTAAACTGAGCTCCCCTCAGCCACAGCCAGTGGGTGTTCCCTACACGGTGGGGCGTGGCTCGTAGCCTCCTGGGGTGGGATGAAGCCATGTGGCACACATGGCATGGCACACAGGTGCGGGGTGTCACATGGGGAGTGGGTGTGGGGGAACCGTGCACCCCACCCCCCACGCCCTGCGCACCTTGCAGCCACAGCCAGCAGGCACTCCCCATGTGAGTGCCATGGTTTGTGGATGCACGGGTGGGTGTGGTGCATAGCTGTGGGGTGCTGCACGAGGGGTGCGCCCTGCCCCACAACCATGTGGTGCAGCCACCAGGCTCTGCTTGTACACCCCTCACCTGCTGTCTGTGTGGCACCCTGCAGCCATGTGGCACGCCACCACACCACATCACACCGCCACGTGGCCATGCACCAGGCCCCCCGCAGGGCTGCAAGCCACACCCCCCCACCCCTCCCTTTCCCTTCCCACCGCTTCCACCTGTGCATGTCTGTCAGTAAGGCTCTGGGTGGCGCATGCAGAGTCAGCCCGGTGCGTTATGGGCAGACAGACACACAGGCAGATGTGCTGTGGTTTTTCTTTTATTAGAATACTGGTTGGCCTTCATGTGAAGCTGCAATGCTAGAAAAGTACAGCAGATACTACTTTCTCTTCTGACAGATTTCTTCCCGTGAGTATTAGAAGTGGAGACTCTTCCACAGCGGCTCTTTTGGAGGGGAAATGGAATCATAAAAAATAGGGCTGGAAGGGACTTTAGGAAGTGATCTAGTCCAGCCCCCTGCTCAGGGCAGGACCATCCCTTTCTAAACTGGCATATCCAAGTGTCTGTCTAACCTGCTCTTAAAAATTTCTGAGGATGCAGATTCCACAACCTCTCTAGGCTCCAACGTTTAACCGCCCTCATAGTTAGAAAGTCTTTCTTAACCTCTACTTAAATGGGCCACATCTGGTTCATAGCAAAGGGCCAAATGGATGCCACCATCAGAAGAGTCACTGATGAACTCTAGGGATTAGATGCAAACATGATGGACACCCTCTGATTTCTAAATTCTATCATAGATCTCATAGGTTTCTAGAGTTGGAAGGTGCCCGTGCAAAACAGTTGAAAAATGCCTCGGCACAGCTGCGTTGAACACATTGCAAGCACGGAAGCAGGGATTTCCCCCTGTAGTGCGGGAAAAGTTTTGGTGCACAGTCAGAGCCTGCCAAAACCTTGCAGCTGCACCAGCAAGTGCATGCTTGCAATTGGCTCGCGATAATTTATGCATACGTGTCAGTCAGCAATTGGCTCGCTGACCGAATAAGAGGCTTGGGGGATGCCCGCCCAAACTGGAGGAGAGCTCGGACATGCATGAGGAGAGAGCCGTGTGCATTTCCAAGCCACGAAGGAGGCCTGATCAACCGACAACAACTCCCCGCCAGATTCATCCGATGCCCCATACCCTGCGTGAGTGTGAGCTTCTGTGTGCCTGAGTTCCTGTTTAATTTGTAACTTCAAGGAACGTGCCTACAGCCTAAAGACTGAAAGTAAAGGGTTTTTTGGCTTCCAACAACCTGCGTGTCTAGGGCCTCAATTCCGCTCCATCAGCGGCCCCATTCCGCCAGCATTTCTCAGCCCCCACAGAAGGGACCTGGTAGCTCATCGAGTCCGACCCCCTGTTCCAGGCAGGAAAGAGCGCTGGGGTTAAGTAACCCCAGCCAGATGTCTGTCTAACCTCCTCTTGAACACCTCCAGGATAGGGGAGATCACCACCTCCCTTGGAAGCCCATTCCACATGTTGGCAACCCTTACTGTAAAGAATTCCTTCCTTATGTCCAATCTAAATCTATTCTCCTTCAGTTTGTGGCCATTATCTCTGGTAACCCCAAAGAGCGCCCTGATAAACAGAGTGTCACCTATTCCCTGCTGACCCCCTGATGAGTCTGTAGGCAGCCACAAGATCGCCTCTCAGCTTTCTCTTGTGGAGGCAAGAGATTCAGGTCCCTCAGTCTGTCTTCATAGAGTCTTACCTGCAGGTCCTCAACCATACAAGTGGCTCCTCTGAACCCTCTCAGGGTTGCCCACACCCCTCTTGAAGTGTGGTGCCCAAAACTGGACGTGGTACACCAACTGCAGCCTGACCAATGCTGCACAGAAGGGAAGTATCACTTCCCTAGACCTGCTCGTGATGCACCAGCTGATACAAGAAAGAGTGCGGTTAGCCCTGCTTATTACCTTGTCACACTGGAGATTCATGTTCATTTTTGCATCAACCAGGACTCCGAGATCTCTTTCCACTGTTGTGGTGCTCAGAATGGTCGCCCTCAGTCACCCCTGCCCACATCCCTTCAGGGAGAAACCGCCCCATCCACCACCACTCTCTGGGTATGTCCCATAAAGCAGTTTTTCACCCACCTTACTGTGAAAAAGTCCACATTCACAGCTACTCAGTTTGCTCATAAGACCTGAGTGCAACACTGTCAAAAGCCTTTTTAAAATCCAGGTAAATAATATCTACTTCCACTCCTGCATCTAAGCACTTGGTGACCTGGTCATAAAAAGAGACCAGGTTAGTCAGGCAGCATCTGCCTGCTATAAACCCATGCTGGTTGCCCCTTAACATTGTGTTACCTGCTGACCCCCTGCAGATGTGATCCTTTATGATATTTTCTAAGGTTATGCCGAGAATAGAGGTGAGCCTAACTGGCCTATAATTGCCCAGGTCCTCCTTCCTCCCCTTCTTGAAATAGGGACCACGCTGGCCCTTTTCCAGTCCTCTGGGACCTGTCCCAAGTGCCACAAGTGCTCAAACAGCCGTGCCAGTGGTTCTGCTATGTCTTCGGCCAATTCCCTTAGTACCCTTGGGTGAAGATCGTCAGGGCCTGCTGACTTAAATACATCCAACCCTTCCAAGTGCCCCTTCACTAAATCAGTGCCAACCGTGGACAGATTGGTATTACTCTCACTCCAGACTAAAGACTCATTGGGAGGTGTATTTGTATCCGTGTCCAGGAAAACAGAAGCAAAGAAATTATTAAAGGTTGTCGTTCTCTAAACAAAGCTTTTGACTTTAGAAGGGGGCAAATATACATTTCCATTCTGACGAAGGCTGCACTCTGGCCATTCTCAGTGCCTTCTGACATATTCAGATTTCTGTTTCGTAAATCAGGGGTTGGGGCACTTGGGAGGACCCCAGGGGGTACATGGCAGCAGGGCGGAGAAGTGGGGGCGGGGCCGCCAGCACTTTGCACCGCTTGCAGCGCCCGTCCTTTTGTTTTCACTGGCACGTCTGGTTCTGCTGCGCAGCTCCCGGCCCCGATTGGCTGCTGGAAGTCCCCCCTCCCCTCCTCCTTGATCGGCTGCTGGGGGACTTCCTGCTTCTCCACCAGCCGCCGGTGGTACACTGACCAAAACAGGTTGAAAATCCCTGCCCTAAATAATTCAGCCCAGTCTTGTGTCCATGCCAAAATTACAGATTTTCAGATTTCCATTATTTTTGGATCAGTCCACTTGGAATCCCCTTTTTGATATCCTGTCCCAGCTACGCAGCAAGGCATCTTCCACTCCAAAGGTCTTATTGTGAAGTAGAAAAGGAGGGAACTGCAACGAAAGAGCTCATTTTGCTAAGGGGTATGGTTTTATATTGATGAGTGGGGGACATCTGGCCGAGGTCATGATGAAATGCACGGACGCCGAGTTGTTTCACCATTCCTTGGCAGTAATCCCACATGTCTGTAGAAAGTGCATTGCACCCGTCTGGTCAGGAAGGAAGCCCTTCCTCACTGCCCTTTGGGATTTCCCTGCTGTGCTCTGAGCCCCGAGGTGACGTCAGAGACTCGTGGAGATTTCTAGATCCTGAGGACAGGATGATTGGTCACACTCGTTTGAACACGGCACAAGACTGTCCAGCTCGTGAGAACATGTGGAGAGTCCTGTGGACGTACTGCTGGGGCAGACATGCATGCACACACACACTCATAGTATTGGTGCCCTATGCTGCTGCCACAGCTCTCCACTTTTGAGGCTTCTAAGCAAAGTAGACAAAACAGTAGGTAGAAGCTGCTAAATAAGGGCAAGTAATCAGGGTGTTTATCGCACTCCAGTTAAACTGGAGAAGTAGATTCTCCACGGCAATCCTTATCACTTCTATTCCAGTCTCTCACAGAGCCCCAGTGCACCCTCTACTAAGCCCCTAATTATAGAGCAAAGGCTTGGCTGCCCCGGAGAGGTGGGTGTCAGCGGGAATCCAGCTGTCTTCATGCAGCCTCCCCTGGAGGATACTGAAAGGGCTCTAAATTGGCTTCTAAGTTTCAGTGATCCCGTTTGCTGCCGATAAACCCGCATCCGTACTGGGCATGGCTATCGTGGTTTCTCTGTGCAAAGGACATGTGCGCCTTGTCAAACAGTGGCAAAGAGTAGAGAGAATTGCTGTGTTCGTGTTAACCCTTGGACGCCTGCTACATACTTGGCTTCTATAACTAGCTGCATTGAGGCAACCCTGAATCTCTTAGAGTTTGTATCTGCTTCTCTGAGGCTTGCTTTATGTTCTGCCACAGGCAGTTTTAATGGGTCGGGGAGCCAAGTGCTGTGGAACCAGCATCATCGTGTTTTACGCTGTGTGGTTGTGTTTCCACGCGATGCTTTACTGCACCGTAGACTAATCTACACTGTAAAGCATCACCATCTACATGCGCAGGTGCTTACTGTGCAATAAATTCGTCTGCGGCACAGTGAATTTGGCACCTGCTTATGCATTAATTGCACATGTAGCCGTACCCTATGAGAGCAGAATCAAGTCCCAATACTTTGTTTTAAGTGGGCCTGCTGTACGATTTGAGATTTGCTGAATGACATCGCCATGACACCTCCCCTCCTCTGCTGAACAGTGGGCTCCAGCAAACATCACACCAAATCAATCTGGTAAGGATGGCCATGATTTAACTGCACCTGGTGCAGTAACCCGAGAACAGCTGCCACCTGGTGCCTTCCTCTAGGAGCTGCAGGTGTTTTTGGAGAGAGTCACAGAAAGGGCAGCTGGGCACCCTGGCCTTGTTCTGTGCTTCATCATCTAAATCAGACAAGGTAAAGTTAGGTGGCAACAAGGACTGATGATTCAGCTTGCTGATCCCACAGCCTCCTCACTGCACAATGTCTTTGTGCCAGTCTTTGCCTCTTAGGCTGATAGCACTCAGAAGCTGTGACTGGAAGCCGGGTCTTTAGGAAAGCTTGTGATTTATCGGCAGAGCATTTTTATTTATAAAGAACATAAATGTGAAAATCTGTGCTATTGGCCATATCACCTAGAATTGTAAAGGGATCTATAAAAGTTACTGCAGGCTTTAAGGACTTAAGGTTTGGGGCATTAAATCATTATGAGTCAGAGGTAAATGAGATTGTGTCTTCTGAAACTGGAAGGTAACCTCAGAGCTGGAGATGGATCTGGAAGGCAGCTGCAAAAATGTCATACAGAACTCTAAAACTCTTGGCTCAGAGGTATCTAATAGATTAGATTAGATTAGATTTTGCATAAAATGTTTTTGAGAGAGAATTTTTTTTTGCTATTTTTTAGTTGGTCTAATAAAAGGTATCAGCTCTGAACCAAGAGTTTGAGAGTATTGTATTTTTTTTTGTCTCAGAGGAACACGGTTACAAAATAGATTATTGCAAACATAAAGCACTAATATTGCTAAAGAAACTTTGCAAGACTACAGGTAGCCAAATCAACTCTCTCTCTTACCTCTTACTATGTCTCCTACAGACCAAACGCACAGGAGGAGCAACAGGCAAGAGCAGAGATTCTAATACGGAAGAAGAGAAGCTGGTGTCAGCCTCCAGCACATGATGAGACTGGCCCAAAACACCCCCAGACACTCCACATAGCTGTCACAAATGCAGTTTTTGAAAGCTCTCAGGTATTGCTGTCTCCAAGCATTCAAAAGTCTGGACCCAGGAAATTGATATTAAAAAGAAAAAGACAAAAATGGGTACCCTGCAACGTGGGAGGTTTGTTTGTCTTCTGGGTTGAGCCTTTGTGGGTCATCATCCAAGAATATTTTACTTTTGAATGATAGCTGAGGTTCTCAAGCATTTGAGCTCAGGGAAAAACATCAAGTATCATGACACAAATGATAAACTGCTCACTTCTTTGCATCTCCACTTGGCTGCCCAGGCTACCTGCTCACCCACTACGGGCAAGGGCTCAGCAGAGCCAACGAAACCAGCTTAGACAGGTGTTTGCCTAACCTGGTCTTAAAAGCTTCCAAGGAGGGAGATTCCATAACAGCTCTGTAGCCTGCTCCAGTGCTTAGCCACCTTCTCGGAGAGAAAATTCTTCTTAAAAGCACCTAAATGTCCCTAGCTGTAATTTAAGACCATTTTTCCTTGTCCTGTCCTCTGCAGCAACAGAAAATAGCCTGTTACATCCTCTTTATGACCAGTCTTCATGTATTTGAAGACTGTTATCAAATCCCCCCTCAGTTTTCTTTTCTCCAGACTAAATCTCAGTTCTTTCAGCCTTTTCTCTCAAGCCATGTTTCCCAGACTTCCGATCATTTTTGTTACTCTCTGCTGGACTATTGCTAATGTGTCCATGTCCTTCTTGAAGTGCAGTGCCCAAAGCGGGTGCCCAGAGTACTCCAAGTGAGGCCCCACCAGTGCTGAATAGAGCGAAATAATCAGTTTTCTGGATTTGCAAGCCATGCTTCTAATGCAGTTCAGTATGCTAGTGGTTTTTTGCAACAAGAGCACAACTATTAATCTGCACTCAGTATATGATCCACTATAACTCCTACATTTTTCTTCAGTTATTTAGCCAATCCAGTCATTTCCTACATTATATTTGTGCACATGATTGTTCTTTCCCAAGTGCAAGGCTTAACATTTTTCCTTATAAGATTTCATTTGATTGATCTTAGACCCCTTTTCCAGTTCATCAAGGGGTGAGATTACACATTATAATTAGCACATGATAACTCTAAGGAATGTTAGACTGTGTAAAAGTTAGCAGGTGCTATGAAGAGTCATACATTTGGGGTTAATACCCTCTCTAGGGTGCACTGTTCAGACGTGCCACGAGAGTGGTGGCAAGCAGAGGTGTTGCTAGGGGCTGCAAGTCTGCCCTGTCTAATGGCTTTCTAGCTGCAGTATAGGCTGGGGGAAAGGGCCCCTCCACTTCCCATTGGTCCCCAGATCACCCCCGTCCCCTGAATTGCCCACTATTGGCCTCTGGATCATCCTTCCACCTCCCTTCCCTCTGCATCTCCTGTCCTCCCTCCCTCCCCCTGCCCCTTTCCCCTTGACTGGCTGCCCCACTTCACCTTTTTCTCCTCCCTCCCCACTCTCCTCCTCCCCACTCACCTGCTGCCTGGCTATCCCCAGCTGTCAGTCCAAATCTGTAGAGTGCTGGATGATATCTAGTCCACCTGGAAGCAGTGCCTTCTGGGACACTGAAGGACCACAACTTGGTGGTTTTATCAGAGGTGAATGCCAGCAGTTAACTTAATTTGAGCTAGGTAGCACAGTTCAAAGATAATCCTTGTCCAAAGGGCACTTAGCATTTGTTAACAAGCCTAAATGTGTGACTGTTCAAGTTGTAAGTGCTCTTAACTTGATGCGACATGTAATCTCACCCAAGATCACTCTGAATCCTAATCCTATGCTCCAGTGTGTCTGCAGTTCCACTCAGTTTAGTGTCATTTGAAGATTTGATAACGTGCACCCCCTGAAAGCGCTGCTGCACCCCTGACAGGCCATGTTTGCCACTCAAGCAGCAGTCAGGAGCCACGGGGAGACTTCCCCCTCCAGGTCACAGACATGCCCCCTGCCTCCCTCCCCCCCACTAAGGTGGCATCTGTCACCCATGCAAATCATGAATGAAGCTATTAAACAATGCCAGACCCAGGAAAGATCCTTGGGGAACTCCAATTAATACCTCCCCTAATACGGCATCAAGCCAACATCCTTTCCCTCAAAGCAACTAATAATCTGGCCAGAAAGGAACTTTACCCCATAGTCAGATTAGTACAGATTGGGCATGTCTACATGTGCACACAATGTAACCACAGTAACCACAATTACTGCACAGTATGGGCACACGTCTACACATGTATAACCCATACTACACAGTAAAAATGGCAACTCATCTGACTTGAGCATAAATTTGATACCTGCATTATGCTGGTATCAAATGTATGCCTGATTAGCTACTGCACAGTAATGCACGTGTAGATGCCTTACTGCACAGTAACACTGTGTGTGTGGACTGACTTGGGACTAAACACACAGCATTAATGAGCTTTAACTCCTGCACATGTAGATGCTAGCCTATTCCCACTTACTGCACAGTAACTTAATGAACAGTAAATTTAAGCCAGAGTAAATGCATGTGTAGACATGCCCACTGTAAGGGTTTTTCCTTTCCTTTGTAGCAGGGAGCATGGCCATCTTCCTGGGATCTCTCATGTGTATTTTAACAATTCTGGCAGCCACAGGCATTTTCCACTATGGTCCTCTTGCTTTACCTGTGGTAGGCTAGGGTGATGTGTCAGGGTTGAGTGTGTAGTTTTGCTAAAATTTTTATGATGGGTTTGTACAAGATGGTTTGGATTAGGATGGTCCTGTCTCCAGTAGGAGGTTGACTTCTGGAGTTCCCCTCCAGCCCTACTTGTGTCTGATTGTAGCTGGGTCTAGGGTACATAAGAATTCCCCTAAACCTCTGGGAGAAGAACTGTTTTCGTCTACTTTATACATCATGTGCAGTGTGATGCATTCCATCTTACAGTTGGGCAGTACTGTTACCTCCATTTACAAATGGTGAATTATAATACAGAGATGCTAAATGACTCACCTCAGCTCACAGAAAATCTGTGTTAAATCTGTGTTAAAATCTGGGGTTAAAGGGGAAAATTGAACCTTCAGCTCTCAAGGCTTAGGAATGCCCTGATCAATGGACTAGTCTTCTGTTCTTTTCTGTGAAGTATGCATACAAGAGAAAGAGTTTTACTGAGAATCACTTGTGTGTGGAAAAAACTCTAGCAGAGCTCCAGCAAACTTTACTGAGGTCTGCTCCAAATGCAAGAGAGAGTTTCTTGATCTCCCTTCATCAATATAAAGCTCCATAGAATGCCATATAGAAACGAACATTTGCATTTTTCAATCTATATGCAGTTTTCAACTTGGTGGAGGGGAAAGAGAAAGAACTGGATATGGCAGATGCTAGTTAGATCAATTAGTAGAACACAGAATGGTGATGGATGTGGTGTAAGGAAAAGGGAAGGGAGGATGTAAGGCTTTGCTTGTGAGTACTGGCCTTCTGCATCCCTGGTCTCCTGGCTTCTAGCATCTGTTTCTGTGCAAGCCATCCCTATCTAATTCTGAAGAAGGAAAACATAGGCACAAAGGGGCCATTGGCCAAATCTGATTCTTTGTGCTGGCACCTGTAATGCACAGGTTGGCCAGAGAAGCTGAGGACAGAACTGTTATGGTCATGCTTCCATGTCAGAAGAGGCAGCAGTTTCCTACCTGGGTTGTCATCTGGAAAGCTGAGAAGTGGTAACTGAAATTGGGTGAGCAGGGACTCTTTTACTTCAAAAATGGTAGCATTGGAATGATTTAAGTAGATGCTTCCAGTCCGGTGGGGAGAAAGTCAAGGAGAATGCAGTGGGAGATAAGAATGAGTCACCCTGAGTGAAAAGGAGCGAGTGGAGAGAGCAAAGATGAGACTTCAAGGCAGAGAAACAATCGGGATGGATCAAGATGAGAAGGAGCAGAGGTGAATTCCTTGCCCCTGAAATGCAATCCTGGAGGCTGCCTTTCCCATAGAAGCCATGGCACATGTGCTTGGAAGCTTTCTCCACCCATCTGGAGCAGCCACCAACAGATTAACACCCCTTTGTGGACAAGTGCTCCTCTCTGGTCTCCTTGGACTTCAGAGAGTCCTCTACAGTCACTGGGCCAATGCCTAACTACAGCTCACTCCACAGACTTTGTCTCTGGATTCTCTTCAGTGCCTTAGGAGAGGCAACACACAAGTATTTTGGTTTGGAGACAAAGAAGTAGTGCACAAAGGGTTGCAATTAGTTATCTGCTGGGCTGCCCAACCCAGCAAGCACTTGTTTTTAAAGACAACTCTGAATCGCCCTCCTTTGTCCTCTCAACCTTCCTCTGGAAAGCCAGACTGCTGTGACTAAGACTGGCTTCTCCCTTCCAGTGAAAGGGGATTTATATGAGATATATATAAACTGTAGTCATGCTTATGATCTCAAGCCTTATTGTCTCCCATGTGTGTCGCTCATTCATAAAATCAGGATTCACTTCCACCCTTGGAAAGGGGCTGATTTTTCTCTCATGAACTCATGAATTACTTTCTATTCACATTCGTTTTGTGGTGCTTGGAATATAAGTACTGCTAAAGCTCTGGCAAAGCAGAGATAGGAAATGAGAGCTTCTTCTGAGCAGAAACAGTGAGACATGCTATTTTCGGATCAGATTGTAATAAAGATACTAGTGAAGCCAGAGGAGCATGTAGAATTGCACGGTCCCAAGGGAACTCCTGGTGGAAGCACAGTTCTTCCTAGACCTGAACATGTAGGAGATGGAATGGAGACCATTCATGCAGCACAACCCACAGCCTGCTGCTCCCGTACTCCCAAGCATAAGGACATTCCTTCTATCTATCCAAGTACCTGAGCTACAGCATGCAAGGGAAAGACCAGCTCTCTGCTTCTGCCTGCAAGGGGTTGTGCACTTCAACAAGGACCAACGTGTGGTGTTCAGAGTACAAATTCTTAGTTGTCCTCCAGTCTTCCTGCAGGAAACTGAACGTTTCCCAAGGCAGGACACCATCCAGCCACAGTGTCGATTAAACATACCTTGAAGGCAGCTGCTGAGTATGCCTTCACTTTTTCAAGATCATCACGTGGAGCACATGAACTTGCATCAAGGACTCCTAACCTCTTCTCATTAACAACCCACCAAGAACCACAAAGGTTACATAAAGCTGAACAGACTGCAGTCAACCTTGTCTTCATTACGTAAGTAAGCCCAAAGACTGCAGATTATGTACAGTGATCTAATGAGATCCAAGCAACCTAACTGTATCCTTTACGCTTCTCTAAGGGTTTTCTACACATCACCGTATGGCGACGTTGCTACAGTGCCATGCTTTCCTACTTCCTTTTGGAAGTACTAAAGTGTGGTACAGGATGGGTGGTTGCTGCACTGTGCACATGACACACAGATTTCATTGCTACATCAGCGTAGCTGGTGATCACGTGTAGACCCGCATGATCACTATGCTGCCATGGCGTGCCATATGGTGATGTAGCGTGTTGCAACATCTACACATGCCCTAAAAGGCCTCCAAGGTAAAGCTCTGCATTAGGAGGAGAAGAACCAAGAGCCACATAGCAAAGCTGTGCTGATCTTTGTCTACCCTTGTAATAGGTGTTAAGATCTTTGCTTTGTGAGTTATGTGAAGATATATTACACTTTGGAGTAGTCTGTAGGGGGTTTTGGTGTCTCTTTTTTTCCAGAGATTTACATTCTTCTCTTCTTGAAAGCAGCTCATAAGTTAGCAATCTGTCCTTCGGGACAAACACTTTAAAGGATCCTAAAAGTAAAAAGGAAAGTAAAGTGCATCTCTCCTCCTCACTTACCTGCTGTTATGTTATCCCTCTCTTCCATTAGTGATGGTAGACTCCATTGCCCAAATGCCTTTCTGTGCACCTTCATGTCCCTTTCCGGGGTGCTCTGTGGGCATGGAATGCCCTCCCTGAATTTGGGTTTGGAAATACTACCCATGTGCACAGTTACAACTCCCACGTGGGCATGTATTCTAGCATGAGCAGCCACACGGGGGAGCTATGCCAGTATAAGTGTAGCACTCATCTTCCCCATGCTGACAAACCTTGAGTCAATATAGTCACCACTTCAGATACCCCATAATCAAGCCGATGCTTAGCACTAGGCTATAACAGGGAGCAGCTGAGAGCCAGTGGGGTGGTCAACCTTGTCCTTATTTACTAAACATACAAAAATGACATGAAATATTTAGAATTCAGAGCCCAAACATCAGGACAGGACAGCTTCATAGTTGTCTGTACAACCCCTTTTTTCTGGCCCCTGCAAAACACTCCTGGGCATTGCCCGATACAGAGCTCTTGGATCTGAAAAGCAGTCAACTCCAAGGCAGTGTCCCACCCCTGGATTCCTGGCACCTCGATCCCAGAGCTCCTTGGAGTCTCTTGCAGCTCCTGAGCACGATTGATTCCACCAGGAACTTCAGTTTGCCTGAGCAGCTGCAGGATCCAGAGAGCTTCTGGTCTCTTGGAAATGTCAGACAATTCTAGTTTCAGTCTCATTCAGACTGAAAGCCTACCCACCCTCAATAAATCAGATTCATTTCTGGCCCACCAGAAACTCTTTTGTCATCATCAAGCTGCTGCACTTGACTGCATTCTCTGTTGCCTGCACCGGCACAGTGTCCTACTGCTCCGAGAGAGCACCAGGGGGAGCTCTGGCCGTGCACACACCTTCTGCATTACAGACATGGCCGCTGGCAGCCTTAACAGTTTGTATCACCGCCACGCTACCCGTGATGAGAGACTCAAAGAAGCTGTTCTCAATTTATCTGCAAATGTGGATTTTGGCTTAATATTCTCTCTTCTCGTAAAGTTTTCCCTACAAACACTCTTGGCTTTAGGCCTTCAACACCAAGTAGCACTGAGCAAATGCAGTGTTTCTTGAATTCAGTGGGAGTTGGGTGTGTTTGGTAGCCCTTATCGGGATGGGCAAAAGGGCAGATCTGGCTAGCAGCCAGGCTCCATTTCCCAGCAGCCCCTGCCTAGATGGCTGGGGCCAGTTTCTATGGAGACTCCAGAGCAGCCGCGCTGTGATAGTGTGAGGCATGGGTCTCCATGGAGACCGGCCCCAGCAGCGCTGGCAGGTTGCATGGCAGGGTGGAGATTGCTCTGGAGCTGGGCTGGGATCTTGTGGCAGTGACAGCATGGTCCAGAGCCAAGGCAGAGCTGTGACCTGCAGCCTGCATGCCGGGCATGCAGGCAGCGGATCATGATTCGGGACCATGCTATCACCACTGCAAGGAGCTGGGGCAGAGCCGCTATCCGCTGCCTTCACGCCCCTGCCTGGGGCATGCACACCGCAGATCATGGCTCTGCCAGGCTCGAGACCACACTGTCACCACTACAAGAGCCCAGCCCAGCCCGGAGCAGCTCCCCGCCCCGCGATGCACCCTGCCAGCACTGCTGGGGCTGATCGCCACAGAAACCCCATCCTGGCACTATCACAGCATGGCTGCCACTGAGGTCTTCCAGCCTTAGTCATGTGGGCAGGGGGTGCTGGGAAATGGAGATCTGGCCTGCAGGCCGGACTTTGCCCATCACGCTTTAGAATTAGATCATATTTTGTCCCATTTTTTTGTATTGTGTTTTGTGGCAATGTTCCTCTCCTCTGCTCTTCACCCCAACCCCAGTATCTTATAAAACTCTAATAACAATGTTATTCTGCAGCCAACATTTACATGTCCCTGATTTATGAGGGAATTAATGATGCACCTTAACTGCAGAACTGACTAGCAAGGCAGTCAGACCGAGCCTTCCCAGTTTTACAGTGTCAGAACCTGATCCACGGGACTCGAGGCTCTATATTGTTTTCAAAAATCATGTAAATCGGGTGTCGGCAACATTCTTGGGAGAATGCCAACACACCCACACTTCTCCACTTGGAAAATGTTGGCATGCCAAGGGTGGATGGTAGGGGAGCCACAAGGGGCTCGATCCTCATTGTGGTAGTGCAGCCCTGGGTTCTTCTCTGCCATCTTCCCTGAGACATGAATGCCAAGCAAAATGCCTTCGTGTGCCATGCAACGGCACACAGGCTGGGGGTTGCCAACCCCTCGTATAAGTACTGACACTAACTCCTTGCTCTGCTGGATGTGTAACATCTAAGAGTCTCAGCAAGCTTTTCAGTTCTGTCGGCTAAAATCAAACCTCACCATCTGTCTGCGAGTTAACTGTTACTGTATGCACTTTGTGGCATTGAGTGCCATGGTCTCTCTCACTCTCAGTTCACCAACTGTAAAATGGAGATAATAGCACTGTCCTGCCTCCAGGATTAACAACTGCTGAGTGCTCTGGTACAAGGAGGAGGTATCCCAGATAGTTACAAAAGAAATCCCAAGTCACACAGAGAGTCGATGCAAGCATTTAGACGGGAAATCAGGCTCTAGAGTCATAGAGCACCTATACACATGATAGATCTGTGCTCCAATGTGTGCTAATTAGAGCAGACTCAATTAATCAAGTGTTCTGTGAGTCTGCTGGAGCATGCTAATTAGCACATAGCCACTGCATCATGTGTTTTCAGCATCTCCAAATTTCAAAATGTTGGTGGGGGTGCTTTAAAGCTCATTTAATTCAAGCTTGTTAAAAGAGCTTTAGTTAAAGCACCCCACCGCCATTTTGAAGTTCGGGCCGCTGAATACACGTGATGCTGCAGGCAGCTTTAATTACAGCAGCTCTCTAATTAAAGCGCCCCTCTGCCCACCCCGGAGCATGTGTATAAATGCCCTTAGTTTTCTGCTCTATCCATTAAAGTGCATTACTTCCCAAGAGAGATGCCTTCACACTCAGGGAGAGCCATCTAGGAGCACGTAGGAGTTCCAGCTTATTTTTTTGTTTTAAATATACCTTGCCCCACCTCTGCAGTCCAGAATAGATTCCCCAGTCATTCCTTTAGTAACCAAAACATGCACCAGAATAGTAATTAAAACTAAATATAAGTCTGAACTCTATCCAAGCCCAACAGCCCAGTGGGCTAGCATGGTTAAGGGACACCAGTTTCTGTAGATAGCCCAAAAGGGAGTGATGTGGCCAGCTTCACCTTTGACTCCCCAACCCAAATGCCCAGGTACCCGCAGCTAAGTCAACTAAGTAGATGTGTCCAGAGCTGTGACAAACTGCCTTATCTGTCCTGTCCTCCCCTGGAGATAAACAGCCTTAAATTAAACCAGGTTCCAAACAACAGACAATATGGTATATACTGGTAGCTGATTAGGGAAAAGAAAAAATGAATTGTCTTGTTCTTTGATCTACCAAAATCATCACTCATTGTTACACAGGAGGAAGGTGAAAAGAGTTGGGTTTTGCTACCAGCTCTACCACTGTTTTGCTATCTAACTTAAAACAAGAGTACAAACTGAAACGCTGCTACAGCTGAGCTGGTAATGAGAGTGAATGTTCTGTGAATATTTGTCCATATGTTGAATCAGATGCAATAGTAGATAGATTAGCATTTCCTTTCTGCAAATATTTGAGCTTTGCCAGTGAAAATGCTGGCATGCAGGCCTATTTGTTATGCAATGTGAAACAGTGGGCCTAAGCTCACTAGGGAAACTGTGAGCCATATGCAACCGAATGCATAACACCTAAGTACTGAGGACAACTAACAGGGATGGGAGTGGTGGTCACAGGGTGATAATGAACACGGATCCAGGTTGTCCATTTCCCATGGGCAAATGGAGGAAAACACAGACTTCCCTCTTTACCAGAGGAAAACACGGATTTCTCATTTTAGCAGAGAAACCCATGGGTTTTGCAGAGTTCTCTGCAGGCTGGCATCTATCCAACCTGCAGGGGACTGGGAGGGAGTGGGAAGAGGGCAGTGTGGCCGGGTAAGCTCCCACCGGTAAGGGGTAGGGGGGGAAATTGAGGATCCCATAGGGAAGAAGGGAGTTGGGCAGGACTGGGGATTCTGCCCAGTCGGGTGGTGCATGGGGCTTGGGGCTTAGAGCTGCAATGCACAGTCACTGGGCCCCAGCGGGGAGTGGGATAGGGCCCTGTGACTGTGGGGGGTGGGCGAGGGAGTGTGGCTATCCACCACTGCATGCAGTCCCAGGGGGACAGAGGGGGCCCATGCCCCACAGATCCGTGCACAGGGCAGGGGCAGGCATCACTGTGGGCTCAGGCTTGTGCCCTGCTGCCCTTCCCCAGGGCCTCCACAGCCCAGAGGGTGCAACCTTGTAATGCAGGGCATAGCAGGGCTGCGCAGGAAAGCTGCTTGCCACTGCAAGCTCCACACTGCCCTTGCAGTGCATCCCATGTGCACATGAACAGCAGTGAGGGACACAACCCCACACTGCTACCCCCACTGCTGTCATGTGCACAGAAGACACATTGTCAGGGCAGCATGGGGCTCGCAGCAGCAAGGAGCAGCAAGTGCATGGCTTTAGGAGCACTCATGGTGCCCTGGCATGGTGCCAGAGGACTGGAAAAGGGCTAGTGTGGTCCCCATTTTCAAAAAAGGGAGGAAGGAGGACCCAGGAAACTATAGTCCTGTTAGTCTTACCTCGGTCCTGGGGAAGCTCTTTGAGAAAATTGTCCAGGAGCACATCTGTGAGGGACCAGCAGGGGAGATCATGCTTAGGGGCAACCAACATGGGTTCATTCGAGGCAGCTCCTGGCAAACCAACCTGGTGGCCTTCTATGACCAGGTCACAAAATCCTTAGACGCAGGTGTCGCCATGGACGTAGTCTTTCTGGACTTTAAGAAGGCCTTCAACACTGTCTTTCACACCATTCTCATTAAAAAATTAGTCAACTGTGGTGGCAACACTTACACAGTCAGATTGCAAATTGGCTGGAGGGCTGCACCTAGAGAGCGATGGTGGATGGATATTTTTGGGCCAGGAGGGATGTGGGCAGTGGGGTTCCCCAGGGCTCAGTCCTCAGGCCCGCACTGTTCAGGCTCTTCATCAGCAACTTGGATGAGGGGGTGAAAAGCACCTTGTTCAGATTCATGGACAACACTAAGATGTGGGTAGAAGTGGGCACACTAGAGGAGAGGGACAGGCTGGGAGTCAGATCTGGACAAGTTACGGGGTGGGCAGATGAGAACAGGATGGGGTTCAACACTGACAAGTGCAAGGTGCTGCACCTGGGGAGGAAGACCCAGCAGCAGACCTACAGGCTGGGGAACTCCCTTCTCGTCAGCACAGAGGCAGAAAAGGATCTTGGAGTCATTATAGACTCCAAGATGAACATGGGCCACCAATGTGGGGATGCGATCAGCAAAGCTAACTGCACCTTGTCATGCATCCACAGATGCATCGCGAGCAGGTCCAAGGTGGTGATCCTCCCCCTCTGTGAGACATTGGTCAGGCCGCAGGTGGAGTACTGCGTCCAGTTCTGGGCGCCGCACTTCAGGAGAGATGTGGACAGCATGGAGAGGGTCCAGAGGAGGCCGCTCGCATGGTCAGGGGGCAGAAAGCAGGCCCTACGAGGAGAAGCTATGGGACCTGAACCTGTTCAGCCTCCACAAGAGAAGGCTGAGGGGAGATCTGGTGGCCATCTATAAACTGACCAAGGGGGACCAGCAGGCAATGGGAGAGTCCCTCTTCCCCTGAGCACTACCAGGAGTAACAAGGAACAATGGCCATAAGTTGACGGAGAGTAGATTCAGGCTAGACAGCAGGAGGCACTACTTCAGTCAGGGCGGCTAGGAGCTGGAACCAACTTCCAAGGGAAATGGGGCTCACTCCTACCCTGGGGATCTTCAAAAGAAAGCTAGATAATCACCTAGCCAGGGTCGTTTGACCCCAGCATCCTTTCCTGCCCATGGCAGGGGGTCGGACTTAATGATCTGCACAGATCTGGAGGGCACAAGTCCCCTCTTCCCCCCCGGGAATGCACGCAGCGGCAGGGAGCTGGCCTCACCCACCCAAACCCACCCAGACCTGCCTGTCTGCTGTGTCAGTCTGGTATGCCTTTAAAGGTCTGGGTATCAGTCACTACACCTGTGCCTCAGCTCTCCTGTTTGTTAAGTAAGGACAGTAACACACGTTTGTAAAATTTACTGTTTCTGCAAAGTCTTTTGAGATCTTAAGGTGAAAAGCACAATGGAAATACCAAGTGCTCCTAAAACTAATTATAAATGTGAGTGTAGGCTTTGCAGGGCAGCCACGGCTCTGAAGAACATTTCTAACGTTTCAGTGAAATGGAAGATTTGTCACCAGGAGTTGCCACTGTACTGTGCCACTTGGATACGTGCTATCAAATACTTTGATGTGTTTACCTCTTGTCTAAGCAGCATGCAGTCTGGTATTACCGCTTGTGTCCTATAACAGCTCTAATAAGAGACCATTATAAATGTCTCACCTGGAATTATGCCCAATTGCTTTTTATTAGTAAATGTTTAGGATTGTAAATCCAAAAAAGCTGACAAAGCCAGTAGGGAAATACATAGCACCGAGGCGAGGGAATAACAATAGAAGGATGGGGGTGAGGAGGGGACTATAAAACCCACACTCTGCCCTACTTGAAGAAACAGCATTGAGATGAGTAACACATTTACTGTTTGGTCACCCAAAGCCAGGCATTTCCTCATAGTTTTGAATTTTGCCTCTGGATCTCTGAGTCAGCTAGAAGATGTGGCTGATAAAGCCTGGATCCACAAATCTAAGGAGGCTCCTGGGTGTTCCTGATTTCAGCAAGAGCATTAAATATGTTTTATACATCACAAGTGTACCTCTGACGACAACTGGTGAATATGAATAATTGGCAGTGGGGAGGTTGACTCCTCCTTCCCTTGTAGGGTCCCTTTGAACATAGAGAGAGTCATTCAGGCTTGCACGTTCACTGTCTGGCATGATCCAGTCACTGAGATGGGATCCTGCCCTCTGGCGAATCTTCAGATTGCAGGCATCACCTGAAAAGGAACTGCAGTAGACAGAGGAGACAACGGGAGAGACCCGAGGCATGGGCGAGAGTGGGCATGAGGGAGAAGAGATGAGTAAGTGGGCGAGTGGATGGGTTAGCCTCAGAAGGAGTCAGGAGGACAGCAGATGTGGATGCATGTCTGGGGTGATGGAGAAGGAAAGAACAGGGCAGGGGGGTCACTTTGTAGTATCTGTTTTCTCCAGTCCTGTGCAGAGAGAAAAAGAAGTGGAGTGCAGAGGGGGAAGAGATGAGGTGCATTTTGCCATGGCAAAAAAGGCAGCTGGGGTCAGATTCAGTTAGCTCGAAGGAGTAAATCTGTCTAGCAGGGGTGACGGCAGAACTGGAGGAGGAAAGAATGAGTGTGCAGAGGAGGAAGTCAGGCTGGTCTCACAGGATTTCCTCCAGAGATGCTCGGCAGCAGGAGTGGAGGAAGCAGGTGCTGGGTGTCAGCCAAGGCTGGGATTGGTAAGACAGACCGCTGGTGAGGAAGAGGGGGAGGGTGGAAGGAGTCAAGAAGGAAAGGGAACGACACCTGGAGCGAATCAACAACTGCATAAAATTACAAACCAAGGCAGGAAGGAGAGAGCTAAGAGCATGCAGGAAGTCATCGTTCCCAATGTAGGGGACATCAGAAGCCATTCGACAGGCTGTAGAGGGCTGGCGGAGTCTGCTGAAAGAGACCCAGTGATGGCTGAAGGGGGCAAATTCAAGAGAGAGAGAGTGGCAGAGATAGTCATGTGCCCTGCCCCGGATACTGCAGAGAGGGAGAGAGAGCAGGAGTGAAAATCAGAGAGGAAGGCTGATGGGGAGGAGATAGGCAAATAGTAGACAATAGCAACATGGAGAGGGGAGGAGGGGGGCGAGCTGGATGCCAGAATTGTTTTAAAGCAGTGGCTTTCAACTTATAATCCACAGATCCCTTGGGGTCTGAGGACCATATCTAAGGGGTCTGTGAAAAATGACTAGGATCAATCAAACTTATGTGAATACCCCAATACATTGACTCAAAGTCTTGGGAAAATCTCATTCATGTTTGTTCCACCTGGTGAAGCCTCATCCACACCGGAGCTGCCGTCTGCGAGCAGAGAACAGCTGAGGCAGAGCAGAAACGCGTAGATCTCCCAACACCGGCACATCGCTGTTACTCAAGCAACCCAAAGCAGCATCTCTCGCTCAGCATGCCACAGACAGTTCAAAGAACAAATTGGCTTGATCAGCCACTCATGTGCTCACAGAAACCAAACCAACCATTGATGTATGGTCATCTTCAAATTCGAAGGACAAACAACAATAAGAACAACAAAGTGTGAATACCCACACTTAAAATTCAAAGGGCTCGGTACCACCATTCACAATTTCCAAAGGGGTCTGTACCTCCATTCAAATGTTTTGCGGGGTTTGCAAATGAAAAGAGATTGGAAGCCACTGTTTTAGAGAATAGGGAGCAGGAAAGAGTTGGCAACAATAAGAATAGGCAAGGGGGAGCCCAGCACACTGACCATGGTGGTCTCCGTAAGGGAACTGCAAGGGCAGCCAGGTGAAGGTCTCTGTGCGAATCAGGAACTGGAGGGATTTTAAGGCCAGATGCGACTATTAGATCACCTAACCTGCCCTCTTGCATTCTGTGTGTCTTAAATTTCACCATACCTACCCCTTGCATCCAGCTCAATCACTTGGTTTGGCTGAAGTGTTCCTTCCACAAAATCCTACAGTCCTAAAGACTCTGCCAGACTGAGAATGGTCCCAGGTGGCCTTGATTGTTTTAAAAACAGAAGTTTTGGTCCAGAGACAGCATGAAAGGGGAGGTGGTGGCAGGAGTGCACTGGGATGTAGAGACAGTGGAAATGGAGGGAGGACCAGGGTTGGACAGATATTGGAGGAGGATGAAAATGTGGGAACGGGATGCAGATTTGCACTGAGAGAACCAAGGAGAAATCAAGGGAAAAGGAAGACAGACAGCTGCTAAGATTAGTAAAAGGCTTTGCATGTTTGCTGACACAGCAGCAAGTCTGCACAGGCTAGAAATGAATAATTTATACCGCCCGTTGGGAGCTGCTGTTCAAATCCCCTTGGCTCATCTTCGGTGTCTCACCCTAGAAACCACCCTTTACTGCTCTCAATCTGTTTTAGTGGAGTGCTTTTCCTGCTGGCTTCTGAACCTGCACTGGCTTTTCACGTTTTTATTCTCAGCATTTCAAGCAGGTGATAGGCTGCCAATAACCTTGTTTGCAGTTTGCAGTTCATTAGGAGTTCAGTCCAAGGAGGAGGCATGCAATTGTGCGCTGAGTGAGGTATTGAGCAGATGTGTTTGGTTTGAGTATCGTCTCTGCCAGACTGTTAGAAGCATCTGAATCTTTCTTCATCACTTCACTCCTATTTTTGCCATTTTTCAGCTCTGGCCTCAGCTGAACCACTGAAATGCTAAAAAGGTCAATTTGTCCAAACTTGAGGTTTAAGCTCAGTCCTGATGGTAAGTGCGGAGCTGCAGAAGAATAATCATTCTTCACTTGGCCTAGACAAGATGCCTCACCCTTAAGCTGGAACAGCCAGGTCTGGATGCAGAGGGACAGAAAGGATGGCTATGATGGCAGATCAGAAAGGCACATCTGGGAGATCAATGGGATTTAGACACAAAAGAAGAGAACAAGGCATGTCCGCTTGTCCCTGTCACACTTTTTCCTTTTCTTATCTTTCAGTCTTCTCCCCCTTCTTCTTCATCACGTTCACTATTTTTTCTTGTCCTCCTGCTCTCCTCTTGTATTTCTTTCTGCTTCGTTGCCTTGCCACAAGGTGGTGATCTCTTGTGCCGAAGGGGAGAGAAGAGGCATAAGCGCCAGTGCAGATAAGAGCACTTCTTCTGCACAGGCTCCAGGACAGGAGGCAATGCTCCCTGCATTTGGCGTAGGTGGGGGAAGATCTGAAGAGCTCACTGGGACTTTCCCACTGGAAGGACTTTCCAAAAGGAAATGTTTTTTTCCTCTGGGAGAAAAATCACTTGGCCAAAAAGTTCTGTTTTCCATGTAGAAAATCAAAAAGAAATCTCTTCAGATCACCACCCAGAAGGCTCTTGGCAGCTTCACTTTCTGCTTGCAGGGGGAAAGCAGAACGAACTAGAGCCTACCAGGCAGCCAGGTGTGGGCGGGCTGAGCCACAGTCAGAGCCATAGAGAAGTGGGGCTGGAAGGGACCTCCAGAGTTCATCTACTCCAACCCTGGGCCTGAGAAAGGATCCTCGCTAGCCAAACCATCCCATGCAAACTCTACATAAGACTGCCTTCAACCCTGGCACAACATAGACCTAACACCCTAACCTGCCACAAGCAAAGCAAGAGAGCCACCACAGCCAGTGTCCTGCTTCTGTAAAGTGGTTTCAATATATGCTCAAGAGACCCTAGGTCAGGGGCGGGCAGTTATTTCAGGCGGAGGGCTGCTTACTGAGTTTTGGCAAGCTGTTGAGGGCCACATTTCCCTCCCCGGCGCAGGAAAGCAGGATCAGCCACACGTCAGAAATGCTAGGGGCTTCTGGTTGGGGGGGTGGGGCTGGGTGGGCCTTGCTGCTGGGTCCTGCCACCGGCTTCCCCTGGGTGCTGCTGCCCGGGCTCCTGTCATCTTTGACAGGCAGCCAGGAGCAATTAATATTAATTTTCTAAATTCTTTAGGGGCCCTGTGGGCCGGATAGAAAGGCCTAGCAGGCTGGATCTGGCCCCCGGGCTGTATTTTGCCCACCCCTGTCCTAGGTAGAAGGCCATGCCCCCCCCACTACAGAGGAAACCAAAACCCCCCACCATCCATTCTAGTCTGACCATGGGATAAAACTACTTCCTGACCCCAAAGATCCCCAAGAGCCTTCTAGCACTCTGCCTTCCCCATAGCTCCCCGGCTCTACCTGCAGAAAACAAGACTCATGTGATTTCCCCAACCGGGCAACCAGCAAACTGAAAGAAGCTGTCTCATTTTTATCTGGCAAAATTATTCAGGAAATCCGTTCCTGGGAAGTGTGTGTGTGTTGGGGGGGGGGGGTCATCCTGGTGCTGGCTGATAATATGTCGAGGAAGGGGTGTCTGAGGGACCAGTGTTTGAGACCTGCCTGCAAGGGGCAGTGCTCTGGCATCAAAACACTGAGTTATTGCAGTGGTTCCCAATCTGTGGTATGCATCATTTAAGTAATTATAATAAATCGGTTAATGCTTTATGCTAATTACTTTATATGACAAAAACTTGCTGGTGGTACTTAAGGTTGTATTGTTTTAAATTGGCAGTGCACAATCTGTCAGAGTTTGGGAACCACTGAAGTTTTCCTGTTGTGGGATCACAAACTGACTGCAGAACTTTCCCATCCTAAGCTTCTAAAATTCTGACTTTTTCTTGAAGGGGAAAAAAATAGCCTTGTTTTCCTTGTCCCCATTCATGTGGATGGCAGGGTCTTGTAGACGAACTCATTCCAAAGAAAGCTGATGTCACTCTGAATTCATCTGTAAGGTGCCATTCTGCCCCGACTTCAGACTGACAGCTAACTACCTCTCACCATCTCTATGTAGTTCAGCTCTCATTGGGTTTCCCTTCATCCGGACTTTGCAAACAGCCTGGCCAGCTTCACATTATGCTCTTGTCCTGTGCTTGCAGAATCAGGATTCCAATCAGTTTAAATCCAGATACTGTGTAAATTGATATTTATGAGTATGAGTGTCAGAAATGGAATCTGTAATTTAAACAGAAGGTAAAATTTGGGCCCAGTTACCTGGAACTGTCCTAACCTCTTCCACCTGGGTGTTTAGAGCGTGGGTGGCCCCATCACCCTGTTGTCCAGCTGCTGTCATTTCACTTGCTTGCTTTCCAGCCTATTTTGTGTAGCCCCTGTCCCTGCCTGCACCCCCTTCTTGTCCAGATCCTGCTCAGGGTTGCTTTAAGGGCATTCTTTTCTTTTGCACATTCCCAGACTGGTCTCAAAGAAGGCTCTTTGTGAGTCATTTGTTTTAACACTCCTCTTCATGAAAGTCTGAGATGTTATGCTGACGCTGGGTTTTTAGTCCATGTTTACGTAGGGGTTTTCTTCTTCCTACACCAAAATGGTAAAATATGAAACTACTATGTTCAACTAGGGAGTAGGTCTTTTCTACTGCTGCTCATTGTATGCATGTAACAGATGGATCAAACTGAAGGTCTGCTAAGCTAATGTGAGGATCTTCTGTCCTGTCAGCTGCTGGGAACTTTAAGGGTCTTTACTTTCCACAATCTGCTCTTCCTTCTCCTCTGATCTGCTGTTTGTGGGTAATGAAATCTTTAAATACTACATGTAAGTCCATATGTCTTGGCAGAGCGGCTGAACTCACTCAGAGCTGCAGAGTTGTGGATCATTATCTGTAATCAACTCTATGGGTGGTTTCATGCGTGGTCAAATGGATTCCATATGCGAGATCGTCTGTCTGGCAGAAGGGGCTGTCATTAGGGCTACCTCAGGCCCTAGGAAATCATCTTGCTCTCCTAGACTAAATGCATTGCCACTTATGATGGCATGTTAATTTTGCTGCAGTGTTGTCAACATGAAGGCTCTTTGTTCTCTTGCTGACCAAATCCGGCAGCATTGTATCCATATTCATCTGAGGACTGAACAGAGCTGTAATCACTCTTTTATTCTCTCCACTCCTTGTGCAGTTTTGAGTCTCTGCACAGCGGCTGTTGTAATGTCCCGGTACCTTTAAGAGATAGTCTTGAGTGATGAGAGTAGACTGTGAAATGAAGATATGCCTTATCTGTGTGTGGGCATAGTGCTATATAGCCTTATCCATCTCAGTGGCTCAGTAATTTCCCCTTTTATTAGAAGAATGAAAAAGGCCTAAAAACTCATGCATTTTAAGCATACTTTTTTCTCCAATTTAAACTTCATGTTACAACAGAATACAACAGTGTTTGTTACCAAGAAATATGAAGTAAGCCTATGAAAAAAAGTATATTTAGGAAGGCACAGCACTGACAGGAACTGCAAGTTTAAATGACAGCTGTCAATCTGAGTGTCTAATACACTTCATCTAGTAGAGAAACTTTGTTATATACTATCACCTAAGTACATTTTGTCCTTGTTTCTCTTTTGACAGGGATCAGTTCAACACCTGCAGATCTTTGGCCTGCCATTTTCCACTGGACTGAGAGTCCATTGCATTCAGTATCGATTTCTGTTGATGTTGGTCTTTGCCTACTCATTTCCAGTCTTGGCCTGATGCCGATAAGGCTGCTATCACTTTGTCCAAGTGAATATCAGGGATCCTATCTGTAACACTGACACTAGATCTCGCAGATAAAACCGAGTAAGTTGTCTCCTACCTCTTAGGCAACTAATTGTGTATTGCTTACACCCCAAAACTGTAGGAGACTGGACATATGAAACAATTATTACAATTTCGAAAGGAGGGGCTTACCATGGTCCAAACTGAGCCACTGTAACTGTTTTGTGTATCCAATCAGATCGATTTTCAGCTCTCCCCTTTATAGCAATACTATCAAAATTAAACATTTTTCAAAGACCCCCAGTTTTTACTAAATACAGGTCAAATCCTGAACTGTTCCCCAAAGCCCTGAAGCCTGAGTCACACAACAGGTGCCTGAATTCAGCCCCTGGCTGAATTTTCAAAATATAACCAGACTAGAGTATGATCATCTCTTCTGGAAACAGAAAGTAGGAATCCTAGCTCTCAATCTCTTATTCTCATCAAGAGGAGATCTCCTGGGAGAATAACAAGTGTGGACTATGACCAGAAGGCATAATTTTGTGCGCTACTAAGGAAGGAATTTAATATTCTGAAGTGTCATCATCTTTGGGAGGGTTAGCAGCACAATGGACAAAGGGTGTCCATTTGGCCCCATCTGTCAGCCTCACCACTGGATTTATCTGTAATCCAGTCCAGTTTCCCATGTCCTCCTGGGACCATCTCTTCCTTGGTCAACCTCTCTCTTTCCTGGCACACAGTCTTCTGTCCTTCGCTAAGCTGTCTCCTGTTCTCAGTGTCCCCATCATACCCCGATTCCTTTTATTTTTAACATTAACATGACAAACTGTTCTGATTTGTTTATCTAAACTCACATGTCCTAGCGAAGCAGCTAAAATTACTCAGAGCTGCAGATTTATGGATCATTGCCTGTAATTGGATAACAGTAGTTGAACAGCATCCATATTTCCTGTGGATGACAATGGATTATTCATATAGGATGTGCAGCCTAACTGAGTTAAGACAATCAGAGCAAACATGCCTTCATCTTGGGTCAGACCGGGACCTGGACAACTGAATGGGAAATATAATTCAGTATCTGAGAGGGTTCAATTAAGAAGCTATTTCAAGAAAATCCATGAGGATTTCAATAACCCATGCAGCTGCAGTGGCGAAGGCAAACAGGATACAGAATTCTATTACCAGAGGGATAACAAACAATTCAAAAATGGGGTGGTAATTTAGTTAAATATAGCACTTGAAATAATGCATCAGAAATGCAGGTCTGGTCTGTGCTGCCATACAATGGGTAGCAGCAAGATTCACAGACTGAAAAAGATTGAAAGCCATTTTTTCCATGAAAGAATGAAATTGTAGCAGCAAAAGCCATTTGAGAGCTAGAAAGCTGGAGAACACACGAGCACAAGCCCAAGCAAACAAGAAAAGCAGAAAGCCATTGAAAACCTGAGATCATTGTTCCTAAGGGCATTCCTGGGCCAGGTTGGAACACATCTCAAATGCACAGGACAGATGTTGGGAGCAGCATGAAAAGGAAGTGTAACGTCCACTGGGCTGCTTTAACTAAAGCTGGTTGAATGAGCTTTAGTTAGGGTCCCATGGTCATTTTTAAGTGCACAGGGGATTAATTCACCGGACACTGCGGTGATGCTAGAGCGTTCTAATTAGAACGCGGAGCAGATTCCATTAATCCCGCTTCTCCGGGAACTGCTCTAATTAACACCCTCCCCGCCCTGAGCATGTGTATAGGCAACCATAGATCTTAGGCAGGCTAAGTATCACCAAAGTATCCTGTACGGTAGTTCCCTTCAATGGCAGGCAGCCCCTGGGGTCTGTTACTGGCACACATTAGAGTAGCCCACAAGCTGCTCTAACTTGAGATGGGCAGTCCATCAGGAATCCAGTGACAGCTCCCGGCAGCCTGTGCCATCCTCTGCCTTGAAGCAGGACCGCAGTACAGAAGATAATGTGGCTCTATTCACACAGACTACAAATTATTTCCTGGGATTTTTAAAGACAGTTTTCACCAAAATGCTTCCAATTGCTGACGGTGGCAGGGGACTGAACCCTGTCCTAGCCAGGCCCTTCCAGACCAAGATCAAGTAGATTGCTTGCTTGGGGTTTGGTTTTTTTCTTCTTCTTTTCTGTTTTGTAAATGGGTCTGTTTTTTCAGCAAGTCATTTACATGTTAGAAAATACTAAAGGAAAAAAATAAAGGGGGTAAAAACAGCAAGAGCAGCTAAACTTGCCCAGCCTTGTGGCCGTTTCCTCTACAACAAGCCTAAAGGGAAAGAAACTTGCTTCCCTTCAGCTACAAGCCTGTTGAATTCCTAGTTAGTCCTCGCTGCCTATTTTGAAAAACCAAAACTGATGAGTAAGCCTTAACGCTGTAGGAAATATCCGTGGTTTGTGGAGGATTCATTAAGGAGTCATGAACTCTCCCCAAAGGGATACGTCTGTCTGAATAGTCTTACAAATAAGACAGCCCATTTCTCTGCATCACAGCAAGAGTCCGTCTCTGAACAGGGCGAAGAGCTATACCTTTAGGGGGTTCTCCGAAGCGAGCGCTGGAGGCAGAGGCAGCGTTGTGCTGCAGCTCATGGTAGACGGTGCTGATCTCCCAGGGCTCAGGGGCTGAACAGAGCTCACGTGCCAGCCTCTGGCTGCCTGCGACTCCTGAACACCACGAGCTCCGCACCTGAGCACATGCGCTCTGGCACAGTGCCCAGAAATGCCTTGTCCTTTGTAAGCAGCTGTTCAGGTGTCATTAAAGCAACCTACACCCGCTACTAATGTAGCTAGTGTGAGATGAACAGATACTGTTTGGAGGGGCAAGGCTGAGGTGTAAGCAGCTGAACTCCTGGCCATGGGGTAGGCTGCCAGAGGTAGTCCGGTCTACTGACCATGCACAAGCCATCCTGGTAACAGGATGAGAGCACCGCCCTAAACACCAGGCTACACCTCTCTTGCTTCCTCTTCTGCCCCTCTGACTCATGCATTCTTGGCTCCCTGGGGGTCCAGTTGTAACTGGTGGTCCCCCTTCCCACCCAAATCATTTTGGGAAGGTGGGGAATGTGGTCTTCGATTCAGATGAGGAGGACCTAGAACCCACTTCCCGAGTGCTCTAACCACTAAGCTGTTACGGAAGAGTTGGACACCTGTGTACTGAAACTAGTGGTTTTAGCTGAACTCCCTGCTATCAGTGTGAGCTAGACATGCTTCTGAAGCACACCCAAGAGATGGGCTCCTACCCCACCCCACCCCACGCCCGATCTGGATCACAGTCAAGCCTAGCCAGGAGCAAGGTGTCTTGGTGATCGCACTGGATTGCTTCGGAGGAATCTCAGATGCACAAGTGTAGGTGCCTAGGACCTCTGCAGTCCAAAGTGGAGGTGTCACCTGAACTTAGGTGCCTGCTGAGTTTTGTAGCTTGTAGAGAAAGGCCAGGCTAGATCATTTTGTGACGCTTAAAACACAGATTACCACTTTCAAACACAACCTTTCCCATTCTGGGTAAAGAAAATTGTCTTGCCAACCTCCTTTCCTTAAGTGCTTACCTCTCAACAAATGGTGGTGCCGATCAGGGTGTTTCCTGCAGCCCCTCTCATCTGGGAGCTCTGTCCCTCTGCACCTGGCTTGAGTGCCTGTCTGTCTCCCGGCACCGGGATTATGTGCCCCAGAGCCCTGCTGCCTTGGGTGAGGTGACTCCCTAGTCCGCACAGGTGTTTCTCCTTACATTTAATAGGCAGCCTGCTCCCCCTGTTGCAGCTTATCCCCGTTGCTTTATCCCATGGCTGCCTGGGAATCTGCCCTATTCCTCCTGTTTACAGTTGTGCAGCTAGCCTTGTCTCAGCTGCCTGCCTTCCTACACAGACAGGCTAGCCCACTGTGCCTTCCCCTTCTTAGTAACAGGGGCCTTTGATTCCCTGTTACAAGGACCCACACAAACAGACAGACTCGATGGCTGCCCTGAGGGACTTGCAATCCAATAGCAGACATATCACAATACTGGGAGGTAATGAGGAAGATAAGAGGAGGGGATAGGAAGACTCACTCACAGCAACAAGTGGTTCAGTCAAGGATGCATCTTGGTGGGTCAGTAAAATGGAGACAAGATCCTCAGATGAGGCAAATCAACACTAATGGAGCTTATGGGTGGGTTTATGCCAGCTGAGGATCTGTCCCAGAGTCTTTCAAAAACAGTGAGTATATATAACTGATCCAGTGATTGTGAGAAATGGGGAAAGGTGACTCTTAGGGAAGGATCTGGGTGATGAGCAAGCATAGTGGTTTTGCAGGTCCGGGTGATCTGAAAGCATTGAAGAAGGCACGTTGATGCCTGTGAGAAAAATGGAAAACAGGGTGTCAGTGCTGTAGTCAGTGTGCAGTGGAAGTGAGGAGAGGTGGGGAGCAATGCAGGAAGACCCTGGGGTGGATGCATAAAAAAGGAGGTATATATGTCAGTGTGTCATATATGTCCATGAATCCGCATCCATGTACCTCAGGGATGAGTTGTGTGTAAATACAAGGCAGCACAATGGTAAAAGAAGAAGCAATTGCATTTTGAGGGGCTACACCAGGTGACATTGCCTGGGTATGGTGACGGAGTAGGTAAGGTGACATGCTATGGCTCCAGAGACTTGAGTCTGACCCTGACCCAGGATTGTCCTGAAGGCTGCCTTTAATCAATGGATGCCTAGTCATTCAGCCTAGGGAGCCAAAGATGGCTGGACACGGTACTGGCCACATCACTCTCTCTAGTACTGGTGGCTATAGAAAGTGGCATGTCTCAGCACTACTGGTTCTACGGATCATTTAGACTCAGGTGAATCTTTGATTTTTCTTGACCATTTGATACCAACAAATTACCCTTAATGGAGATTTCTGCAGTAAGTCCAGAAAGGCCCTTTAACTATTATCGTTGTAAATTAGGGTAAGTTGAAAACATAAGATTTAGAAACTGCCTGCAACCAGACTGGCCCTAGATGGGATCTCATCAGAGGTTGTAAACTACATAGATTTGGGCCTGGATTACGGATGGGTGGAAGAGGACAACTAAAGAAAGCCCAGGGGATGGTAGGACGTGGTATAGCTGGTGTGCTGGGTAGCACTCTTCCATCTGAGTTAGACTGTACCAAGGCCTCGGCATGGTACTCAGGAGAGCTGCACTGCTGACAGGATGGGCTAAAAAAATGTTGCTGCCTCTTTGTGGGCATGAAAGATCCCGTGGCTCTTGTCACAAAGGTAGCGTGCTAGCCTCAGTATCCAGTCTGGATAACAACCGCATTCCTGCACTTTCAGGTGGATGGCATATGGGGACTGGATTCTCTTCTCACTGAACCTAGGCTTAAGTCGGAAGTAATTCTACTTAGTCAAAAGAGTTGCACCAGTGGAAGACTAATGTCCAAGGGGAATCTGGCCTTATTTTTCATTTCCTGTGTTAAATGCATGGGTTATGCCACTGTGAATCCTCTACAGGCAATTGTACTCTCCCCTGGGGGTGGCTGCACTTGAGTGGTAAGTAATGTCATTGCTGGGTAAATATAGATTTTAAAGTTGATAAAGTGCTTGCAGCAGCTCTGAGATGAAAGATGCTGTAAAATTCAAGGTGCAGTTATTGTAAGGATTATTTATTTTGCTTTGTTTAACAGCAGTTATATATCTTTTTAATTTGCACTGTCTTCCTCCCCACCTAGCTGGATCAATGGTGTTATTCTGCGTTGAGTAATTGTGCATGAGAAATTACTCCATGTAGATATAGATTTACACTCAACCCATCCCACAAAAATATGAGGTTCCCAGTAATTTATTTAGGTGACACTGAAGCTCACATTAAACTCTCATTACTTTTTCTGTACTACAAGAGAAACTACCCACATTTTCCTGTCCCTACCAGCAGAAATAGGCTTAAAAAATAATATACTGTCTTATAGATGATTTTATCTCTTAGCTGCTACAGTATCCCTCAGGAGGACGTGTTTCTGGAGGATGTGGCTTTCATTCCAACCTTTTTAAGTTTTAAATAAATTGTTACGTACTGACATCACATCTTCTCATTTGAAGCCATTAAAGGGCATCACCAGGTGGTAGCAAAATCTGCCTGAAAGGAATTCTGTTCTTTAGCAGGCACTAACTGGGTGAAAAATTGGTAAGCTGAAGAATTCTGCATATTTAAACCCTTTCTAAAACACTAGCAAATCATGTTCAGTTCTGCAGTGTTGGGAAACAGCTACAAACTCAATGCATTGCAAGTAAACTGAACAATGCATTGCAAGTAAGCATAGGCTGGATTTTTTCACTGACTTGCCATTGTTCAGTGGGAGACAGGGACTGAGCACCCCCATCTCCTCTGGCTCCATGAAAAATTCCAGCTATAAATGCCTCTATTATCAAAGTTGTCCGGTGATACAATATGCCCAGATTGAGGGGACAGGAAGAGGAATCAATTTTCAGGGGCAAACTACTCTGTACTTTCTGAAATTCAGGTGTTTTTAAGGAATCTTTCATGAAATCTCAGGAAATCCAAACTCACTGGACATTTTTTGGAAAAGTTGGGCCCAAATTGTTTTTAGTCACAGTGTCCATTTGCACATACATAACCTCCTCTCCATCACTAAGTCCTTGTAGATCATTAAAGCAAAAGTGTTTCATCTGTACTTTTCAACTGTGAAGTTAGACTGGCCTGCCTCACTTTCAGTTCCAGTCATTTCCAGTTTTTTTGGTTCCATGCACTATGAGATCTGAGTCGCGTTTGGCTTTCCAAGCAGATGATCATATTTTCTATGGAAAAACTATAAAAGCATTTAACATTTCTATTCATATTGATTTCTGTTGAAGGTTTTTAACCAAATCTAAATGATGGGTTCTGTAGTATTGGGAAGTATGGAAAGTAAGTTCAGTGCATTTCATTTAAACTGCCTGTGATTAACACTAGCAAATAATCCAATTCATGCTGTTTCAGTTCAAGAGAATACTGCTCATCTCAATGTAAGAGAACAAATTTGCAAGTTAGAGCCTCAGCTTAGTTTTGCAAAGAGACCAGTTATTGCACTGCTGGAACCAACAAGTCACCCAAATACATCATGATCTTTCTAACCCACTTAGCCACACACTTCTCATTAACTGCCTTAACTGTGGTTGAGGTAGCAGTCTCCACCTATTACTTAACTGACTTAGGTTACATCACATTTCTCCTGGGATATTTCTGGGACAGAGTGCTATCATTTAGAATCCATGTCCAGTGTCCCAGGACAAACCCTAAAAACGTTTATAGGATCCTGCTTTTGGCAGTGGTGTTGAGTAGATGACCTCCAAAGGTCCCTTCTGGCCCTACTTTTCTCTAATTGTATAAGAAGGTCTAAAAATTGTTCCAGGGCAAGTGTTTCATAGTTTCATAGTAGTTAGGGGTCAGAATGGACCTGAACAGATCATCTAGTCTAACCCCCCGCCGCTGGCAGGAGCACAGGCTGGGATCACACAACCCCAGACAGGTGTTCATCCAACCTCTTTTTGAATTTACCCAAGGTAGGAGCAAGGACCACTTCCCTAGGAAGCTGGTTCCAGATCCTAGCTGCCCTGACAGTGAAATAGTGCCTCCTAATCTCTCCTGAACCTATTCTCCAGCAGCTTCTGGCCATTGTTCCTCATCACCCTAGGTGCTGCTGGGGGGAACAGGGCCCTTCCTGTTTGCTGTTGATCTCCCCTAACGAGTTTGTAGGCAGCCACCAAATCCCCCCTCGGCCTCCACTTGCTGAGGCTGAACAGGTTCAGGTCCCTCAGCCTCTCCTCATAGGGCCTGCCCTGCTGCCCTCCAACCAAGCGGGTGACCCTCCTCTGAACCCTCTCCAGGCAGGCCACATCCTTCTTAAAGTGCGGTGCCCAGAACTGGACACAGTACTCCAGTTGAGGCCTGACCAATGTTGCGTAGTGCGGGAGCATCACCTCTCTGGACCGGCTTGAGATATATCTGTGAATACATGACAAGGTACAGTTGGCTTTGCTGGCTACGGTCTGGCATTGGCGGCTCATGTTCATCTTGGAGTCAGTAATGACTCCAAGATCCCTTTCCACCTCTGTGCTGACAAGGGGGGGAGCTCCCCAGCCTGTATGTATGCTGTGAATTCCTTCTTCCAGGTGCAGCACCTTGCATTTGTCTACATTGAACCCCATCCTGTTACCATCTACCCACCTCTGTAGTCTGTCTAAATCTAATTTCAGCCTCTCTCTCCCTTTGAGTATGCCTACCTCTCCCCACATCTTGGAGTCATCGGCAAACTTGGACAACGTGTTTTCCACCCCTTCATCCAAGTCGCTGATGAAGATGTTGAACAGCATAGGCCTCAGGACTGAGCCCTGGCGGACCTGAATGGTTGTGTCTGAATGGTTATTCTGAGATTGATTCAGTGGTGCGATGACAAAATAGCAGTAGTATATTCAGCTACTGACTAAACTCTGACTAGAACATGTGTACACACCAGTCCCCAGACTATTCTGTTCTGGGACAAACACAGACACAGCTTGTCCTGGAACAAACCCAACATCTCTTCCTACCCTCTGTTCTCACCATCCACACAGTTCATAGTTTGGCTGTGTATCCAAGCCACTGACATTTCCCATTGCCTTATTCCTCCACACTTCTAGTCTACAAAGATTGCTTGTCTCGTGATCCATGCAGTTCCTGGCTTTCTTGGCCTGCAGGGGTGGGTAAGTTGATTCTGCTGTTTCTGAAAAATTCTCTGTTTAACAAGAATTGCCCCTCATCTCTGATAAATTAAAACGATCAATAGCAGGCAAACTCAAGATTCATTTCTGCCTTTAAAAGACTAGGAATCTGCTGCTCAGATTGTTTTGTCCAATTTACTCCATTTTAGTCATAGATTGAATGTCTTGTTTTGAAGGGAAAAAAATGAAAGTTTATACTTTTTCATTGCTTGAGCAGTTCAGTAAAGAAACATAGTTCAGCTTTAAAAAATATGCTTGAATTCATCCCAAACTCCTGGGCTCAGCGCAGGAATCATTGTGTAACACCCCAAGACCTGTATCCTGCAGAAAGTCAAGATCGCATTTCCCTGGAGGCTACAAGTGCTGGCTACATTTGCCTCACAATGGAATATCAAGAGTGTAGGACTGGAAGGGGCCAACACGGTCATCAAGCTCAGTCCCCCGCTATCACAGACCCCACCTCACATAATCTCTGGACTAGGTTTAGCAAGCTCCATGTTAAAACCAGTTCTGTCTTTTGCTCCCACTACTCCCACTGGAGCACAGCTCTAGATCCTGATTACTCTAATGGTCAGGAACCTTCTCCTTATTTCCACTTCAAATTTATTTATGGCCAGTTTATACCTGTTTGTCCTCGTGCTCGGTTGTTCTTTAGCTTCAATCATTTGTCTCCCTAGTTGGAGATCCTAGCCTCCTTCAACATAGTTATAGATAGCAATATAGCTCCGCTCATCCTTTGTTTTGTCAAGTTAACACACCAAAATCTTCTAGTTTCCATGCATTTAACCATCTGACTGCTCCCCTGATCGCCCTAATAGCCTTCCAGTTTATTTTACTTCCAGTTTATCTTCCTTGAGCATGGGCGATCCAAATTATAAATGATCTTCCTCATGAAGTCTCAGCAGCATCTCGTACCAGGGCACTAATACGTCCCTATCTGCCCTGGAAATACCTCTCCTGGTGAATCATAGGTTTGGTTTCATGAGAACCACCTCACAGGGGTGGCTCACAGTCATCCTGGGATTAACTAGTATATTTAGGTCCTTCTCAATTTTGTCCTGTCCAGCTAATGAGCTCCTTTCTTAGAGCTGAAGTTGTTGTTATTAAACCCCAGGTGCATGACACCCAAATAGTTTGGTTTCTATTATACCAGTCCTCAAGGTCACCCAGTTCTTAATGTATGGTAACCCATACCTCCTCCATATTGATGTCGTTTCCTAACTTTGTGCCATCACTAAACTTTCTGGAAGAATGGAAATATAAGTTGTTAGTTCCTCCGGGGAAACCGTATGCATACGCAAGCCTGTGAATATGCCTCAACATAGATCCTGTTGGAAGGACTGCTCTTAAGCACGGCAAGCTAGGATGCAGTTCAGGCCTATGCAGAAGGTGTGGTCTGTCCTATAGCCTATTAAAGGCTTCCCAAAATTCAGAAACTACCTTCCATCACTATTAATATGGGCTGCATTCAGGTCATTAACTTTCAAATGAAAAGCTTCAGACCATTTACGTTTCTATTGCCCATCCGCTTCTCCTGTGCCAGTGGTGTATTTTTCTATAAGCCAGTTAGCTCTGTGTCTAAACCTCTAAGTACCTGCCCAGAACTATACAGATGGCACCATCCATGCGCCTGCCACTTTTCAAACTATCACAATAATCGGATACCACCTCACAGAGCTGGCAACTTAAATTGGATCAAAAATATCACAAGAACAATGAGGGTGGGTAGGGCAAGTAATTATTAGTAACAAGAGATGACTGCTGCTCTTAAAAACAAATGTTCCCTGAAGGGAAACTGGTTAAGTCATCCAGAATATGCTTTGTAAATGTTGTTTAATTTATTTAAAATGTCTTTTTTTGAAGCAGCCTGTTGTGCAATATTATCACTACACTCTGACCATTGTTAAACTTAACTCTTTTCATGGTAAAAGGAAATTGTATCTCATTAATGAAAAGTGGAAGGGAAAAAAAAGCTGATTGCGCTGCAATATAAAAACAGCAAAAACAAGATTTAGTTCTTCCCTAATGTGAACCTGAGACACAGACTTTTATTCAAAAGGCACCTTGATTGGCTCTTAGCTATCAATATACCTAATAATAGTATTAGGTATACTAGTAAAAGAGAGGGGTCCAAGTAGAAAGTTCTTATCTGCATTCAGAGACAAACTTTCCTTAGTTTCAACGAGGTTTGGAGTTGGAGTTTTGATTTAGGCTCACCCCTGATAATATTATATTATTAATACTTAGCACTTCTGCTTAAACTTCCACTAGGTATCACACCACATGATAGACAAGCCAGTTAAATCCTCCCTGAGCAGAAGGCCACACAAAGGCTACGTAACCATTTGCTTCCGTTCATGCTCTCAAAATAGGTCTCAGATGGGACTGACTCGGTGTATAGGCCTTGAACTTGTCCTCTGCACAAGGGCGATTTCCCCACTAATGATGTGAGCTTCACAACATCCTGTTGTGGGAAAGAGGTATTTTTAGCCTAGGTGCAGATAGGAAAATTGAGATACAGAAATCAACTCCTGTGGCGATTCAATTTAAAACAGGGGTTCTGACTGTGCCCGTGTGACTTGTCACAAAAGTTGGGGTGTTAGCCCTAGTATTGCGTTGCATGTCAGCTTAGCTAGTCACCTTCTTCCTCCCGAAGTTCCTGCTATTGCTGCAATCAGATGCAAGATCCATCACATCCTGTGTTAAACTGGTATGCCGTGTTGAGGTGGTTGGTTTCACGGCTGTCATGTCACATCACGGAGGTAACTACATTTAACAACGGACAGTTGTATACAGCAATAAGGAAGGAAAAATCCAGATGTCCTTCCTTTGGCAAACCTCTGTGTGAGCTGGAACCTCACAGCGTTGCCCTCCATGCCTGGGAATCCTTCCAGATGAATAGAGGTCTATCAGTACAAGATATTAATCCCAGTGCACTCCACCTACTTGCATACCAGGTCAGTGCATAATTTGTCTACCTGCAAAATCCCCTGCCCATCCCAATGTGTTGACAGTTGCTTGTTCCACTTATCGGCATGTCAGTTAAATGCAGAAATCACTTAAGTGCATAGCAGCTTTCAGCTCTGCTCAAGGGCAGATCTAGAGGGGTGCAGCACCACAATCTCCCCCTCTCCCCCTTTGTGATTGTGTGTAGCAGGCGTGGTGGCGCTCAGTTCACCAGCATGTCAACACAGGTGCTGCTGGGATCCTCACGGGTGCTGTGATCTCCGTGAGCTCCCTGGCTGGTCGGTGCAGGGTCTGCGTGGAGTCCCTGCTTGTGCACAGTTGTGGGGTGAGCTGGGGGTGAGCACTGCTACTATTTGCCCTTCCCCTGCCTCCTCTCCACCCCACTCCCTGAATTGGGCAGCAAGGGGAAAGAGGAGATGAGTGCAGTGACAGTCCTGATTTTGCACAGTTCCACAGCTCTGGGGCCAAGGGGTAAGTGCTGCCACCGCTTGTTCCCTTGTTGCCCCTGCTGCTGAATTCAAGAGGGAGGGAGGAGGGTCTGGAAGACAAACACCAGCAGCACTCAGCCCCAGAGCTCCACATCTGTGCTCAAGCAGGAAATGCGGGTACCCCGCACTACCCAACTGGTGAGCTCATGGAGCTCATTTCCAGCAGGGGATCCCCTGCCTGGTCAGTGAGCTCTGGGAGCTCACTTGCACCCAGGACCTCGGGCACACCTCTCAGCCATGTGATGCATGCACGGAAAGTTTCTCTTCACTGCACAGGGTTTTTGGGGGTTTTTTGGTTTCTTGGTTTTTATACATGTATACATCTTTATTGCACATCATCTCAATTTTACACAGTATATACAAAGATTCCTGAGTAGTATCTATTGAACATGTATTACAGGTATCATGTTAGGCATCGTGAACTTTTGGAAAAAGCAACGCGAGGACAAACAGGTCCCTTGCTGTCTCTATCCCATGTACAACCCTAAAAAAAACAGTCTTCCTGGTCACAAAGGCTGACTGAGTTTAGCCTATCCCTGTGCTGGGCTGGAACAGTCCCCTGAAGTCCAACTCTTGCCAGAATATTTTCTCTCCTCTTTCTTTCGTGTTTCCTTCTCTAGCTCTATAGAAGTGCAGCTCGTGCATTGCATCTGTTGTGGAAAAACACGACCCCATTAGAGCCAACAAGGAGCGCACTTTCCACAGTGCTGCTTTGGAACAGATGATTAAGACTCTCACCCCCCATGTCCCATCCGTCCTCTCATAACCCATAAAGGACATTCCTAGAAGTGATCCCTGTTCCCCTTCCCATCTCCTTCAAATAAGTAGCCACCTTCCCCCACACCCGTTGTGTGTAAGAGCAGTCCCACAGCACGTGTGTCACCGACTCGGGCTCATCGCAGTGCTCCCTTGGGCACTTGGGGGACCGAGAGAGTCCCCCGCGATAGAGCACCTGT
>JAGPOW010000261.1:5388690-5407138 GCA_030014935.1 Caiman crocodilus
ATATATATATAAAATATATATATATGTGTATATATATATGTGGCGTTTCATGTTAATTGTGGATTTTGTGGTTTTTATCAGAGAACATGCGATTTTTATCAGAGAATTTGTGGGGGGTTTCAGGATCCCTGCTGCTGCTGAATCAGGCAGAAGAGAGCCCAGCTCGTGCACTCCCGTGGCTGCACTGGGATTTATGGCATGGTATGTTTTGCTCAGTCAGGCAAGCAGACACCCAGGAAACAGAGAGGTGGAGTAAGGCGATGCCAATGCTTCTGTCTGTAACAGCGTTTTAAATCATAAAGGCCTGAGGTGATATGTTAGAAACTTGCGGAGTTTCTGATCTTACACTTTCAAGACTTATTTCACTTCTGTGAGAGTCTTCTGCGATGGGAGCTGAGCTTAGAGCGCTGCAACTCCAAGCTTTTCTCCCTTCCCTCCTGCTTAATAAGGCAGGGCTGCCAAATGCTTGGTTTTTATATCACTCATCTTTTCCCCTTCCGTATCTATCTGGGTCTTCCAATAAATGCTCCCTTTAAATTGCTCCAGCTGTTTCTGGCTTTTTTCAAACCCAAAGACCTAGTCGCTGCTTCCGCAGAGTGCAGCGCTGCCCATGGAAGTCGAGCACGGATACCTCCAGATCGACAGGACCGGTTCCTGGTGAAGCTGTCATATCACAATCCCGGCAGTGATTCATGACATCCTTCCTGCGGTTTATTAACAAGATTTGTTTAAAAGTGTTTTCTGCCTTCACTTGTCTTGTGTTTCTCATAGTCGTCTGCAGCCATTAAGCAACAACATGAGATCGCTTTGTTTAGAAGTAAAGAGATATTTTGGTTACTTTAATTAGGTCATTTTGCAAAAATGTGTGGTTCAGGCTTATATTGGAACAGATTCCTGTGGATTCCTTTAGCATTAGCTCTTTGAAATCTGGATTTTGATTATCTCCATAGGAGTTTTTTCCACATGAGACACTGAGCTGAAGGTACAATCCTAGCTGCACCACCAGGCGTTATTGGGAAGCGAGGTCAACCCTAGGTTACTAAGAACCGGTAAACCTTTTTGACAAGTTCCTCCCTGCCTCAAGTTTCTGAAGTTGAAGCTGAAGAGACGGGGTCAGGTGGAAAAGCTCCAAAGCCACAGGGTCTGCATGGCAAAACATTTCACAAAGCAACACCATTACATAGAAAGGTTTTTACAATAATAATACTTCTCTCTGAAATGTTAACACTTGCTTTACTTGGGCTTTTTTCTTTTGTTTTCTTTCAACCGCTTTGCCATCAGAGCTTTCTAGAAAACAAACCACACAAGTAATGCTAGCTCTATGGGCCTAATACACAAGGGAATTTCAGCCCACCATAATTCAAACCTATCATTTTGGGTCAGAGCCTGAAGTACAGGCTTTGTGCAAATGCTCATTACCCCCGGCCTGCACTCCGCTAGCAATGTGACGTTCCCTGGCACTCCTAAGCCAGGCCCTAAGAAGGAAGCTTGCATGCAAGGAGTAATAAATCAAGTCCTGGTTTTCTTTCCCCAATGTGCATTGTAAAGTTTTAAATAGACTTTTAAAAATAGCACCAGCAGTATACATTTTACAAAACTAAACAAGGTTTAAAAACATGGATTACGGGTAGCTCAGCTCTGTTGGTGACTCTAGTGTTCGTTCTTGCAACGGGAAACGAATCCAGCCCACTCATCGTTTGTAATATATTGCAGGTTTGGATTGTATTTCTACGCTCTTGCTAGATAAAATGATTGAAAAAGAACACCTGGGTATTTGCAAGAAACAGTATCTAGAGGTAGGTGATTTATTCAGAGAAGTCTAAAAGGACGACGCTCTCTCTTTAACACAGGTTTACTTACTCTGTGCAGGCGGTTGTTTTAGACTATTCTCTGGTTCAAAGCACTTGAAATATTGCCTGCTCTAATATCCTACAACAGGCTAGGTGTCATCGAACAAGTGCACAGCACTGCCAACTACAGTTGTGCAGTTTTCAACCTGCATCTGTGAAGCGTGAGAGAAATGTCAGGTTATTCACTGTGGTTCAGACCACCTGCCCCCTGCTAGGACCTTTGGAAATTTTCAGTGAAGTCTGTCTTTCATCACTGATGCCAAAGAACAGGTGCTGGAGTGGAAAGGGATTTTTTCCCCTTTTTTACTAAACAAAAAGCAAACTGTACTCCCATCAGCTGGTTTCTCCTACTGCTCAAATTTTTTAATCTCCATCTCTGCAGGAGTCAATTTTAGCTTTTGATCTGGCATTGGTTCCATTAATACTGATCCAAGGTGAATACCTGATTTGCTATGGGCCATGGAAAGCTTTTTTCCCTTTTTTCTAGGGCTTGTAATAGTTACCGTACATCATGCACATCCATATCCTTTCCACATTAGAATAATAATGGGTGGTGCTGTACCGTACTGAAGGAATTGTGAGTAGGGCATATTAGCGCATTTCTGGAAATGTACTGTTTTCAAGCTTTTTGACCTACGGACTTAGGAAACTGCACTTTGTGGTGCCATATGTCTTCAATTCTGCTCTCCTGAGGTCACTAAGATAGATATATTGTATTATGATTTGCTATGACTTGGATTTCAATTTAAGATTCCTGTAACAGCAGCATTCATTCGGGATTATATGGAGGGAATTACCAGCAGCTGGCTAGGCCTGATTCATCTCAAAAGTATGTAGGTAGAAATCAGGAGTAACACCATGGAAGACAAGGGAACTAGCCTGATGGAGAAGTGTGAGAATCGGGTCCCCTGTTTCCAGGAGTCTGTTGCAGTGGTTCTTTCCACCTATTTGCAGCTGATCCCTATGGAATGCAAGATTTTGCAATAGGTCATTGGATTAAAACCTTCCCTAAAGAAGCGCTTCGAGAAATCAGCAAAGAATGCAGAGGCACATTGGCAGAGAACAGCTTAGACAATAACTGCAGAGTCCTTTTTCTACACCATGGGTATGGGAAGGAAATCTTTTCTGGCCACCTACTAGTCTGAAGGCCCCTTCCTTTTTCTTTCAGTATTTTGAAGTCACCAGTGAGTAGAGGTGTGGCCTAGCCAGATCTAGTTGTAGCCTGTCCCTCCCTTCTAACCCTAACCCTAACCCTAACTCCCCACACCTTAGTGTCATCCATGAACTTGAACAAGGTGCTTTTCACCCTGTCACAGGATGGGCTGTGATCTCCCAAGGCCCCTTACCATGCCAAGTTGACCCAATGGGCAGACTCGATTCTTGCCTGCCATGTCTTTGATGGTATGAATGATAGGGAGGCTGCCTCTAAGTCCTCTTGGACACGGTCGAGATGGGTTCTTAGGACCCTATGGGTCCCTGGGCCTCGGTGGGTCCTGTTCGAAGATGGAAATCACAATGGGTGCTTTGGAGCACCCTAGGCTTATGGGCTATGTGTGGCTCCAACCACCCCTTTACCACACCCCAAGCCTTGTGGCTGGAACTGATGTTGTTTGGTCTGGGCCTTGTTATAAATTTGTTCCCCTGGTCCTCCCTGGGCTCTCTGCAGCCCTGTCTCGCACTGTGCCTTCACTGGTGCTTGGGCCCTCCACAGCCCTCCCCTCCTCCAAATGCTATGCCCTCCCTGGCGCTGGGGTTCTCACACTGCCATGGGTCCCCTGTGAAGCCTCCTCCATCCCCTAATAGCTTCACCCAAACCACCGGTCTTATACAGCAGTAAACAAAACACAAGGCCCTGGGCTGCAACTTAAATTCAAGTTGTCTAGCTACAACATCATTCAAACCCTACCAGGGAATACTTTGTCCCTCAACAGGGTCAGAAGCTGCTCCTGCAGTCAGGTCTCTCCCCTTTGGTTGCTCTGGGAGAGTTCCTTCCCCCTTGGCTGCCAGCAGGGAACTGCCTTCCTGGCCCCAGCCCTGGGCTTTATATATGAGCCAGGCCCCGCCCTTTCCAGTCAGCTGACCACTGGTAGGTGTGGGCCACTAGCTCATTCTAGCTGCCCTGGTAACCAGCAGCTGGGGGCTTCCCACTCACTGCTAGGGCTCTTTCCCTAGCAACTTCCACTCTTCAAAGGAGCAGGACACCTAAATGCTCTGCAACACATCCCTTTGTCCAAGTCACTGATGAAGATGTTGAACAGTGTGGGCCTGAGGACTGCGCCTGGGAGACCCCACTGCCCATATCCCTCAAGGCCGAAAACAACCCATCCACCACCACTCTTTCAGTGCGGCCCTCTACCTAATTTGCGACCCATCTGACTGTAGGCATCAATGCCACAATCGCCTAGTTTTTTAATGAGAATGGAGTGAGAGACAGTGTCGAATGCCTTCGTAAAGCCTAGAAAGACTACATCCACTGTGACTCCTACATCTAAGGATTTTGTGACCTCGTCGTAAAAGGCAACCAGGTTGGTCTGATGGGACCTGCCCATAATGAACCCATGTTAGTTGCTCCTAAGCATAATCTCTCCTGCCAGTCCCTTGCAGGTGTGCTCCTGGATAATTTTTTCAAAAAGCTTCTCCAGGACCAAGGTAAGACTAATAGACCTGTAGTTGCCTGGGGCCTCCTTTCTCCCCTTTTTGAAAATGGGGACCACGTTGTCCCTTTTCCAGTCCTCCGGCACCTGGCCAGAGCTTGTAAAGTGCTTGTAAAGCCATGCCAGGGGTCCCACAATGACCCCTGTCAATTCCCTCAGCACCCTGGGATGGAGATCATCTGGACCTGCCGATTTAAACACATCCAGAAGTTCCCTAACTTGGTCCTCTCTGACCCTGGGCCTGGCTGTGCCTCTCCTGAGTCCATCCAGAATCCCAGTAGGGGGGATGTCCTGGTACATACTCAGAAAAATGGAGGGAGAGAATTTGTTAAAGAGGTCAGCTTTATTGTCTGGTGTAACCACCAGGTTGCCAAGCATGTCCTACAGGTGCCCCATGTTACCTAGTGCCTTCTTTTTACTCCCTATATATTTAAAAAAAGACTTCTTGTTATCTTTGATCCTGGTCACTAGTCCTAGTTCTGTCTCCGCCTTGGCCTTCCTAACAGCCCCCCTACAGTCTCAAACAATGGAGGTAGTTTCATAGTTTCATAGTTGCTCGGGTCGGAAGGGACCTGAGGAGATCTAGTCCAACCCCTTGCTGTGGCAGGAAAGAGTACTGGGGTCAAATGACCCCAGCCAGATGTTCGTCCAGCCTCCTTTTAAAGACCCCCAGGCTAGGAGCCAGCACCATTTCTTTTGGAAGTTGGTTCCGGGTCCTAGCCGCCCTGACTGTGAAATAGCGCTTCCTAATGTCTAGCCTGAAACTACCCTCCGCTAGCTTGTGTCCGTTGTTTCTTGTAACTCCTGGGATTGCTCGGGGAAACAGGGACTCCCCCAATGCCTGCTGGTCCCCCTTGCCTAGTTTGTAGACTGCCACTAGATCCTCTCTCAGCCTTCTCTTGTGGAGGCTGAACAGGTTCAGGTCCCTCAGCCTCTCCTCATAGGGCCTGCCCTGCTGACCCCTGATCATGTAGGTGGCCCTCCTTTAGACCCTCTCCATATTGGCCACGTCTCTCCTGAAGTGCAGAGCCCAGAACTGGACGCAGTACTCCACTTGCGGCCTGACCAGTGTCACAAAGAGGGGGAGGATCACCTCCTTGAACCTGCTTGAGATGCATCTGTGGATGCACAACAAGGTATGGTTGGCCTTCCTGACCACGTCCCCACACTGTCGGCCCATGTTCATTGTGGCATCAATAATGACTCCAAGATCCTTTTCTGTCTCGACACTGGCGAGAAGGGAGTTCCCCAGCCTGTAGGTCTGTTGCTGGTTCTTCTTCCCCAGGTGTAGCACCCTGCACTTGTCAGTGTTGAACCCCATCCTGTTCTCTTCAGCCCACCTCTGTAACCTGTCTAGATCCACTTGCAGGCTGTTCCTTCCTTCTAGCATACCACTTCACCCAACATCTTAGTGTCATCTGTGAACTTGAACAGGGTGCTTTCTACCCCCTCGCCCAAGTCACTGATGAAGATGTTGAATAGTGTGGGCCCAAGGACCGAGCCCAGGGGAACCCCACTGCCCACATCCCTCCAGGTCAAATAAGACCCATCCACCACCACTCTCTGGGTACGGCCCTCCCTTATAACAAGGAGGTATAATCCTTGGTGATGGCCCTTCCCTTCCACTGAGTACGTCTCCTTTTTAGATTTCAGATATTCCTGAATGCCTTTGGTGAGCAACGGGGGCTTTTGAGCACTCTTGCCCCCTTTGATTCGCGTTGGGGGTGTCACCCTTTGGGCTTGGAGAATCATCTCTTTAAGGAACGATCACTCGTCTTGGACTCCCAACTCCCCTACCCTCCGGGACCTCAGTTCCTCCTCAACTAATCTCCTTAACTCATTGAAATCAGCCCTCCTGAAGTCAAGGGCTAGTGCCTTGCTGTAGGCCTTTGACACCCTGCTTTGGATGGTGAAATCCAGTAGGCGATAATTGCTATCACCCAGGTGATCAAGAACCTGCAGTCCCTTCACCAGGCCGTCACCTATGGCCAGGACCAGGTCCAGCAGGGCATTCCCCCAGGTGGGACTGTGCACCTCCTGGGTAAGGTGGAGGTCCTGTATCTCAACTAGGAACCTACGTGAGTAGTCAGACTTGGCTGACTGCTCCTCCCAGCAGATGTCCAGTTTAGGTCACCCGTGATGACCACGTCCCTTGCCTTAACTGTTTCCGCGAGATGACCTGAGAATGCCCGGCCGAGCTCATCCCCCTGGTTGGGTGGTCTGTAGTAGACCCCCACCATTAAGTCCCTTTCCCCACAACCCCCTTTATTCTTACCCAGGGTACTTCAGCCTACCCCTCCTCTGACCCTGTCCTGCTAGTTGAGGACGTGTGTTGCTCTTTGATGTAGAGCGCTGCACCCCCGCCTTTCCTCCCCATTCTATCTCTCCTGTACAGCCTGTAGCCCTTGATGTTTACCACCCGGTCGTGGGATGAATACCACCAGGTTTCAGTGAGTCCCACGATGTCTGGGTTGGTGTTAGCTAGCAGGAGGGCAAGTTCCTCCTGCTTGTTCTTTATACTATGAGCATTAGTGTAGAGGCATTTAAGGCCTCCTATGGATGCATGCACCACCCCCTTGATCCTAGGACTATTCGGACCCTTGTCTCTTACCTGGGTACGTCTTGTACTCATCACCTGTCTTGGCTGGGAAGTGTCCTCGTGTCCCCCTGTGGCCCCATCCCCTGGCAAAGCTGGTTTAAAGCACTCCATACAAGATCAGACAACTTGGAAGAGAAGACACGTTTGCCTTTAGGGGAGAGGTGAAGCCCATCCCACCCAAACATGCCCCTTGCGTAAAAATGTGGGCTGTTGTCAAGGAACCCAGGCCTGCCTGGTAGCATCAACTTCAAAGCCGCCAGCTGATCACTCCAATGCAGGCCTCATGGCGCCATCCCCATCTACTTACTGGGAGAATAGAGGAGAATACCACCTGTGCCCCTGTCTCCTTGAGCTTGGCCCCCAGGGCCTTGTATTCCTTCATGATGCGGTCTGGACTGCTCCCAGCCACATCATTTGCTCCCATGTGGATTAGGATCATGGGGTACTGGTCCAAGGGTTGAATGAGGTCCAGGATCATGTCTGTAACATCCTGAATCTGAGCCCCAAGCAGGCAGCAGACCTCATGTACCATGGGGTCAGGTTGGCAGATGGGATGAAATCTATTAAATCTATTAAATCAACTGGATCAGCATTGGCCGATATGGCTCGTTAAAAATCGGCCATTGGTACTGGCCAAAGAAATCTGTATTGGTGCACCCCTACCATTGACTAGAGGATCTTGTCATTTGGCTTCCCAAAGATGCTGAGACTGACTGGTTTTCTACCCAAAGTAAATGTGCTGTTTCTGCTTGCTTTCTGTAGCTCATCAAGATCGTGTCTTAGCTCAGTTGCTCACCAGAGGCTGATAAAAGTGACTTCCTTCAACCAGTGAGTTCTTTGACACAGCACTCTTTTCATCTCATGCTCAAAGTGCTTTACAAAGGTTGTAATCATTATCCCCATTTTATACATCGGGAAAAGTGAGGCACAGAGTAGTGAAGTGACTTGCCTACAGGCTACTCTACAGATCAGCAGCTGAGCCAGGACTAGATCCATGTCCCCTGAGAGTGTGGACTTGCAAACATTATACAGAAAAACACACAAGGGCATGGACTTAAAACATGCCAGTTCCTCCATGATGACTGTTATTCTCTTGCCTGATGGTACATGTAAGGTAGCAGAGCCAGGGAGTGCACAGGGACCGTTACCTGGAGTAGGTGACAAACTGTAAATTCACACCCCAGCTCACCTCACGGTAACTCACTCGTATGCCTATTTCCCGGGCTCCGAGCCAGCCCTCCACGCGAGGTCATACAGCCTGCTGAAATGGGCTGCGCCTCTTGGGCAAAGGACAAAGCTGAGATTCAGCAGTGGTATACTCTCCTCCAGCCACTCCCTTTCCCCAGGGACCCCATGCCTCTGTTGCAGTGATTCTCAGAAGGGGTGCCATGGGATCCCATTACAGGTGCTGCACCCCTGGCTCTTTGTATAAGGAGGTAAAAACTCTTCTCCTTCCATCTGGTGCCTGGCACCCGCCTGGGTTGCTTCTCTGGGGACTGCCGCTGCTGCTGCCCTCCCTCTGCCAATGGCAGCCTCTTTGCCAGCTGCTCCCTGATCCCAGCAGCACACTCTGATGCAGGGGGATGGACGGGCAAATGCAGGGTCAGAGTAGGGAAACAGCCATCCCACCTTTATGCTAAAGAGAGGAAACACGTGGATGTTGCTGCCAGTGCGATAGGTACAAAATGAATTTGGCTCAGTCAGAGTTTGTTGGGTTTTTTTAAGGGATCAGATTGGAAAGCCCAGGCTTGTATTAAGCCGGCACCTCCACTGAACCTGTTTTATGTTGAAGTCAATATAAATAACCTGTTTCTTCATCAGGAAAGCATGGCCATCCCAACTTGCCTTGGGGCAGGGAATAGACGGCACACGAACACACTCCACACACCGCATACCTAGTCTATCTTTGTCTAAACACGCTCCGAGGTTTTGTCCTCGGTTGTCTTGTCTGGAGGACTTTGAGAGAACTGGCCTTTGTTTTTAATGACATTGCGTTTCCTGGCAGGATACTCCTGCGTTCTCTTATTAGCTGTCTATGTTTGGTATTGCTGCCAAGGCCTGTGAACACGTGCTTCACAAAGAACCACTCAGTCTCGGCAGGGTTTGGATTGAAACATCGGTTTATACCTTGAAAGGTCAAGAGCAAAGCTCTAATCCCATGAACTCTTTTTAACTGTGGCTTTTTAAAGGATGCAGATAGCTGCATCTGTAGTTGTTACCACATTTACTGTTTTGGGATACACATGGCATGCTGGTTAGCTCGCACCCCTCATACACGAAAGTGCAAAGGAAGATGTCTGTCCAGAACAGAGCTTCCCAAAGCATGGTCCCTTTGATTCAGCCTATCACCCAGGACTGCCCCTCTGAAATGGCTTTTCAGGGCTAAAACTTTGGGAACCCTTGATCTAGAAGCACAGGCACTAAAACAATATCCTTTCGTAGCAATATCCTTAATAAACCCCTATCCCAATATTAGTATCAGACCAGGCTCCTGAGCAGATGCCCAAGGCCCTAAGTACCCTTTTGCTGTGTCCCACCTAAGCTTGGATAGTACGGCTGTATGAACCTTCAGTCCCTGCTTTGATTTGGCGGCCAAATCTCTAAATCCAAATCAAATCAGAGGACCCTTTAATCTCTCTGAATTGAATCGGAGATTTGGTGATTCACATATAGACACAGCTTTAAATGTTTTTTCCCACAGAAGCATGGGGGGCTCCCCAACATGCTTGCCAACAGACCTGGAAGTGGACCAGAAGCACTTCCAGGTCTGCCAGGGAGCACGTGGGGGGGCCCACCCCCATGCCCCACCAGCTGGTGACTGGTGCCTCCTGGGTCTGGGGGGGCACCCAGGGTCCCCCTGTGGCCGATCGCTGAGTTGAGGGGGTGCAGGGGGCCCGTCCAGTGCGCTCCCCAGTGGGCCCAGAAGTGGCTGGAAGTACTTCCGGTCCACTTCTGGGTTTGCTGCTGAGCGCACGGCCCCCACGCTCCTGTGAGACACTCCATCTGCCCCAGCATTTCAACGTTCACGAGCCATGCCTGGTACCTCGAGATATGTAGGAAAAGCATTTGAAGCTGTGTCTGTGTCCGAACCGCTGATTCTCCAAAACGTTATTGAAGCTTCAGATTCAGATTCAGCTGAATCAAATCGGGGACAGTGATCCGAATCACCAGAATGAATCACTGTTCCCTATTCGGGCCGAATCCAAATCTGAATTGAAAATGGCCCACTTCACACACCCCTGTTGGATAGATCTGAGCCTATAGTGGAAAGGCAATTTTTTTAATCCCCCCCATTTATTTTCTGGTGTTAGTCTCCAAGACTATTGGTATTGAGTTTGCTCTCCTGAACGCAGTTCTTTATCATCCGCAAACACTGCACGAGTCAGTAGAATGAAAGGCCTTATAAGCAGCTTTTCATAGGTTGTAAGGCAGAAGGGCTCATTAGATCATCCTTTTAACACAGGCCAGAGACTGTCATCCTAGTTTCCTTGAGCCTAATTAATTATGCTTTAAGCAAACATGTCTTCCTGAAAAGTGGCCAGGGATGGAGATTCTGCTACTTTCACTGGTAATGTTTTCCCATTGTTAATCCCCCTCACTGCTCAACATTTCAACCTTCTTCCTAATATGAAGCTGTGTGGTTTTAATGTCCAGCCCTTGTCTCTTGTGATGTCTTTCTCCACTAAATTAAAGTACCCCGGTATACTTGGTACTGTCTCCTCATGAAGGTACATGTATACCGTAATCCGGTCACCTCTCAGTCTTCTTGCTGCTAAGCTGAATGACTTGAGCTCTTTGTGTCTGACTGCAAAGCACTGTCTCCAGCTATCAAATCATTTGTGGTTCTTCTTGGCCCCTTCTCCACTTTTTTCAGCATCAAAACAGGTTGTGGGATTCCAGAGTCAGTCTCACCAGCCACCTACCAAAGTAAATCACCTCCCTGTTTCCTACCGACAGGGCACGTCTACATGTGCACAGTCACTGCACAGTAACTTAGATTACTGTGTGCCTGTACTGTGCAGTAATTATGGTGACTTATGCTGATTTGGTTGTAAATTTGCTACCTGCATGATGCAGGTAGTAAATTTACATCTGAGTAGTTACTGTGCAGTAAGGCCCTAAATTTAGTCCCAAGTTAGCCTATACAGTGTTACTATGGTGCAGTGCCTGCACATGTAGAGACCAGTGTAAAAAACACTTACTGCACAGCAACTTACCATGCAGTAAATGCACATGTAGACATGTTCCCTCTTCTATATATGCAATGCCTGCAGACAAGAGCATCATGCCAGTAGCTCATGCTGAGTCGCTTGTCTGCTGTGATCTTTCAATCCTTTCAAGAGTCATGACTTTCCAGGACCCAGTCCCCCATTTGATCAATGCAGCCTGTATTCCTTTTTCCTAGATGCACAGCATTGTGTCAAAGCACATTTCATTTGCCATGCTCAACCTACCGAGATATTCAGATCTCTTCGTATGACTTGCTTAGGCTGGACTTTTAATCAAAGTTAGCATCTTTCTAGTAAATCATTGTAAAACAAGCCCCAATTTTCATTCATACTTTTTATCCCCATTTTTCCTTCCAGTTGATTTAATTCATATTTTTCTCTAGCTTTGAGAGGTTATTCTCTTTGAAGTACTGAGCATGTGCTACTTATTGGCATTGTCCTGTTTACCCATATTGGATTTAATTAAGGCATCATCACTAGTCCCTAGGTAATCACCAACTTCCAGCCCAGTGATTAATTCATTTTTGCCTGTGAAAATGTAATCTAAAATGCAGATACTTCATTCATGTGGGATAGGAGGCCCTTTGTTTGAGAGTTATCATTTTTTTTTTTAAACTGAAGAGGTTTCACATCAGCCTTTGTGAGATTCCTGAAGTCTCCCATTATAACACAGCTTTTCTTTCTGCACATGAGATATGTGCTTAAGGAATACATAAGGAAGTCTTCTTTTTTTTTATCTTGATTCAGTGGGTTGTAAGAGATTCTCCAGCCTCACTGAGCTTTATCATCCTGCACATTAAGCTACATCTATTCAAGTTCCTTCTGTTCTGAATTAGCAATAAGAACAATAGGTGATTGTGGTTTTAGCATGGTGTGCCAGCCCCTACCCCAGCCCGTTTAACCCACTCTATCATTCATAAACAGGTAACAGCAATGCTAATGTTCTAGTCATGTAAATCACATGATCATGGAAAAGGAGGGCTGGAAGGAGCCCCAGGAGCTCACATCTAGTCCAGCCCCCTGCTCAAAGCAGGACCATCCCCAACTACATCATCCCAGCCAGGGCTTTGTCTAGCAGGGCCTTAAAAACTTCCAAGGATGGAGACTGCACCACTTCTCTGGGTAACCTGTTCCAATGTTTTACTACCCTTTTAGTGAGAAAGTATTTCCTAATACTAAACTTCCCTTGCTGCAACTTGAGCCCATTGCTCCTTGTCCTGTCATCTGCCCCCACTGAGACCAGCCCAGCTCCATCCTCTTTGCAGCCCCCCTGCAGGGAGGTGAAGGCTGCTATTCAGCCTTGGGCAGGAATGAGTGCTGGGGTCAGATGACCCCAGCAAGGTGCATGTCCAGCCTCCTCTTAAAGACCCCCAGGGTGGGGAGAGCACCACCTCCCTTGGAAACCCATTCCAGATTCTGGCAACCTTTACTGTGAAGAAGTTCTTCCTGATGTCTAACGTAAATCTGCTCTCCGTCAGTTTGTGGCCATTACTCCTAGTGACTCCAAGGGATGCCCTGGTAAACAAAGCAACTCCTATTCCTTGTTGCCCCCTCCCCCCAGTGAATTTGTAGGCAGTCACAAGATGGCCTCTCAGCCTTCTTTTGTGGAGGCTGAAGAGATCCAGGGCCCTCAATCTGTCCTCGTAGGGCTTTGCCTGCAGGCCCCGAATCATATGAGCGGCCCCCTCTGAACCATCCGAGGTTGTCCCTCTTGAAGTGCAGTGCCCAAAACTGGACACGGTACTCCAACTGCCTCCTGACCAGTGCCACATAGAGGAGAAGTATCACCTCTCTGCACCTGTTTGTCATGCACTTGCCAATGCACAATAAAGTGCGGTTAGCTTTCCTGATAGCTTTGTCACATGGACGATTCGTGTTCGTCTTCGTGTCAACTATGACTCCAAGATCTCTTTCTGCTGCTGTGCTGCTGAGAGGGTCTTTCCGCCACCTGTAAGTGTGCTGGTGATTCCTTCTCCCCAGGTGCAGCACTTTGCCCTTGTCTTTGTTGAACCGCATCCTATACTGTTCTGCCCACTTTTCCAACCTGTCCAGATCCATAGTATCATAGTATCATAATACTTAGGGTCAGAAGGGACCTAAACAGATCATCAGGTCCGACCCCTGCTCTGGGCAGGAACAGGTGCCAGGGTCATAACACCCCAGCCAAATATCTGTCTAGCCTCCTCTTGAAGACCCCCAAGGTAGGAGAGAGCACCACCTCACTTGGGAGCCTATTCCAGAGCCTGGCAGCCCTGACCATACAGGAATGTCTCCTGATGTCCAGCCTGAATCTTCTCTCTAACAATTTGTGGCCGTTATTCCTAGTAACCTCAGGTAGTGCCCAGGGGAGCAGAGCCTCCCCCCATTTCAGCTGGTCCCCCCTGGTGTGTTTATAGATGGCCACAAGATCCCCTGTGAGCCTTCTCTTCTGGAGGCTGAATAGGTTCAGGCCCTTTAGTCTCTCTTCGTAGGGCCTGCCCTGCTGCCCCTCAACCCTCCTCTGGACCCTCTCAGCGCTAGCCATATTCCTCTTGAAGTGTGGCACCCAGAACTGAACACAGTACTCCAACTGCGGCCTGACCAGTGCCACATAGAGGGGAAGGATCACCTCCCTGGACCTGCTGCTCGTGATGCATCTGTAGATGCACAACAAGGTGCGGTTAGCCTTAATGACCAATTCCTCGCATTGGTGGCTCATGTTCATCTTGAAGTCAACAATGACTGCAAGATCCCTTTCTGCCACTGTGTTGTTAAGAAGGGCATTCCCCAGCCTGTAAGTGTGCTGCTGGTTCCTTCTCCCTAGATGCAGCACCTTGCACTTGTCTGTGTTGAACTCCATCCTATTTCCATCCACCCACCTCTATAACCTGTCTAGATCTAGCTGAATTCTCTCTCCCCTCCAGCCTGCTCACCTCGCCCCACAACTTGGTGTCATCGACAAATCTGGACGGCGTGCTTTCCACATCCAGATCTGCCCGGATTTGTTCCATACCCTCCAGTGTGTTAACTTTACCCCATAATTTGGTATCATCTGCAAATTTGGACAGAATCTTTCCACACCCTCATCCAAGTCACTGATGAAGTCACTGAACAGCACAAGTCCAAGGACTGAGCCTTGTGGGACTCCACTGCCCGCAAGTGAGGTGTTAAAGCTCAAAAGCATTGGCAAGCTTGAGCATTGCCCCCTTTCCTGAGCAATGGGATTGTTTCCTTCTGTGCCTGTAGGATCACTCCCTTTAAGAATGACCACCCTTCCTAGACTCCCATTTCACCAATGCTCTTGAGCTTTAACACCTCACTAACTAATCTCCTGGGCACATTGAAGTTAGCCTTTCTGAAGTCTAGCGTTTCTGCCCTACAGGTCGTCTTTCCCACCCTGCGACGGATACTGAATTCAATCAAGTGATGGTCACTATCCCCTAGGTTACTTGTACTTGCAGATCCCCCACCAGGTCATCCCCTGTAGCCAGCACCAGGTCCAGGAAGGTGTTTCCCCTTGTGGGACTGTATACCTCCTGCGTTAGGTGAAGGTCTTGTATGCAGGTTAAGGACCTACGTGAATGGTCAGATCTAGCTGATTGCTCCTCTCTGTAGATGTCAGGGTAGTTTACGTCACCCGTGACAGCCATGTCCCTTGACCACATGGCCTCTGAGAGCTGTCTGGAGAATTCCAGATCCAACTCATCCTCCTGGTGTGGCAGTCTATAGTAGACCCCCGCTACTAAGTCCCTTTCCCCCTGACTCCCTTGCATTCTGACCCACAATACCTCAATTTGCCCCTCCTCTGGTCCTATCTGGATTATGGAAGATGCATATTGCTCCTTAACACAGAAAGCAACATCCCCTGCCCCTTTTCTCCCTATTCTATCATGTCTATACAGCATTTAGCCCTCAGTGCTTACTGCCCAGTCGTGGATAGAGTCCCACCAAGTTTCAGTTAGCCCAACTAAGTCAAAGTTCTTGTTTGCAAGCAAGAGTGCAAGTTCCTCTTGCTTGTTTCCCATGCTCCTAGCACTGGTACAGAGACACTTGGGCCTCCGGTGGGTACCCTTGGTGCCCCCCTGTCCTGATGCCCATCGGGCCCCTTAATACTTAGGTAGGCTGTTCCAGCACATGGCTTGTGGTTTGTTGCTCCTAGGTTCACTCTGTCGTCTGCATCCCCGTCCCCCAACAAACCTAGTTTAAAGGCCTGAGTAGGATATCACCCAACCTGTAAAAGAACAAACTCTCTTTCAAAGAGAGATGAAGACCATCACATCCCAGGATGCCCCTTTCGTGGAAGTGCAGATCATGGTCAAAGAAGCCAAAACCCACTCGATGACACCATAAGTCAAATTATAAGTCACTCGTAAGTTAAATCATCACCCCGATCCTCAGTAGTGGCCATTATATCAGATTTCTTTCAGTCAGTGTGTATGTCTTATTCATTTTGATTACTGATAAACAGGTGAGGTTGTACTACCAACCCCAGAATTGCTAATCCTGACCATGGGAGTCAGCCATTTTATTTGGCATAACTCAGCATCCTCTGCCTTGATGCAGTAAAAGATCTATAATGCAAACTTCGGCAGGCACAACCTATTGCCTGTACTTCCCAGCCCTCTCCCCTCACCATCAAACTGTCTAGGTTGATGAACAGATGTGTGTTTAGGAATATTGAAGAATCCCACTGTCAGCAGATCATCCGAGGAACAAGACATATGAACTCGCAGAAGAACCACTATACAAGAGACAGGGCTGAAGCTGCGAATAGGACAACAGGTTGCAGGCTCTTCTCTCAAAGCAAGTCTTCCAGCACTTGTGTTGGACTCGGACTGAGGGAAGACCTTTGTCTTTGTCTGCATGAACAGGATGGGATTTCATTTACATTCCTCTTTCTAAATACACTACAGCCATGTCTACACATCACACCTACATTCTGGGCAGTGGTGCTCTCAAAGACACCAGGCTTTCCATGCAGGTACCTCCACTCAGTGGCTAACTGGTGTGTCTATTTAGCAGTGCCACTGTGTCCACCCAGATATGGCTATGCTGCATTTGGTTTAGGAGGCAAGCTGAGGGAGACATCAAATGTGTTTTGGAAATGTAGTGGGGTAATGTCCCTAGAGCCAGTCCCTCTACAGAGCTGAAACAGGTCTGCAGTAACAGTCGACCGCATGCAGCAAAACTGCCAGGGTTGACAAAGACCGCAGAGTAGGGTAGGGAAAGAAGCCACGTAGGTTACCCAAGCTATCACCTTGTCCAGGCCAAGCCCTGCGGTCGCCACCATGTTTAATACAATGTCTTCACAGACTAACAATAGATTTGCTGACAAGATATTTTTCCTGGTACTGACTGAAACTTTTTCTCCCCCTAAATAATACCTCTCAGCATGATGTTTTTCATCCTTACAGTGTGTCAACAGTTTTCTTTTAGTTGTCACTTAGCAAGGCTATACACTTAACTGGTTTAGTAACTCACAACAGTCCCTTCAGTCTCCTCATCATTTTTGGTGAGCAACCTCCAACCTGTCAATATTTCTTGTAATAAAATACCCTGAACTGAATACTGTATTAGCACAGATGCTGTCACACCAGAACTGTACGGAAAGTGACTGTTACCTCTCTGCTTTCTGACATGATCCTTCTTTAGATGGGGATCACTTCTTCTGTCATATTATGTTCACACTTATGTCTATTTGTTTTCTGTTGCCACTTCCAATTATACATCCCAGCCCTTTCCCACAGCAAAGATACTGAAAGCACATGCCACATAACAAGCACACGGCAACAGAAGGCAACTTCTTCAGGAATAAGCAAGAGACGTCAGAAAAGATTCCTAATGATTCATAAGTCCTGTGGATAGGTGCACTGAATAAAAAACCTCGCACACACATGGCATGAGCTGTGCTGAAATGCTACCACCCCCAGGACTATCCATTTACAAAACCCTGTGGGAGGCAGTTTCCGTGATGCAGTCCTAAGCGCAGAATCTTTCCAGCCCAGGGCGAAGGAGGGCTTAAAGTGACTTTCAAGCTGCCTTTTTCCTTGGTGACTTCAGTGGGTAAAGAAGCATCCAGGAAAATTAAAAAAACCAAGACTGACTAAATCGTAGCAGCCTCCTTGCCCTAAGGCTCATCAGGAGGCCCGTGGAGGCAACCTGCCTCTGTCTTTCACATTTCCTGCTCCTGGGAATTCTCTCTGGGCCAGAATCTGGGTTTTGCAAGCCCCCTTTATCCATGCCAGCCCTTGTACTCAGCATAAAGACATCAGGATAGGAGTTTGATATTTAGCCAAAGAATAAAGGAAATGCATTCTCTTGTGTCATGCTGTAACAGTCAACAGATCCAGGCACTGGGAAAGAGGAGATCTTACTCCAGTTGTCGCAATAGGAAGTAATTCAGGAGTGCTCTCAAGTAACCAGAGCCCACTCCACTACGGGTTTAACAGATCACACCCAACAAGCATCTTTTCTGGGTGCAAACAACAAGAATCTCTTCACTGGCCCTAACCAGCCAGGAAAGTCTTTGGTCTAACTCAAGAAGTTGATTGTACACAGTGGGGCAGGCCAGTGGGGGGCGCTCCCGTTTTGAGCCGCCCACCTCCCTGTGCCCGACCACCTTCCAGGCTCCGAGTGCCTCCCTTGGGGTGCCTCCGTCCGGCCAACCCCTTCCCTGGAGCACACCCGCTAGCCTGGGGTTCCCGCTGCCACCATCCAAGGCTCTGCACTCACTTCTGGCTCTGTGCACCTTGGAAAACACAGGCCTGATCATCCACTGGGTCCTAGACCCAATACAGACACTTGGGCTACTTTCCCCAAGTCAGGGCTTATCAGGAAAGCTTCCCTTAGTCCGCAGACCTAAGGGGCCTCCTAGGCATAATTTAGTCCCACCCCTCAATAAGTCTCCCACAGCGGTCACAAAGGAGAACTTTACTGATGACAGGGGGTAGGGCAGAAACAGGGTAAAAGGTAGAGCAATGTCACAGAAATAATAGAGGAATATCAAAGGAATCCCATAGAGCAAACCAGAGTGGCTGCGGTAGCCGTTTGAACACGCATCTGGAATACTGTTCTCTAAATATCTAATCGGATCTCAGGTACCTTACTCACTCTCATCATCCAGAGGTGGTTGAGTCT
>JAGPOW010000261.1:5407238-5423392 GCA_030014935.1 Caiman crocodilus
AGAGAGGTTTCTGGAGAGGGGCACCCATGGTGGCATTTCTGCCATACACAGTAACTATAACTCAGTGAAGTCAACCAGTGATTACTACAGACATATAAAAGTTAGAGATGGGTGAAATTATATGGGGTGAAATTCAGATCAAATGAGCTTGTGCTTTGTTGAAAGTAAGCCCTTTTCTTTTGTGCTTTTTCTCATTTTCAGGCACCTCTGGATATATGGATTTCAGCCAGGGCCAGAAGTGAAAATGCCAAAAGCCACAGGATGAGAAGTTCTGCTTGAGTACTTTTTGAGCCAGCCACAGCCAGGAAGTAGTAGAAAATCTGCATCTGATTTCCAGCCCTGCACTGCAAACTCAAGAAGCCTGGAGAGCTGGGTAATCACCTGAACCAGCTCTGTGAAGTTGCAGCTGCTGCTGATACGAAACAGGTTTGCTTTTGTTGAGGATAGCGATGATCTATTATGAAAATTTGCTTCCTCCTTAGCAGAAGGAACTGAAAGTATAACCTCAGTGGAGCTCTTTTTGCAAACCTGCAGAGGCCAAACCCTGATCATATAAAATATTCCCTTAAATAAGGCAGAAGGTTATACTTCCAAGTTGAGCTTTTAATTCAATTAGTTTTAAAGACTGAATAGTCTCTTTAGCAACACACAAAATGCAGTGCAGTTCTGCTGGAATAAATGTTCTTTGTTTTGGCTTTGACTATACCCATTTCAGATACATTTTGTCTAATGCATCCTCAGCTTTTCCACTGATTTCACTTAGGTTGCTTTCACTGAGTCTGTACTGTTATCCTTGACACTGTTCCCCAGCTAAGCCCTTAAAAGGACCAGATCTGTTCACATTTACTTCATTAGGCTGCTAGAGTTTGAGTTCCCCTTTGGAGCAAAGGAAGAAGGTGAGATGTGGGATTTCGATGCGTTCCTTGCTGAGTCTGCACATCTGACTCAGGGAAAGCAGACAGCACTTCACATTTCTTCCTCTCAGGCACTTCCAGTCATTGTAATGGGAAGAGTTCAGCAGCAGCAGCAACAATCTCTCACAGCCATCCACTGGCTTCTTAGACGCATTTAAGGGCAGTGGGTGCTGTCCAGTGTGCTCTGCTCGGTGTCCCTAATTGGCACACTTGTTCTGAACCTTGGACCAGCACTCCCCTCCCTGTTTTTTTCATTATTTGTCCCAAGAAATCTGTTGTCCCCTTTTCCTGTAGCCTCCCCACTTGCAGCCCCTCTCAGACTCATGGACTCTCATCCAGGCCAGGCCCTGTCCCTGGACCTGTGGACACTCTGGTCCAACTGTCCATCAGTCCCCGGCTCCTGAACCTCCAGGTCCCACCCTCAGGTATTCCCCCGCCTTTGGGTCTTCTTGGGTCTCACTGGGCACATCTACACTAGATGCTTTACTTGAGATTAGAGCAGTTTTCTGCACAGTAAGCATCACCGTCTACACATGCAGATGCTTACTATGCAGTAATCTGTTCTAATTGAGAGTAAATTTGCTACCTGTAAGTACAAGTAGAAATTTACTTGGGAATAGTTACTGTCCAGGACAGCACATGTAGACAGCCTACCAGGAGCAAATGTGTTCCTGGTCACGTGGGCAGCGGGGACAAGGGCTTGATCCCTGTCCCCAGGAGCTGCTAGCTGTCAGGGTGGACTGTGACACTGGAGCCTGGGACAATGTCCCCCTGCCTCAGCAGCAGGGAGCTCCCAGCCCCAACTCTGCAATCCTAGCTGTCTCCTGGCCCCCCGTTCCCTGCTAGTCCCTAGGGCATACTCAGGCTGAGAGGGATCTATCAGGCCTGAGGGCTGGATCAAGACTAGTGGGATCCAGGAGAGATCTGGTGAGGAATTTTTTTAGGATTAAGGCTTGCTTTAAGAACTGTGGGCAGCCTTCCTTAAATCAACCTTTAATAATAAGAACAAGGCGTGGCAGGAAAGCAATCTAGGAAGAACAACATTAGAGTCTGAGCCAGGCAGGAGCTGCAAGGTCACCGAAAGACATCACAGCCACCTTTAGCCCATGAGCTTGTCACAGTTTTTCTGATCCTTTTGAAACTAGAACATTTGATTCTAGAGCAAGGGTGGACAACCTGCCACACAACTGTGGTGACAGAGATTGTAGTTTAGAGACCCTCCCTGACTACAAAGGTTGGGAATTGGGACATGGTTCCAGTTAGTCAGAAGAGGGCTGAAGAAATTGCTTAGTGCGCCACAATTCAAGTTTTATTCATCTCATTCTTTGCATGCTAATATTTGTTGAACCCAGTGATGACTACAGCAGCCTCTGTGGGTGGTGGCACATGGCAGATCAGGGAAAGGGACAGTGAACAGAAAGCAGAGCAGCAGATCAGCCAAGAGAATGGGACTGGAGTTCCTCTCCAAAAGGGTGTGGAGCCTAATTTATGCCACATCTGGCAAAAAGTTTGGTTCACCCTGTTTTAGGGAGTCAAGACATTTAAGAGATATAATTTAGATCATCCAATCACGTTTTTTTCCATGAAAATTCTTTGTATTCACATAGGATGTTCACAATAAAACAATCTTTTTTAACATGTTTAAAGGGCTAAATTGCAAAGGTCAAAACTACCTACTTTTTATTGTGTTTCCATGTGTTTGCAAAAGCCATGTAATTCCTTCTGCATAATTGTCTTTTTCTCAAAACAAATGCTTTTTGTTTTTCCTAAATAAAAATCCATGCGCTCGTCACTCAGGAGCAATCCTGCAATAACAAATTAGTGTGAACATGTAAAGGAGAAAAGAACCGGGAGCTCAGGAGCAAAATTCATTTCAGTTTCAGGATTTAAGGGCACCTGTACAAGAAGGATATTTAAATTATTTCTACTTAAACCACAGTGGAGCTATGGCTGAAGGGGAGTTTGAGTAGTCCGACTAGCAAAAAGACTCTACTTTATCAAGCATCTGTAACTCTTAAATTCGAACATTAAAGTGTCCCACCAAGGACAAGGAAACATTAAAGGATCCAGCCTTTTCCCCATTCCTATTGAATTCATCACCATGCCTTACCACCTTGTCCAAGCTTAACTTTGCCTCCATGTTTCATTCTGTAATAGAAACATGCTTTGGGCTACATCCAATTGATTTCCTAATTTTGGTTTGACTCTCATATACATTAGGGTTATTTTATCTCTCTGTGAAAATGGAAAGTGGCTTTGCAGTGTGCATAAATTACTGCTAGATGCGCTTTATAGCTTCGTTATATTGTCAGAGCATTGTAAAGCAGTTTTAATGTAGGTGGGAATCAGGCCAGTTGTTTATCAAGTGTGTAGTAAAGCTCTCAAAGGCAATACAGTCCAGAATACAGGACAGCATGCCAGAATCCTGCAGTTTCTCCCTGGGTGCGTCTACATGAGACGCGTTACTGTGCAGTAGATTAGTCTAATGTGCCATTTTTAAGTACCTGTAGATACAGGGATCTGGAATCCAATCACTATAATGTGAGAACCACATTTCAGTAATCTGAAAAAAAGAGGAAAAGTTTAAAGTAGTCTAGAGAAATACGTAAAAGTGACCAGATGAAACTGGGCAAAGGAAAATCCAGCCTCACTGACAGGAAACCTTCTCAACAGTAGTCTCCAAGACTGTAAAATAATCTTTCAAAGGCAATGGTGGAAAACCCCCAATCTGAGATATTTAAACTAGACTGGATACTGAGGTAGAGAACACACAACATAGAGAAACACTGCATGGCAGAACAATGGGCTAAGCACGAGTACAATAGTCCTTCCCCTCTCTCATTTCCGTACTGTTGTGATTGCCCAGTTAGCTGTGCAAAGCCAGTTTTGCTTCCAGTGTGATTAAAAACAAGTAGAAGTTACATTTTTATCCCTTTCAGAATTGAAGGGGTGAAAAAATGCAGAACAGACAGAATTTCGGTCTCATGCTTCCCGATTACAGCAGATCTGAATTTGCCAAACACTAAGGGAATCAACAGGTAGCTGCAGAGGTGTTTTGCCTCCTATGATGTACAGAGAGCATTCGTTCCATATGATAACTATATGATAACCTACTTACTCTTCTTTTCAAAGCTGCTGTTCTTTTCTCTTACGATAAAGGACTCCATCCCAAATAGTCGGGTCTATTTGGCCCTCTGACAATAATGTTAATCACTATATGTAGGGTGGTTGTTGCTGCTGGAATGAAATCTGCATATCATGAAGCATGCATTCCAGCAATTCAAATACCTACCATAATTGCATTGTAGCACACATTAGCATGAATTAAGCTCTGGTTTCAGAGATCTTAGCCTTTCTATTTTGTTCTCTTAATGGTTTTTGTTCTGGCTGTTGCTGCTGTAATAATCCCCGATTTAGCAATCAAATTGAACCTGAAAACATTATTGGACTGTGCAGCAGACTAGCCCATATCAGGCAGTAGATCAAGTTACCCATGTAAGAGCATTAGCCTTGATAAATTAACCTCCCAGCTTCCAGTGCTTCTTGTTTATCTCAGTTGCCTTTTAATTGAAATATTTGTTAGCTTGAAGTTAAAAATTGTGTATACCAAGGAAGATTACATTTATACACAATCAAAATAGGATATATCTGTGGAAATGAGCAACTACAGAAAGTAGAGAAGTACCATCAAAGAGCAGTCTCAAGTATGTGATTGTAAAATATTTCATTATATAGTCTCATGCCAGAAAATGAAACTATGTCATCCCTAGACATTACTTTATGAGCTTCCTATCCATTCCTGCACAGATATCCAAAACACTAATAGTTTAATTTTTGTGTTGTGCAATCTCTTTTATCACATAAACCCAGAGGGGTGTCTTCTCTATGGAAAAGGTCAAAGTATTTAAGAATGCCCCTACAAAGTGGTTAACTTGTTATAACAACCCTTTGGCATTTAAAGCCTGTATCAAATTGTCCTCAGTCTTCTCTTCTCTACACTAAATGAGCCTAGTTCTTGATGAAATACAAACAGCAGCATGCTGCAGTTCACCTTGTTTAACAAACAGATTGGCACTAGGGTTATATCTACATGGCAAATTGCTGCATAATGTAGAGAAGCATGGTAAATTAGCCCACAAAGAGCTTCATGCTGCTCCAACTGGAAGCTAGCTCAGGTATGCTGATATTAGGCTGCTGTTCTTGTCACTGCAGTATAGGATCATGCCCCTTGTTATACTAATTTTTTGTCTTGGATGAGATTACAAGCCTGGATGATAAAGGCAATAGTATCAGACTTCTATACGGCAGTTGGTTTGGTACTTACATAACATTCATTAAGAAACCAGAATAATACAAAGTCACCATAATATACATTAAATGAATTAAACGCCAACTAACTGGTAGACCCAAGAATGAGATACACAATACACATGGGGACTCATCCATGAGTGAGCTTATTTTTAATGAGGAACAGAAAGAAGTGCTTCTTGGTCCTATGTCGTTTAATATTTTTATCAGTAACCTGGAAGAAGACATCAAATTATTACTGACAATGTTTGCAAAGGTGAGTCATGGAGACAGTCAGTCCTAAGTTGGACAGCCATGCCATTTTTGAAAATTTGGCCTTAGTGCTTTGGATGCATAATGGGGTCAGGCCTCCTCTTCCTAGTAGTTATATGGAACTGTTGGGTCAAATGGGAACCTCAAGGGATGTCTAATCCAGCCCCATGAACAAATGCAAGATTTCTAGACCATCCCAGATTCAGGCTTATCCAGTCTCTTCTTGAAAACCTGGCTCAATAAACCACTCCTCTGCTCTGTAAAACTAAAAACAAATTCATTATTTCCCCCTCTCCCAGGTTGTCAAGTGAAGTACAAACCCCATGGGGCTGTTTGTAGGAATGTGTTGTGAGCAGAGGGGTGTTGCCTGTCTTCACACAAAACAATTGCACCCAGAGGGCTGTAACAAAACCACCTTCATCCAGAGCACAGCTACTTGTCACTGCCCAAGTTAAAGGCAAACATGGGGAGAGGCTCTCTGGTTCTTGTTTTGTGAAGACTTGTGTGTCTGTGAAGGAGAGGGAGGAAGATAAGAGAAACAGAGGGAAAGCAGTAAGGAAGAGTAGGCACTGCTAATAGCTGAGAGAGAGCACTTTTTGTCTGAGAAAAGGCCATTGGAGTTGAGAGCAAATTATCTATCACCTAATATGTATCTGAACCCTCTCGTGTCCAGGTAAACAGGACATGGACCATTTTGTGCTGAGAAAGAAATTAACGTTACGTCAAAGAAATCTTTCATTCATTTTTTCCTCTGACAATCCTGAGTTTTGGTTCTAAAAGGGAATACGCATCGTTATGCGGGTCAAACAAATCTTTATGTAAATAGATGTTTCTCACAACTGTCATGTTAGCTTGCATTACGAAGAGAAATAGAGTGAATTCCCATTTCTCATGAGCAGGTGCTAAGTCAGCTTTGTTGGCACAGCTGGTTAAGTTACTCCCATTTCATTACTCTCCTCCTTAGAGGAGAAGGCCTAGTAACTTAGAGAAGGCCTAGTAGTGGGTAAAACTGAACTTTTAACACTTTTGTTATGCAATTTGCTTTTTCTAGACAATGTGATGTGCCCTTTCATAGCAACCACTGTTTCAATTTCACTCCATTTTCAAAAAGGAAGTGGCCCATCTTCCTTTACAATACAAGAGTAGCTGCTGTGGTCACTGGAACACAGAGCATGGTTTTGAATTTATATTAAGCATCACCTCTCACCCTAACCACCCCCCCCCCCGCAAATGTTATAGCAACCATAAAACACAGAAAGCAACACATATGAATGCATTGCTTAAATACAATACATTCTGTTGTAGACAAATTCATTTCAGGTGCAATGAATAAGAACTGAAAACCTTTGTTCCCTTTTACATCTTAGCAGTTTTATGCAGCTGTGCTGGGTTTTGTAATGAATGACAAAGTTATGCATGAAGTTACCTGTCAGCTTAAGAGGTACAAGAGGGAAACACCAAGTAATTCCCTTACTAAGTGACAGGAACCAGACCTAGCAGTAGTATGCTAAAATATTTATGCCAGGAGTACTTGATTACTCATCAATGCATAAAAAAAATGAGTCCCTCAGTTATTTTTAGCTTCTCTGGCCTCCTTTTCAGCAGCACTCTGTTACTCCCATTGAAGTCAATTTGAATTTGTTGCAATTAAAAGGCTACAACTAATATCATTGTCATTAGAGAGTTGGGGAAACAACGTTTAACATATTAATTAACTACTTATGAGTACACCTAGAAGGTGTGCTACAGCAGCGTTTCTCAACCTGTGGGTCATGACCCAGAAGTGGGTGGCAAGAATATATGAAAGGGTCACAAACAGGGTCACAATCCATCTTTAAAAATGGATCAACAAACTTTTAAAAATGGATTCTTCTTTCAAGGAGAAAAACTTGGGAAACTATGGCTTTTCCCTTGAAGGCTCCAAACTGCAAGGGCTGCTTGGGGGCCCCCTCCTGACCCATACACTGGGGAACTCGGCCCGGGGGCAGCGGGTCGGGACTGGCCATTGATGTTTACAAGTGGGTGCTGGGACAAAACAGGTTGAGAACTGCTGTGCTGATCTCTCTCACCTCCCAGACAGCTCGCTCCCTCCCTCATAAGGCATTCAGGCTGTTCCCATTGAAGGCCATGATCATGCCTGGTTACTCCTGGTCCCTGTAACCAGACACATGCTCCAGGAGTGGCTTGTGCGCCTCCCTGGGGTCCCATGACCCTTCACACTGCTCTCACCCTGGGGTGCCCTCCTCTTCTTACTCATCCACCATGCCTTAGATGCAACTATTTTGCTGGAAGGGAGGTCCCAGAGCAAGCCCCAGTTCCTCTACGTGCTGACTGATTCTTCTGGGTCACCAGTTGCCTTAAGGGCTAGTCAGTGAGCACTTGGCCCCAGTACAACACTGGGCCACCTCAGGCCTTTGTATCCTTGTCGAGGCCTCAGCTTTCCCAGCCTCAGCCTGCTTTTCCTCTCGCTGGCTCCCAAACCCTAGGCCAGGGGTTTTCAACCTTTTTGGGTCATTGCATCCCTGGTGGCCAGTCGAGAAGGCAGGAGTCCCCCGGCAGCTAGATGAGAGTGGGAGAGGCAGTGAGCGACCAGAGAGGGGTGGGCTCAGGAGAAGTACCAGCGGCAGATGTGCCAGTGGCAGCGCCTACTGTTGAGTACCCCCTGAGCCCATCCCAAGTACCCCGGGGGGGGCAGTGGGCAACCAGAGGTGGGTGGGCTCAGGAGAAGTACCAGCGGCAGAAGTGCCAGTGGCAGCGCCTACTGCTGAGTACCCCCTGAGCCCATCCCAAGTACCCCACAGAGCCCCGTTTGAAAACCCCTGGCCTAGGCCTACTGTGCCAGACCTGTCTTCTGGGTTCCAGCCCCTGTCTTCCCCCGGCTCTGGCTTCTGGGCCCTCCGGTCCCAAACTCTGCTTTGAGCCTAACCCCTGGCAGGGTGACCACATGCCCCTTGGGCACTAATGGGACTTCCAAACCAGCAGGCAAAACACAAACCAAAACATCAGTCCTCTGACTCCAACTTAATTCTCCAGCATGCTGGCTGTCTGAAACTCCCCATCCATACTGAATCTCGTTCCCTGGTAGCCCTCAGCTCCTCACTAGCCTCTCTCTGGGATAGCAGGATATCTCTCAGGTTTGCCCCCACAAGCAGTCAGCTGCGAGGCTCCTTCCCTTTCAGCCTCCAGGGCCAGACGACCCCCTTCTGGCTCAGGGCCTGCATTTATATATCTCCCCGGCCCCGCACCGTGCTGGTCCCTGACCTGCCGCAGGTGCTTTCCAATTCGGCTTGCTGGCTCAGCATCAGGGTGGCTCCCTGCCGCTGGGCCCTGCGGTGCTTCAGTGCAAGCCTCCAGTCCTGACGCTGCCACCACTACTGGCTTTGTGCTGAGTGCTAACTCAGGTCCCGTCCACTGTCAGGCCTGTTCGCAGGGGCTTGGCTGGCCAGCAGGTCCTGGGGTTTGCTCCCCCTTGTCAGTAATGGGGCAGGGGCCCCAATACATTCCTCCTGTTCCCAAATCCCTAAACAACACTTCCATGCAGTCACTCACTGTTCCTTGCTTGTAGTAGGCAAATTCAATCTAAATGTGTTTTTCAAAGGTCCTGCTTTCAGATTGTCCATGCAAAACTCTGAATCCAAGAACAAATTGTTCCTACTAATCAGCCATTATTTTCTTCACTGTTTGCCTCCAGGCAGCTCCCAGAAGATTCAGAAAACAAAACAAAGCAAAAGAGGAAGGCTAGCATTAAATACAGTGTCTCAAGCCAGATATATCTGGCCCAAACTTTCGCCACCCAGGCTTGACCTTTAATTAATCATAATGTTTGGCCATTAGCCCACAGGAATAACTGCTAACTAGGATTAACTGTGTTACTGAAGAACCTGTCCAGGTCAGGGAATTTCTTCCTGACCCCATGGTGCTCAGTATGGAATTGATGCTTTTAGCATATGCAAGTCCAAATATTATTGGCTGTACAGATGATCCAGACCGCCATAAAGAACAGTACAGCTACAGTATGTGAGCAACTTCCCACAGCAGTGAACTCCATGGTCCGACTAGCTGTACTAAACAGACGTGTTTAATTACAGATTTCCTTGTTCTTATAATATGGAGCAGCACAAGAGACCAATCCCTTTTCATTAACATTCATAATCGCCAATGCTTCATTCAAGTCTCCCTCTGCAATCAAAGCAAAAAGCCCAATTCTTCTGAGCAAAACGATCTGCCTTAAACAGAGTTGTAATGAGTTACTGCAGCACCCTGGGCAGAGGGGTGCAGGGAGACAATATTATGCTAACTGCTAGAGAGTGGCAGCAGCAGCAGGTTGTGCGGAAATGATCTGCCATGGCTCAGATTCAAAGAATCATAGGAAATGAGGGTTGAAAGGGACCTCAGGAGATCATCTAGTCCAAGCCCCTGCTCAAAGCAGGACCAGCCCCAAGCAGATTATCCCAGCCAGTGCTTTGTCTAGCCGGGTCTTAAAAACCTCCACGGACGGAGATTCCACAACCTCTCTGGGGAGCCTGTTCCAGTGCTTCACCACCCTCCTAATGAAACAATTTTTCCTAATATCTTATTGCTGCAGTGGTAGCTCAGAGCAGGCCCCGTGGGCTCCCCAAGGGCTGCCAGTTTGGTGCTCCCTTTTGAAATGATCACCCAGGGCTGGCACCACACTCAGCCCCTGCCAGATACACTACTGGCCTTCAAACATTGGCTTTGTTCCAGCTGTGGAAGGGTATTATGTACTGTGACGGAAGGCAAGGAAAACCTGGCCAGAGTGGCGGAGAAGATATGCTCAGGTGAGGTTCTCATGCCTACTTTTAGGCAGCACAGCTTGCCCTCTACCTTCCCTGACACCAGCCAATGACTGAGATAACAAGACTGGCTGTGTCCAGCCTACCCCTTTTGGAAGCATGAGCACAGAGGTCTGAACAGGGACTATCCAAACAGGGCATGAGGACTCTGCACGTGTTTCTCTGCCTGTACACACAGGCAGTGAGAATCTGCTTTACTGTGGGTGCATCTACATATGCAATTAATGCAACATGATAAACTCCAGCAGAGTTTGTGCCGGAGTCAACTGCTCCCGGGTGCAGCATCTGCATGTGCATCCAGCACCACAGTACTTTGGGCGAGAGCAAAGCAGTTCTGGGCTGGCAGGAAGCTCAGGGGGGTCAGCCCCAGGCTCCGGGTGATGGCGTTGGGTGGCAGAGGGGCAGGCTGGAGCATAGGGGTGATAAAGTGTGGGGCTAGGCAGCAGGCAGCCCTGGCACTTTAGCACCTGTGTGCCCCAGTCAACCCCTGTCACTGTCTACTCATGCATTTCAATGGAGTAAATTACTCCGTCATAGGATAGAACAGTCCCCAACAGTACGATCTTATAGCAGAATTAATTAATTTACTGCACCTTAATACTGGTGCACGGGTAGACTGTGACATTTTACTGCAGAGCTAATTAGTCAACTCGGCAGTAAAGCACACATGTAGATGCAGTGTGTGTGTGCAGCGTTGAGCTCAGATGGCATTTTTAATTCAGGGCATTAACCTGCAGTGCAAGACGATCCTGTTCTATCTGCACTCAACGTTTTTGTTCATTACATGCACTTCAGTACAAACAGTTTCTATTTCCCTTAGTACATGCATATATCCCCCTCCGTGTTAATGGGATTTACATGGCTTTATCAAGACAAACAAAACCTACATTCCAGCTGCCGCTAACCTTTTCAGTCTTGCATTTATGGTATAATTTCCCACTCTCACAATACACACAATATAATAATGTGTCATTATGTACAATATAATGGGGGGAAAAAACCTTGAGCTTAAGGCATAAGTCCATTCACATGGCTTGTTCAAAGCGTGTTACAGTCACATATGGTTATTTTTTTTCCTCTCAAGTGTTCTTATGACAAGTCACTCACACAGATCAATGAAAAGGGCAATTATCTTCAAACCCATGAGCTAGAGGAACAGTGGAATAATAGGTGGATGAGTGGGGCCTGAACCCCAGCTGCTGCCTGGGGGGGGTGGAAGCAGTGGAGGGGATCTTGAGAGGCACCCACCCTCTCTTCCTCTGTCTTCCTACCCCACACCCAGCACCTTCCCTACAGCAGCCCCAGCTCCAGCTTCAAGGAAGGCAGAGCAGCAGCAGCCCTGGGTGGTGATGGCATACAGTGAAGCAGGGTTGCTGGAGGTTCACAGCTGCAAGAGCAGATGCTACCTTTCTCTGCTGCCCAGAATCAGTGTTTAAATGCTGCTTGACACATGCTGGTGTCAAAAAAGGAGGTGACATCTCCCCCCACAGCAGCAAACCTCAGGCTGGCCAATTGTGCCCCTGGGCTAGATCATACCACCAAGACCCATGCACAGAGAATCGCTCATGCTCTTGGGTCTCCTTTTGCCTGCAGAAAAAAAGTTGCCTCTATGGATCAACTGTGTCTCCCTGGTCCTGCAGAGGCTCCTCTAGAAGCCCAGTCCAGGAGGCAGGGTGGGAGAATAACGGAATAATTAGTAGGACCAATTTAAGACCATATGGAGCATAATTATTTATTACTGTGGGTTAATATGGGGCCATTACTATGGGTCTATTTCCTGAATGGAAATCCTCCCTAAGCAGAACGGCATATGCAAGGAAAGACAGATGCTGGTTGCCTAGGTGTAAAGGTGGGGAAAAAGTGGGGAAAAGGTGAATGGATGAAGTTATGGAGGCTGGAGGGAAGAGTAGCGGAAGAATGAATGGGGTTATACCTCATTCTTCTCGAGCCCTTTTGGGAATTTCTGAACAACATAACAAACACTAGCTGGAGTGGTCATACCTGTTACGGTGAGCCTTCAAGCTTACATCATGCAGGCATGAAAGACAGAGTCCTTAGCAAAATGGTTTCAATGGGGTGCTGCTACATGACTGCCAGGGACTCCTGGGAGCTATGTGCACTGTTGAGAGATGAGGTCTCCATGCAAATGGGCCTGGCCTCCCACTGATCCCAGCTCCTGAAGATGTTTCCTGAAGCCTTTCCCAGGGATGGAAGACCCTCATTCTGATGAGACGAGGGGAGGGTTCTTCCAGGAATGTTCTGTACTGTGGAAAGAGCCGTGGTACAGACAACATCCTTGACAGCCCCGCAGGTTAATTAAAGTCAACGAATGTTTAAAATCTTGTTATGGATACCCTTGATTCTAGCATCTTCTTATGTTGCAGTATTTATCTCTGCATCTTTAACTTTCTTTTAAAGTAGATTTTAGAAGCTATAAATACATGAAATACACCGTGTAGATGCATTTTAAAAAAGGATGTCCATTGCCATACATATACATATAATTATCGATTCATTTTTGTATGTGGGACAATAAAACTGCCTTGAGGAGGGTTTTGAAAGACTAGGGGGTGTCAAAACACAGACAACTTTAACTTTCACTGAGGTTAAGCAATTCCCCTGCAATGCACACTTCCGTCACAAGTTCTCGATTCCAGAGAAAATCAGTTTTAAATGATTAATGAGGTCATGCAGAGCCTTGTGTTTTCACAGAACTGCAGTGAACCTGTCAAACTGGGCCACCTGTGGCAATGACAAATTCAGCAACCTGAACTTCTGTAGGAGAGATGCTGGAAACAAATAATCCCAATCAAATTACAGCCATGGTAGTTACTAGCTATTATTTGTGGCACAGCAGAGCCAAAAGCCTGGTGAAAGAGTTGCATGCTCCTCTTTCTTTAAAAGAGTGATTTTTTTTTAAGTGTCCATAGTTGACAACTTGCCTATACTCAGGGAAATCTCAAGTGCAGGCAAGCACAGTTGAAGGCACATCCCACACACATTCCAGCATGCACATCGGGAACTTGAAATCCCATGTAAATATCTAGAAGATCACTTAGGCTCCAGGTGGGATCAAGGGCCCTCCCACATAGAGCCACAACCCAGAGCAGGGCATTAGTTACTATTTAAATGTTTCCTTCCAGCTTTGGCAATCTAGAGGCTGCAACTCATAGAGAAGAACCAGCCACAGCTACTGGGTGTAAATGAGAGTCAGGTTGATTAGACTAACAAGTGACATACCAAAAAGTCAATAGTTTTAACCATATAAGTAAATTAGATTTTTTTTTTTTTAAATTTCCAGCTTGAATAATTTGAGGTAATAGTAAAAGAAAAAAGGGGAAAAAAAGCATATTAATTTGAGCCCAGCAGGAAACTTTTAAACCTAGGAGTCTGCAGGGTTAGTAGAGCCACTTATGATTTCCTGTAAGAAAGGATGCAGAAAACCAAATACTTTAAGATCAAATCATGAGATCAGGTATCAGCTGTAACAGTATTATTGCTGGCAGTGGGCAAACAGAATACTGAATACACGTTGCTTAGTCATTTGATTGCTTGCTTGTCTAGCGCAGATATTAATATTTTGGTCTTAAGAAAGGAAAAGCTCTAAACTTTTTGAATGCCTTGGGCAACTAAATCCAACATGAATGAGCGTATTAGAAATGGCAAAGATCCCTCACTGACCCTCTTACCTTTTTCATACTATTATTGGGCCTTTAAGGTGCAAATTGATGAAAGACAGAGAAGGGCATTAGTTTCTATTTTTGTATTTGCAGCTTGAGCCTGTGGCTCAATCATTTTTTGAAAGCCATTGAATTTTCCCTTTTTAATTTGCATGTAAACATAATTTTGGTGTAGCCTTCTGCATGGCATAGCAATTTCCTTTTAGGTATTTAGACTAATATTTTTTTTTTAGTCTTAAAAGAATGTAGGCTTAAGCTGTGGGATAAAGCATCTAGAAGGTCAAAGCCAGAAAGGTACTTGCAGAATAATTAAAATAAAGCATAGGCACTCAGGGTGCCCCAAAATAAGTCTCCAGACATCTAGATATCCATGCAAATAACTGCAAGAGATCAAAGCTATAGTGGGATTGTGTAACAAGTCTAGAGGAAAGAGCATCACCCTGTCGCTGCTTACTAAAGTGGTGTCGACATTACTAACATCTTTAGTTCATTTTTCTTACCAACTCATAAATGGTTTGACTTGATGCAACTTTCTTTGTCCTGAAAAGTTCCTTTGCCTCAACAAACATAGGTCAGTGTTCTTATGACACAGCTGCACCTAGACAATTGGCTGCTAAAGATACCGCTTGCTGGAGTATGAGGCAGCACAGTTGTTCTTGGTTTTGTTCTGTACTGAATCACTTGTGACCTTGAGCAAAACATTTCACTTCTTTATGGATCCTTCCATTCAGCTACAAAAGGGCACAATTTTAAACTTCAAGGAGATACTGGGAGCATCTGCACGAGACATTTACTGCGGAGCTGCCTAATTAGCTCTGCAGCAAAGTCTCCATATCCACGCGTGGCCCTATTAGGTTACAGTAAATTAATAAATGCTGCTGTAGGTTAGTATTTGTAAATACAAGTACTATCCTGTGGTGGTGGTATTTACTACGCAGCAATGCATGTGTAGATGCTGACGCTGGGGCACAATGGTACTTCAGTGCAGGGAATGCCTGATGGGGCTGGCTGGGGCATGAGGGTGCTTCAGTGAGGGGGCTGCCTACTGGTTAGCCCTGCACTGAATCACCCTCGTGCGCCAGCCAGCCCTTCTGCAGCATGGTGAGCTGGGTCGGAGCAGCCTTGGTTTGGCAGGCTGACCCCCCTAGGCCACCTGCCAGCTGAGGCTGCTCCAAACTGGCTCAACATGCTGTGGTCTTGGGCACATGTATAAATGCAGCACCTGGGAGCAGTGAACTCCAGCGCAATATGCACTGAAGTTTATTATTTCGCACTGGAGTTTACTGTTTCATATTAATTGCACATGTAGATGTACCCACTGTGGAGTTAACTTTATGCCATAAAATGCTTTGATTTCTTCAAATGACACACCGTATAAGATCAGGAATTATCCAAAATGATAGGTAGAAACTCAGTTCTTGATTTCTTAATGCAGATTACACTGTATACAATGTCTGATTTTATTGTACCTTTTAACAGAATTATGCCAGATCAGCCATTGACCTCCAGATGTATTCTAGGAGCTCAGGAAAGTCTGAGGAGTCCATCCAGTCAAAATAAAGTACTCAAAAAAATAAATTGAAATACATTTCAATAGCAAGATTACCAGTGGAATGCATATAAGATTTCATAGATCTCATAGGCATTAGGGCTGGAAGGGACCTCGGAAGATCATCGAGTTCAGCCCCCTGCCCAAAGGACAGGAAGTCAGCTGGGGTCATAGGATCCCAGCAAGATAAGCATCCAATTTGCTCTTGAAGGTGTTCAATGTAGGCACTTGGACCACCTCCGGTGGCAGGCTGTTCCAGACCTTGGAGGCTCGGACAGTAAAGAAATTCTTCCTTATGTCCAGCCTGAAACTGTCTTGTAGTAGTTTATGACCATTCGACCTAGTTGTCATCCCTTGGGGCGCTCTGGTGAACAATCGTTCACCCAGATACTGGTGGTCACCCCTGATAAACTTACAGGTGGCCATCAGATCCCCCCTGAGCCTGCGCTTTTCCAGATTAAAGAGCCCCAGGGCTCTCAGCCTGTCATTGTAGGGTCTGCTTCCCTGACCTCTGATCATGTGCGTAGCTCTTCTTTGGACTCTCTCAAGCTTCTCCACATCCTTTTTTAATTGTGGAGCCCAAAACTGGACACAGTATTCCAGCAGCAGCCTCACCAAGGCTGAGTACAAGGGGAGA
>JAGPOW010000261.1:5423492-5441166 GCA_030014935.1 Caiman crocodilus
TCAAGCTCAGGACTTTGGGTGGGAGGTCTGTAGTAGACTCCCACCATTGTGTCCCCTGTGCCGTGTTCCCCATGGATTTTAACCCAGAGGGTCTCCAGTCGTCCATCCTGGTCGCCAATATCGGCTTGCAGGGATGTGTTGCTTTCCATAACATAGAGAGCTACACCCCTGCCCCTTTTATCTACACAATCCCTCCTGTACAGGGTATAGCCATCTGTACCCGTGGTCCAGTCATGGGTGGATTCCCACCAGGTCTCCATTATCCCTATGACATCATAATTGTTTGCACTGAGCAGGAGGTTGAGCTCCTCCTGTTTATTCCCTAAGCTCCTGGCATTTGTATATAGGCTTGCAAGTGTCCCCTGGGGGGCTCCTTCCTTGCCCACAGATTGTACCAGGGCTGGGGTAGGGGTGGGCTCCCTTCAGTGCCTTGACCCACTGGCTTTGCAAGGACTGCTCAGCAGGCCAGCAGTGGATAAGATATAAATGATCAAACAGATAAAGCGTATACAATGGATTGAATATAATAAAATGGTCATTTTGTAATAAAAATAGTAAAAAGCACCTAAAGTAGTAAGTCTTACTTATATTTAAAATAGAGTAGTCTTAAATGCAGTACATCCTAAAGTCTTAAAAAGCATCTAACAAGTGACCAGCCTATTAGGGAAATACTTCTTACCTACATTTCAACAACCAGCTTTTTAAGGAGCTCTAAATTTGGATAGGCACTTTACCAAGACATACCATTCAAGGCTGAAGAGCAACATTCTGTGAAGGACCTGAACTTATATATTCCATTACTTGTACCAATTTAAAAAACTTACTAAATTAGGCTAGCAAATATAGAATTATCCCTAATAGGTTATATCCTAATTAATATTAATACTTCAACATCTATTTTCATCCTTTATTTAAATGATACCGGACACATCCATGTTCATTGATATGCTTTAGGTAATGTGCATTAAATCTAGTACCTCCATCGTGAGGTACTACAAAAATGTACATTAGCCTATTTTAATGCACATTAGCTAAAGAGCAGTTTTTGTGACACTTTAAGGCAAACTAAAATAGGCTAATGTGCCTTAAATCACATGTGTAGATAGTTCTAGCAAGTCCTAAAAAACCCACCAAGCAAACACTAAATGACCTTTAGCCAGCTTCTGACCGCTTTCACACCTCCTAGAGTTCTAAACTCTGCTGGACTATGATGATATATGTGTATGCATGTGTGCATGCGTGTGTGTGTGTATCATGGTTAAGAAACTTAGGGCCTGCTACAACTTATACAGCAACAGGAGGTTTTAAAAAAAAAATTAACTAAAACTAGCATTTTTATCTATTGTAGGCAAGTCATTTTAAGAAAAAAAATACAAACAAAATTGCGATCTGTTCCTCCACCTCAAGTTGTTTCTTTTTTTGTTAATTATTAAATCTAAAAATTATGATTTGGAATCAAGTTATGCAATTGCTAATCAATACAACTGCCACCTTAGGTTTTAATTCAGCTAACTACAAGCAAGGTACATGCCTATTGTAAAGCTTGTGGTGACATTGTCAAATATGGTTAAAAGTAGGCACATGCTTAAATACTTTGATAAACTGGAATCTTATTACTGGTACCTTTATCTTCCCCCTCATATGCTGTTTGCTATTTATTTTTTGTACCTGGTTTTGTGTCTCAAATTCAAGCTGAGGTACACAGAAAGTACATGAGAAGGGGAATGGAGAGCCTATTAGATGGAAGGAGATTATGGGCATTTTTACATGTGCTTTGGGACATGTCACCAGGTGGTTTAATTAGCAAGTCACACTAATTAAAAGCACCCACGTGTCAAGAGTATCAGTGTCTCTACACATCCCCATGCTAAACAAATGGTGGTGAGCTGCTTTGAACTAAGGATTTAGGTTAGACATCAGGAAGGCATTTTTTATAGTAAGGGTGGCCAGAGCCAGGAATGGACTTCCAAGTGTATCATAGTAACTAGGGTCAGAAGGGGCCTAGAGCAGGCCATCTAGTCTGACCCCCCCGCTAATGGCAGGAACGAGTGCCAGGGTCACAGGACCCCAGCCAAGTACCTATCTAATCTACTCTTAAAGATGCCCAAAGTAGGAGCAAGAACAACTTTCCTAGCAAGCTGGTTCCACATCCTAGCCACCCTAAGAGAGGTGGTGCTATCACCTAACTTAGAGGTCTTCAAGAGGAGGCTTCACAATCACCTGGCTGGGGTTGTCTGACCTTGGTTCTTTCCTGCCAAGGGGAGGGGGTTGGACACAATGATCCATTGGGTCCCTTCCGACTCTATGAATCATCAAATGTGTTGCATTTCAAAATGCCCCACTGCCTTTTTTTCAGCACAGAGACACGTGGGGACACTGATGCACATGACATGGAAGGCTGCTGGAGCATGTCAATTTCCGATTAATTGAGTCTGCTGTGACAAGCTGATTTCTAGCACATGGGAGCAGGCTTCACACACGTCTATAGGAGTCCTCTATGCCTGTTGATACTATAATGAGGTATCCAAATCCAGAAGTTCAATGGTGAGGCCTCTGAGGGGTCAAGCCCACCACAGTGAACCTTCAGTCCTAAATCAGTCATCTGACTGCTCTAATATGTAGAATAAATAAATCTGAACAAAAGTAAAGCAGAGCACTGGATCCTCACCTAATACAAACAAATGTGGTACTGCTTACTTCTGTGGCCAACCTGAACCAGCTGTGGCTCTGACTCCAAAAAATAATCCCTAAAAAAGGGATTGATGTTTTTCTGGACTGGAAAGCTGGTTGGAAATCAGCTCCGTTGGCTGTTTCCTCAGTTTGTTCCTTCAGAGGCCTTAGTGCAAAACAAAGGAGGAACAAGTATGAATCATGGCAAGGCTGCAAAGATTTGGCTTGTTTGACAGTAGTAATATCCACTCTCCTACAACAATCTCTTCCTTTGAGGGGGTCACATGAGTTTATTTTAGCTCATGAATTAATGTATCAAATATGTCCTTTGTATTTCTTGAGACCAATACTTTAATTTAGAATGAAGAGATAAAATAATGAGAGATTTTTGTTCTCTCTTCCTAAAAATATCACAAACACACTAAAACGGCTTAGATCTTTTTGTACATCAAATATCATACAAAATGGTTTTCTAGTGATTATAATTATTTGACTCCAAGGCTGCAGTTGTGTGAGAGAGAAATCTTAGCTAGATACCAGGAAGCTAACAAACACCAATGCAGTCCTTATTTATTGTGGTAGGGAATATAGTACTTGCATTATATTTACTGAAGGGACATTGTCAAGGACAGTTAACTTGAAAACAACACTACTATTGCTACTAGATCTGCTATGAGATAATATAAGAGCTAGATACATGCACATGTAAAAAGACTAATAAGAGAACTGTTCTGTGCATGTAGCTCGTAAGATGTAGGCCTTTTTGCCACAAAACTAGAAATTCAGACGATATAAAATAGGAGGTGAATTTGGAACGTTCATCTTATAACACAAAGGGCAAGAAGACTGTAGATCATGGTGTAAAACAGGTCAAAAGAACAACAGCTTTAAAATCAATAGATTGTTTTATTAAAAGTCATTGTAAGGCTTTAAATGAAGAGTAATATGCCTTGATCTTCAAGTACATACAAGAATAAAATATATTACATTCTACTATGTTACATTCCATCCAAAATGCAATTAGATGCTAAACAAACAAAAGTATTCACAAATAGTTCAGTATTTTCTACACAAATTTATGGTTTCTCTCTTCAGTCATGTAAGGACTGAAAAGGGAATTGAGAGCCAGAAACTCCTGAGTGACTTTTGACTAGCTAATTCCGTTTCACAATCTGCACTGTTAGGTTCCTAACACTTACCTAAAGTATGTTTTAGGAGTTTTGTGAAGATTTAGATTCTGAACCAAATGCCCCTGAAGTCAATAGAAATCTTTCCACTGGTTTCAATAAGCATTAGATTGGGCCCTAGATAATGTTTCTGAAGTATTTTGAAAATGTAAAGCATTGTATGAAGTCCAGGTGTTAACATCTGCTATTGAATGTGTACTGGATATATCCTCTACCATAATATTACAGTTCACTCTTCTGTAGGAGGTACCAGATTTTAGATACACTAAGCTAATGGCTTGTTTCCATTACGATACCATCAATCAATAATTGAAGCTTTCTTTTTATGTAAAATATTATGAAAAGAAATATCCAGTTTTAGCTTTACACATCTGCTGCAAGGTATTTATTTAGTAACTTCCAGAAATTATTTAAATGAAACATTTCTTTAAAATATCATCTTGCTTAGGTTTAGAACAGTGCAGCTAGTAAAGCTAATATGAGTAGAGTGGAGTCTTCCACTGAACTTTCTACCTCAGCATGCATACTGAGTTTTCTTTTATTAGATTTGCTACTGTATATATATTTTTTCCTTCCAAAAGCTTACAGCAGTAATGGGGTACGTGTGGGCAGCATATAATAAATAACACAACAGATTATTTAATCCATGGTGCATATAAATAATACAGCAACAAAGTTAATCCGGGATGTGTCAAAATATATGCTTTTAAACTAGGAGAAAGAATTACAGATAATTTACAGCACTGTTCTCCTTAATCAGATACTAAAATGGCCACATAGCTTTTGAGAGAGATAGATTCCCTATTCAGAGAGTCAAACATTTTGGCACATAGTAACATAAAAGAGACCCTTAATTTAAGAAGTTTTGCTCTCGCTGTTTCTTAAGTACCAGGAACCCTACTCAGATAAGGCAGATGAATTGCTAAAATACAGTTGAAATGTGACAGACTTTTTTCTGCCTCTGTCAAGATGAAGTGCAAGTATTTCTTTTGTTTAATCATTATGTAATATTTGGGGGATTTGGGTGTTCATATGAAACGTTCTGTGATAATTGTATACTCTCTGATAAATTCATACTTTTCCAGGCACTGGTGGCTTTAGTGTAAGAGAGTTGGGTTCATACAAAGAACCAGAATGTGAATGCGAAATAACATACAGTTGTGTTCGCTATTCCTGTCTCCCAGCAATTCGTCACATGGAAACAAGAAGTGAAAGTGCCTGGAGGATTCTATGAGGTGTGCAGTGCTCATTATGGAATAGTTTGATTATTAAAGTAACAGCATGTAGAGTTACGTGTTAAAAAGTCTAGTCTGCAGACATTGTTTTCAAAAAGCAAATAAATGCTGGATGTACAGTAATCAATTGATTGAGATCTCCAAAGCAAAGATAAGCAGTCTGCTTAAACCACAGGATTTCCCTGTGGTTGTGGTGAAGCAGTTGTTTTGTGAAGTAGAGAAGTGCTATGTGGTATTGTGACAGTCAGCTGAGAGGCGTGTTTAAAAACAGAAGTCCTCATTAGCGTCACTATTACACTGCAGCAGAAATAAGGTATCCAGAAGATTAAAAACACTTTTCAGAGTGCCTCTGAAAAGGAAAAAATGGCTAAAATTACCCTGAGAAAACAGCTGTATTTAACAATGTACGGTCACATATTTAGTTTTCCCATAAACCACTACTGAGGAGCTTTGCTTTGCTCCTGTTGCTATCTTCAGAACCAGAGAAAAGATGATTTTCCCCTAACACACTGGGGTCTGAGATAAACTAGTGTTTGTTGCCAGCACTTGAAAATTTTTTCCAGGAATTACAGTTGGAGCAGTAGGGGATATAAGTGCCCTCTGTCAAAACACTGCTTGCACTCCCTGATGGACCCTGGAACATTTCAGCATGAACATCTTATTTCAGGTTGTCTGCAAATAAATAAATTAATAAAGTAAACACAAGCACTCATTTCACAGTTAGCAAAGAATTGGTGAGGATTATTAAGAAACACCCAGGTTCTAGCAAGTTCTTCCTATTATTCCCTAAGCCTTACAAATTATCTTACCACTCCGAAATATTTACATAAACAGAGCACATGTTAAAAATTGTTTGATGCTAGATACATTAGAATTTTACTTTCTGTGAGTAAAAACTCATTATTCCAAAGAGTGAATAAAGAACTGATGAGAACAGGGTTACATTTACTAGGCAACAATAAGCAAGTTATAGAGGTGGATAGAAGTCCAAAGTGAAGGGGAACTGACCATGTTGTTCAAGAATAGAAAGAATGAAAGAAATCAGAAAAAACGTAAACAGCTAGTGGGCATGTACTGTTATAACTGGATGTTAAAGAAAGGAGACTAGAGCTGACTAACATACTGGACAAGATTCAGGGTCAGATCAAAAAGAAAAATGAAATGTCTTCATATTCTTCAAAATCAAACATACTTCTCAATGTAAGTTTAGGTATTGAAAGGGAAGAGCAGAATAGCGGTAAGTTTGACGATCCTGAAAGGGAGATATTTTTGATCACATCAGTATCATCTAACCATAACTTCAATTAAAATTAAAATTATTAAAATTATTAATTAATTAAAATTAAAATTAAAATTTTGTAATTAAAATTTTGTTCCCGGCCTTCCTGGAACTCTCTTCAGCAGCATTTCAGTTAAAGTCAAGCGTATGTTTATCTTCACTACCCTAAATGTAATTAAATATCAATATGTAATTAGGCAACTGTAAAGAAAAGGACTATGTTAATAAAATTACAAAATACTGTTATTATAACAACATCACTTTCAATGCAGCATAATACCGGTACGTACAAAGTGAAGGAATGACAGAACTACTTGGCCTGGGTATTTTCTTACAGGTAGATTAAAACCTACAGTCTGCCACTGAAGTAGCAAGTGAAGGAACAGTGAAAACAAAGTAAAGGAAGAGTTAAAAGAATTAACACTAACATGAACTCAGGATGGTAGGCTGAAAAAGAGACAGGGGCCAATAATGGGGTCAGTATTCATAAAGGGAAAAAAGTGTTCCTACTTAATGTTACTGATTGCATGTTTTAAAAGAAAAACACAAAATATTGTGTCAACATTATCAAAGACACCATCCAAGAATGCAGACAGGAGTGTGACAACAAGGTCTTTTCCCATTTGCTTAGATCTGGAAAATAAAATTGAAAACAAAAGAAAGAGATATAGTGTCTTTGGATGCATCCATCATAAATGCACAATGTATAGGTGTCCAGGACATTATTTAAATCTTCTCCACAAAGAAATAACACCTAGTACAGTCCTCGGGTATACCGTGTATTTAAAAATACTTCAGAAACTATCACCAGCCCCAACAAGAGGTCAGTGGCACCCCAGATTCCAAATCACACTCTGGAAACCTCAGGAATCTTAGGTCTAATGCATTCATGTCCAACCAATTTAAGTTCACTGAAATTTGCATTAAGTATAAGGAGCATTTGATCCAAACATAGCATCACTCTATAGAATTCCTTGATGTGTAAAATATATGCTAAGTGTACTGAAGCAACTGAAGGTGGTTTTGGTGAGATCTGACAAAGTACAGGTTGATAAGGCTACTGCCACAGCCTCAGTGGAAATCTGACTTTATCTGATTCAACAAGAAAGAACTGGGGACTAGAAAAAATGCATCAAGTGATGCAGAGAATTTATGGTGGGTTTTTATGGAACTTTCCCACTACTGACCTCAAATACAAAGGTTGTAGGTTAAGCCCAGAACAATAAGAGACTGAGTCCTCATTGAAAAAACTGCTGAGATACAGATGTTGATAGGCTAACAGGTTTCATCCCGGGCTCTCCTACAAGCTGCTGTAGTTGAAGTGTAGCTGAAGGAATGTAGTTCTTGACTCCCTTGCTTCTTCTACCCCAAGTCAATGTTTCTGATGAGAGGGGATGCGATACTGTTGGATATGAATGGTGGTAAGCACAGGGTGCGTAGACATATCAGCTGCTCACTTATTTGCACCCACTTAGAATCAACTGAATGTATTTTTATTATATTTGCTTGGGTTTGGTCAAACTTTGTGATGAGCTGGCTATTTATAAAAGGGTCCAGGCTTGCAACCTCAGGCACAAGCAAAACAGGCTGATTTTTGTCATACTCATTTTCAGTTAGGGAAAGCCAAAAAGAGAACATGTTACCTAACTGAGAGAACCTCTGAAGAGTATGGTTCTCTACCAAAAGTAGCTTACTCCAAATGTCATCAGGTTAGGACCTGATCTGAGCCTTCTGGCTTTGTTATGTCTTTGAGCTGTCCCTGAATTCTTGTATCCCTGGATCTTTTCTTCTTCTTCCTAAGAACTCCTTACCTATTTTGTTTCTGCATCTGTTCAAATGAGCCCAAATGGGATCCTCCTTTTCCATCTAGAAACTGAACCGTTTCTTCAGGGTAAAGCTGACTCTGCCTGGTTCGCTTGGAGAATTAACCTTTCACTCTCTAACTTGGTCTGTGCTCATTACCATGTTGAAAAAGCAAATATGGCGAACGTGTAGCAACTCCACAAACCCCAGTCCAAGTGAAACTGCTTCCTTTCTATATAGAGGTGAGTCTGAGAGATCCCCTGCCACCATGTTTCTATTTAATCAGTCACATTCAGAAGGATTTTTTGTTTTTCCTTACCCCATGGGGATCTATTAAGTAGGGATGGAGACTGTTTCTAATTAAGAAATATTTGCTTTGGAAGTTTTCATTAATAGTAGCAGCTCATCAGGTTCTTCCATAATTGTGCTTATGCATGAAGCTGCTGCTTTGGCTCTGTGCTATTTTGCCCACCTTGTTGATATCCCTCTTTAAGCTTGCCTTGCATTTTTTTTCCCTCTAGCAAGCTTTCCAATCATGACCTTGTTCCAGCCTCCATACTACAAGCCTGTCGACAATTCTGATATGCTGCAGTCATTCCTTAACAATCCTAAGAGGAGCTAATGAGACATGTAAACAGGACACAAGTTACAGTCTTCCATTGTTCTAATCTACCTTTCTGAGATACAGTACCTGTCACTGTGATATCTAATTGTTGTAGCCTTCTTCCTCCTCCTCATTTGAAATCTACAGTGTTAAATGCAATTTAGGACCTGACACTTTTTCTAGTAGGCCTATTAACTTGCATTAGTGCCCGCTTACAAAAAGGAGATTCTCATATACAAGAAAATCTTGCAAGGCCAGGATCCTAGCCTGAAAGTTCCTGTAGGGCAGGGTCTGTTCTTTTCATTACATACACACCCATGGCACTGTCTAATCAAATGTAAGGCCACCTTTCAATCCCTGCGGTCACAGTACAAAGACATCCTTACCCACACCTACCAAATCTCTTTCAGTCAAGGAAAAAACTCTTTCTGTTGAGATTGTCAGTAATTTTTAAAATGTCTCTTCTCCCGTGATGAAAAAATTTACTGTGGACTTCTGTTAAATGTTTAAAATCTCACTATTTTTCTTTTTTTTTAAATCACCCTGGTTTTATTTATCATAGCTTGGAATAATCCTACAGTTCAGAGCTGCTTGTCTCTCAGCCTGATCCTGGTGGTTGTTTTAATGAATATTTACCATACTGCAGTAAAACTGGAAATGCCTGGCTGCTGCTAAGCTACAAAACACTAGAAAGAACTGGATTTTGTTTAAGCTATTACTCCCAGCTTCATCATTTAATAATAGAAAAGATAAGAAATCCCATGTTACAATGAAGTTGGCTATTTTATTGCTTATATCGATGCAGCACAGTTTAAGATCTGCTGTGGAACTAAACAACAGCGTGGAAAGGACAAATAATAGCGAATACTTCAGTATTCACCAATCTGTAGGCAGCACCTTGTCCTTCACCTCTGCACAGCTTCCTCGGTAGCCTCTAGCATTGGGCAGGAAATGTTTTTCTTGATTTAGACAAATTGATTTTGGGTGTCTCCCAGCCCAAATGACTGTCCTGACCAAGAGCTCATTGGCTGCGCCCCTTTCAATTTCTCCCCTTGGAGCCGCTCTATTTCGTATATGTAATTATGTCTGGATGCCAAGCTCCCCTTCCCTCTTCACCACAGGAAGGAGCGGAAAGGGACTTACCACCACATAGCACATCTCTTCCTCCTGGGGCAATGGAAATCAATCTCCACCTCTGCGTGGCTGTGAGGTTTCAGAGACAGCGTGCGCTCCAAAGATGTAATACTCCAGGAGCCCCCAGGTGCAGTAGGCGGGTGAACTGAACGGCAGCGGAACCGCTGCGGCCCTCTGTATCGATCAGTTCTCTCTCGTCAGACACTTGGACCGAATAACTCCGCTGCGGAGGGGCTGCATTTCTGCTCGACGTTTGTACAGCGCCAGCGCAATCGGGTCCTGGTTCACGAGCGCGGGTCCTGCGCACTGCAGTAAAACAATCATTATAACATGCCGGGTTACGAAATCAAGGGAAGCACATAGGATGCCATCGTTTCTCTCGTGTCATAGCTGACATGGGAGAAAAACACAGGTCTGAAGCAAAGACATTTCAGCAATTGAAAGGAAATGACTAATTGACGGCTTTACTCTGAAACCGTTGCAGTCAGTGGGAAAGCTCCCATTCACGTCGAGGACAACGCGAGCAGCAGCACATACAAAAACTGCAATATCGCTGATGAAAAGGCAGGGTCTAGCGTCAGCTTCTAAACGATGGCATCCGCCAGCTCCCGTTTCATTTCAACACCTCGGTAAATCACTTAAATATCCCGTAACGCTCGCCTCGTCTGTAAAACGAAGCGAATAATAGACACTTCTCTACGGCCCGCCCCAGCAGGAGAAGGAACGAGAAAAGCAGATGGGATTCGAGCAAATGCGAAATAACGCTCACGCAACTCAGAAACGGCAATGGGAGCCGCGAGAGGCTGGGAAGAGCGGTGCGTCGAAGCCGGCCGGGCGCTCAGCGGCCGACGGCAACGGGGGACCGGACCCGCGTGTGCGGAAGATGGAGAAACGTTTCCCAGAGGTGCGAGAACGTAACCGCTTGCATTTCCTGGGCCCACATCCCAGGGCTCAGTCCCCCGGGGGGGACGGTGCGGGGCAAAACCGCCCAGCAAGGCCTCGCGGCCCCCGCGGACTCGGCCCTCGAAGGCGTCGTGTGTCCTGTCGGTGGAGGGACTGCGAGGTGGGACTCGAAACTGAAGAGAACAACAGAGGCCGTCAAGGCGCCGTGTTTCGCATCAGTAACGTCCTCTGTTGTTCTCCTCAGGTCAGGTCCCACCTCGCGTGGCCATCGCGGAGGGCGGTCCGGTCGGCCCCGACGGAGACCAAACGCGGCGCCTTCACCTCCTCTAGTTTTCTCCTCAGGTTTGGGCACTGTGTGGTGTCGACAACCCGGCCGGGCCGTCCCCTGCGGCACGCACGCGAGGGCAACAGGCAGGCGCGGGGCTGGGCCGGGCCGCCGCCCGCAGCCATGTTCGCGCCGAGGCCGCGGGCGGAGGAGCGGCGCCGCCATCCCGGCGTGCAGCGCGGCGGGGGGGAGGGGAGCGGCCTGCGGCGGCCGGGACCGCTCACACGCTCCTCCCGCTCGCCCGCCCGCCCGCCCTCACACACACACACACACACACACACACATACACATTCACACTCACGCGCGGCGGCGGCGGCGGCGCAGCTCCCATCGCGGGAGGAGGTCCCGACAGGTAAACAAAGTGGAAAGTTGCGGCGGGGGCGGGAGGGACCTGTCCCTTGTCGCCCCTCTTCTCGTCGCCCTCCTCAACGTCCCCGTCCCCTCAGCGCCGGGCTGGGCCGGGCCGGGAAACCCGAGCGCCCCTCACGGCCCGGCCCGGCCCCGACTCCAACCCCGACCCCGACCCGCGTGTGTCGTGGGAAGCGGGGATGCGCGGGAAGAGGGGCCGCCCCGACTCGGGGCTGCGGGGATCGTCTTGTCCGCCAAAGGATGTCCGCGCCCCGGAGAGTTTACCCAGCTCTGGAGTCGGGATCTCTGTTGTTCAACTCGGATCTGCCCAGAGAGCCTCGCGACGGTGGGTCGGGGTCCCCTGCGCTCGCTCCGTGTCCTGGGAGTAGACAGGGGCACGCGGGGGAGAGTCGCGTGTACCGCTTCGCCTCGTATTCTGTGCGCTTCATTAGGCCCTGAACGCACACGGTGGATCACGTCGATGCGCCAGGCAATGAGATGGGAAAAGCGCGGGCGAAGGTTTCGTAGATCTCGTGCTCTTGGACAAGGTTGCCATGTGAATTTGCGCCTACGTTCGCGTCAGAATCGTTTAAAGCGATGAAATTCGGTCTCGTTATCTCTGTCTCATACTGTTATGAGTTTGGTGTCTTTTTCATTATGTTTTTGATGTACGATGATGACTAACACGCGAACAGGAGCACGCTTGGGGTCGCATTTTCTACCCAGCTAGAGATTTATTGAAGAGCAGTCTTTTTTTGCAGGAGGTATTAAGCAAAAATTACTCTCCTGGAGCGAGTAGAGCGCTGTGGTTTAACGACTTCAATTCTGCATGTAACTTTTTTTTTCTTTTTTGAATGCGAACATCTCCAGAAAGGTCTGCGAAACTAATGAAATCCCTTTCCTCGCATGTTGCAGAAAACAACATAAAAATCAATATTCCTCCCTCCCCTTCCAGTTAGTACTTTGCATGGCAGCGCTGTCTTTGACAAAGTGTAGCATGAGGATCGGAGACGCAGGATGTTACAACTCATTTCATATCCCTTGGGATTCATGGAAACGCCTTTTCCCTCCACAATAGCAAACATTCTGTATTCTCCAAATATTTTTAAAGGTACATTGTCTGCTTCATCAACAGCTGCTGGCAACAAAACAACACAAAAGTGATCAGGTAGGAACACTTCACAGTATATTGGTTTTTGTTATAAATAGGCTACTACTGTCATATTCTATCAAGCTTGAATATTGAGATCTTGTAAAAATTTAACTTCACTAGCAAAATAGTTCTTGCTTCTTAAACTTACAGCACTTCTGAAAGTTCATCATACATTGATCATGTCTTGCAATATGGATAGCTGTTTGTAGATCTGCTATATCTTCATCCGCTGAAAATCATTTAAAGCTTGAAAAACATCTTGCAAACTGTTTGTTGAAGGGAATGTTCCAGGTTGGAAACTGCACTTGAACAAGTCTCGCAAATAATACTCGAGAATATTAATAGTGAAAAGCTTTAAATCTGGAGTCTGGTTTGCTCTTTCTTTCCCCCTTCCCTTCCTCCTTCATTTCATATATCAATTACTTCATAGAAAGCTGAAGTTTGTTTGTCTTCACTTTCTATTTACTTTACATAACGTGTGTTAATATTTTAAATCTGAAACACTGTTGAGGTTTGTCAAAACGCTGCTATATTAATGTAATGTCATAAAAATAGCTTAATTAATGTTTAAGACCTTAAAAAGCAAACATCTACATGCGACTTCTTTTTAACATGATCATTCTGATAGACATCTTTAAAATGAGAACAGTTCATCCTGAAGAACTGCAGCAATTCACACACAGTACTTAATGAATTTTGACTTGCACAAAGTAGCTGTTTTATTCTATAAATTGAATCCATTTATAACTTGGAGTCCTGTTCCTAACAGTTGTTAACTTCTGCAGAGCTAAAATATGAAGAAAACACCAGTAGTTTCAAGTCAGTATTTTTGGGTACTCTTGTGGTTGATAGCATTGTGGATTTTACATAGAAATACCAAACTTAGGCTGAGAACAGGAAATGGAGCTGATTGTATGTACAATTTACCTGTGGTAGATTGTATTACACTTTCCAGGTAATGCACCTGTTGCTTATAAAAGCTGGTGTCTCTGAATCAGTTAGAAGGCAGGGCAGGGTGGGACCTTGGGAAACTGCCTTTTCAAGGTTGGGAGGGAAGAGTTTTGTTGCTGTTTTATAAAGAAAACTTATTCCAGAACCTTTTCTTTTGCACCTTTGTATGTTGTTTCCTGCCTGTGTGTTAAATTGAGGTAGGAAATGTATTTGCCTTTCTTCAGCACCTAGCACAGCTTAGTCCATACCATGAGGTGGGCACTAAGTAATACTCAACTCTTTTCAGTCTAACTGTTTCTTTAATCTTTTTTGCATGTGTACATCTGAGATCATTTAGACTAAAGCATTGCTGGGTTTAATCCCCTGTTTGTATTGTGGCAGAAGGAAATGGGCATGACCAGGATTTGCCCCACACCTTCTGCTAAGAGCTGTATAAACCAAATGTAAACTGTCCCTGGGACATCCTGGGGGCAGTCTTGAAGAGCCAGGCTGAGGTTGTGTGTTGGGTGGAGGGAGATCTGGTGTTGGCAGGGAGTGCAGGAAGGAACCAAGGACACAATTCTTCAAACAGGAGAATGAGGATGTATGACCTCAAAGAAGTAGAACCAAGGGAAATACTTGATCTTCTTCACTTGTTACAAACCGTTGGACTGGAGGGCTTGAGTAATAGTATTATAAGCAGCTGAGAAGTTGTGAAGGATGACGATAACAGGGTCTGAAATTCAGTCTGGTGTGTTTGCTGACTAGTTTTAGGCAGGTAGAGAGAAGAAAGCAGCCTGGGGTAGGGGATGTAGGAGAGATGCTAAGGCTGCAATTGTAGACCATGTTAAAGGATTCTGGGGCTCTGGATAGCAGGCATCATGTTTTCTTAAATAGAAGATGACACCCAATAATTAGATTCTCTATATAGAAAATATATAAATATGTTATAATTTTCCAGGTGTAGAAACTAAGTATTGGTTGGAGGGTTGGCTTGAATCCTCCTCATGTGGTCCCCTTGTCTTTTGCCCTGCCCACTTCTTCCCTCTGCAGCCTTCTTGCCACCTGCACCACTACACTCCCCAGCTCCCCCAGTTTCTGCCTCTTCCCTCTCTGCTTCCCCCAGTCTCTTCCCTTCCCCCAGTTGTCAGATACGGCTTTTGGAGTACAGCATGTGGAAGCTCAGCTCTTGCCTGGCCCTGCAGTGTTGGTGCTGCTGAGCCGAGCAAAGCAGAGCTTGACAGTAAGGGAGAGGAAATTGGTGTGCAGGGGGACACAAGCTGCCTAGGGGAAATGGGGGTTGGGGGTGGGCAGGAGGCTGATGTGGATCTGATTCCTGCAGCTGCTGGCTTCACCCCTCCACTTCCTATGCAAATGTAAGTCAAGGGGCCATGCTGACTGAGGGGGAAATCTTGTTTTATATTTAAGTAAATACAGTAATTCTTTCTCTTTATGTTACTTTCCTTAATAACAACAGTATTAAATATGGTGCACAACAGAATTCACTTAAATGTAACAGTATGCAGGGGTGGAAATGGAGAGGGTCTCCCAGCCTTGAAATTATGCGTAGTTTTTTGTTCCTCCTCATTTCTTCTATTCTGTATTTTTGTGTGTTTATTCTTAAATTTGTTCTCTTGTCCCTTCCGCTTGCTTATGCCTCTCATTTATGTTAGGTTCAGTGTTAAAAGCAGTTGCGGAAAGACCCTGAATAAGGTTGTTTGATGCAGAAGGAGGGAGTTTCCTTGGTTTGGCTAGACTGGGAGACTGGCTAGCATTCCAGACAGTTTCCTTTTGCTACAGGACTTCAGTGTCACACAGAGTAATATAGGTCAGTTTAAAGCTTAATCCTCATTGCCTGATTAGATTCTGATTTATCTTATTGTGGCACCCCATGCTAGGTTTTCCCTTCTTTTGCTTCAAAATGTACCAGCGAATTATCAGCATTTCCTTCTGGTGAAACATTGATGACTTGGAAGAAGTCAAGTCAGCTGCTTGCCCAAATGTTGAGCACATTCTTCCTGCCCTTGCAGAGCTTGTAGTAGGTGACCTGATAGAGCTGCCCCTTCTTGTCTCCATACGTTTCTGACCAGCTGGTAGGGGAGAATGTCCACTATTTCTTCTATCTGAAAAAGGGATTTGTCTCATTCTGTTGGTGAAGGAGAGAGGTTGTCCTGGAAACATATTGGAAACCTATAAGAATGCAGATAAGAGCTGACTGCTGGTCCAGCCATTGCAACCTAGGGTGGCAAGAAGAAACGTAGTGGACTTCCTCAGGTATGTCTTTCCAGTTAGAGGCAATGCTGTGCTGAAGAAAGCTTGGCATATGCTAGTATCCAGATTGGGAGCAGCATGGCTGTATTAGTGCAGAGCTTTGTACATAGTTTCATAGTTGGTAGGGTTGGAAGGGACCTGAGCAGATCATCAAGTCTGACCCCCTGCCATGGGCAGGAAAGAATGCTTGGGTCAAATGACCCTGACGAGGTGATTATCTAGCCTCCTTTTGAAGAATCCCTCGGTAGGAGCAAGTACCACTTCCCTTGGAAGTTTGTTCCAGATCTTAGCCACCCTGACTGTGAAGTGGTGTCTCCTGATACCTAGCCTGAATCTACTCTGAGTCAACTCATGGCCGTTATTCCTTATTACTCCTGGTAGTACTCGGTGCGGGGGTGGAATAGGGACTCTCCCATTGCCTGCTGGTCCCCCTTGGCAAATTTATAGATGGCCACCAGATCCCCTCTCAGCCTTCTCTTGCGAAGGCTGAATAGATTCAGGTTCTGTAGCTTCTCCTTATAGGGCCTGCCCTGCTGCCCCTGGACCATGCTAGTGGTCTTCCTTTGGACCGTCTCCATGCTGTCCACACCCATTCTGAAGTGCGGCACCCAGAACTGGACGCAGTACTCCGACTGCAGCCTGTCCAATGTCTCTTAGAGGGGGAAGATCACCTTCTTGGACCTGCTTGTGATGCATCTGTGGATGCATGACAAAGTGCGGTTAGCTTTACTGACCACATCCTCAAATTGGTGGCCCATGTTCATCCTGGAATCACTAATGACTCCAACATCCTTTTTGCCTCTGTGCTGTTGAGAAGGGAATTCCCCAGCCTATACGTATGCTGATGATTCTTCCTCCCCAGGTGTAGTACCTTGCATTTGTCATTATTGAATCCAATCCTATTCTCATCCACCCAGCTCTGTAACCTGTCCAGATCTAGCTGTCACCTGTCCCTCCCTTCTAGCATACGTATCACTCAGCTTTGCCTTTTAACTCTCTCTCTGATTATATCAACATGCCTGTTGTCTGCCAGCTACATGTGCTTCCTGCTCTGGTTACCTTGGACACCAGACTCCTCAGATTCCCTTTTTTTGTTGGAATCAAGAGAGCTTAGGCCACCAGATGCCTAAGAAAGGGCCCAGTTGACTTCTGTCCCTGGACTCTGTCAAATGTAGAATAGTTTAAAGGGGGCAGCAGCCTGTTGTGTAGCAGCTGCTACTGATGCTTCATCCCCCTTTTCCATGGTGCTGAGAACACAAGGAACTTAGGTTGTAAAAGGGAATCAAAATGAAGCTAGCCAAGGACTAGAATGAGCTAAACCAGAGGTGAACAACCTGTAGTACAGGTACCACAAGTGGCATGGGCAGCCTTTGTGTGTGGCATGCAGCAGATTGGGGAGGGTTCAGGTAGCGCAGCAGCAGATAGGGCATGAAACAGAAAGAACAGCAGATCAGGCAAGAATGAAGCACAGGGAAGGGAACAGAAAGCAGAACAGCAAATTGGGGAAGGGATTGGAGTGGAATTTGCGGAGGGTGCAGGGCTGACTGGTGGCATGCCTGACAAAAAGGTTGTCCTTTACGAGCTAAATGACAGGTTCTTTGTGTCAGGTGGTTTATATTTTTTAACCCCAAGGTGTTTTTCTAAATTGGCTTCAGAGGAGGAGGAGAAAAGGCAGCCATACCTTATCCCACAGATCTAGATGTTTGGCTCTCATTCCTTCATACACTTTTTCTGTGTTGCAGTTGAGGGCAATAAATGTAGAAGCTGCAAATAGAACATTTGCTGTTCCAGAATAGGCCTTGGGTTCATCTACCGAGAAATCCCATTTCCCA
>JAGPOW010000261.1:5441266-5465077 GCA_030014935.1 Caiman crocodilus
GTTCTTGCGAAAGGTCCAAGGACGCCTATAATGGCCTAATGTAATGTGTATAAATAAAGTGTCCTCCTAATTCTCTTCTTTGTGCCTAGATTATACTATGGAATGAGAAGGGCTCTCTTTTTTCTTTTTGTTTAGGATCTTCTTCTCCTTTGCGCCATGTTCCCCCCACCAAAGCCCATATAAATGTTGAATCCTAGTAAAGTTTTTGCCAGCTACTTTGTAGAATTGAGTTACGTTACTTAATGTGAGGAAATGTTTTAAACCACAGCATTTGCACCCTTTCAGTTTCATCAGATGTCCTCTATTATGTGGGAGTTTAACTAAGAGCATCAGAATTTCCTCCTTTTTCTCTGTTTTTATTATTTTTATATAATTATGTCCCCTCTTATTCATTTCCTCTTTAAGATAAGGTGTCTTTCTCTGTCTCTAATGTGCCTTCATTTGTTTATATTTCAGTTGAGAGTAGCAGAGTTCATATCAGAGTTCCACTCAAGTGAAAGTGTTTCACTTATTGTTCCTGAAATAATCATGTTCAGAGTAAGGCTCCTAATCTTGGTCAATTGACTCAACGGTTCCCTAACAGCCTGATACTTCTGGTAGTACTGTGGGCTTTCCTTGTGGCTGTGTTGCTTATCTGTGAGTGACAAAGGGCAGTGTCTGTAGTAGGATAATTGTTCTTTTGTAGTGTCTTTATACTTTCTTCTTTTTTCCTTGTCCTTTACTGCCTGAGACCATAACAGTCTCCTGCTTCATCCTGTTATCTTTCTTCCACACCAACTCATTTCTGTAGTGTGAGCATTGTACTTTGCCCTCCAAAGAGAGGAACAGAGCCAGGGATACTGGACAGGCAACACGTGAGAAACGAGGTTAAATGTGATTAAAGCCCCGTGAAGTGCAGTATGTACCTTCATAGTTAAGTTTTCATTTTTTGTTTAATGTTAAAAATAGAAAGTTTCCTGTTGTTTCTGTCTCTTATAGTAAGCTCCCCTGAGCATTTATTGGGAAGGGTGGCTTATAACTAATAAGTAGTACTTTCATAGTAATTCTTACTCTTAACTTGAGGACCTCTCATTTTGGTAGTCCAGCATCTAATGCCTAATAACCTGCTGGCATTTTTTTAGGTATTTTTAGGTAAAACATGGAAAAGGCTGGTTTAACTACAGGGATGGAGCTTGCAAGACCAGACATCTGTTCCTGCTGGTCCCGTTAGGCTTGTCTAATTACAAGCCTATGATTTTATGAGTTGAGATAAATCAGTTGAATCTCTCTACATCTCAGATCTTCTGTCCTTACAGTAGGAATAACACTTACCTGAGGCATAATTTGCTGATGTCAAAACCAAGTGTTTATTTGTCAAGGGAGTAAAAAGATGCATGATGGTGGAACAAAATTGTTCATGCAAGGTGCAGTCCTGTTGCTTAGTATGAACCTTGGAGTGTCAGTCTTTAAAGTTTTCATACTTGCTGATGTCCTTATTAACCTCTTGAATGCTGATTTAAAATTTAGTAAAAAAAAAAAGTGGACAACAAGGGATAATATAGCACATCTGAAAAATGAATCTGTCCTTCTGAGATCCCTCCAACCAGTGTGTTATCTTAAGCTGTGTCTTTTATGGTTTATTACATAAAGGATTATTTGATTTCGGCCAACTTTCTATGTATGGCAGTGTTGTTGAGTTTCATCCAGGAAAACTTATCCTGCATTTGTGGGTCTCAAAGCATAAGGTAGTTTCCTGGTTGGTTTAGGCTCCTTGATGTGGGGTTTGGAGTCTGTGGTTTGTACTCCTGTTAGGAGTGCCGTTGTTTCTTTCCACATTAATTGGGCCACTTATGAATTTTGGTCATCATCTCTCCCATGTTGGGCAGAAATTTCTTGTCATAGGTTTCAGGGTCCTAGCAAGGTCCTTAGCCAAGTGCCTCGTCTACAATCTCCCTTTTGTCTTTTTCCTTTCTGCTGCACCCAACCTGCAAGATTGGTAACGCTTTTTCACTTTTTTCCACTCCCTCTGTTCTTCCCTGCAGTCCTTGTCTGACATCCCATTCCTAACCCTGCTCACCAGACTTTTACCTTGCCATTTCTCAAATGTTTTCTCCAAAATTATGTCTGAGAATCCTAGAAAACTCTTACATGGATGTCCATAACTAAAGCTGTACATGCAGTTATTATGATTATATTAGTGAGTAAAGGAAGATGAGTGTCTTCAAAATTAGGTTAATTTCAAAACTCAGTTAAAAAACTGACTGAAATTGTATAATCTTGTCTCTTAGTCTTTGTCCTTGTCCTTCCCATCCTTATTATCCAGACAGTTCTGTTAACTGATGTTTGGTGAACTGACATTAAATCCCCTGAGGCGGGGGGGATGGGGGTTATTTTCTCTATAGGATGCTATTTTCAGTTATAGCTGCAGAGATGACGTACTCAGTACAATCTTTCCATAAATGAAGTTGTCATGCTGTTTCACGTATGTGCACATTTGCTGGGTTTTGACATTTTGTGGCACTCGTTTTTTAGCACCTTTATTTTGCAAGCAGGTGCTAATGGTGAGATTTCTGCAAACAATTATATCTGCAGTCATTTTTAGTCCCCGCCTTTGATGGTGGGTTTTTTTTTTATACATTTAAGAGACTTTTTACCTATCCAGATTAGTACTACGACCGTTTAGGTCTCTCCTTCTAGTAATGCCGTTCACATAATGAATGTGGTCTTTAGTCCATTGTTAGCTTGGATCCAATCAAAATAACAGTTTAGAGCTTTTGATGAAAAATTGAGACATCTTAACTCTACCTCCATTACATTTCACTCTTTAAAACACTGTAGATCTGGGCTGTCATCCAACTGGTGGTTGTGACCCATGAGCTCCAGCCCAGCTGCCACTCCTACGCCTCTCACCTGTGCTTCCACTGTGCATGGTGAGTCTTTGATCTCCCCCTCCTTCCTCCAGCTTCTGCTTCTTGCCCCTGCCCCAGGAGCAGGATGGTACAGTGAGAGGTGGCTGGAATAGCCATGCTGCTCGCATGCCACATTGTTTGTGCTGCACATGTGGCAAAATAGGGAGCTAGGCTGTCTGCAGTCAGGGGAGGAAGCCAAGATGCCTGTGCTATGGGGTTGGGGTGCAGAGCTGACTACAAGTCTGCCAGCCTGTGCAGCTTGCGGCCCTCTGGATTTGCAGGCTGTGCTGTGTGCAGGCCCCGGCTGCCTGGAAGTTGGACAGCCTTGGTCTAGTTCATGCTTTGATATACAATAATAGGCTTCCTCTTGAATGTAATCTTAAGTGGATCTGTTTTTAAAGTGGCAGGTCAGAAGAGTGCTGCTGTTCAGTATTGAGTTTTTCAGGAACTTAAGTCTCTGCTAATTAAACTATGTAATTAAGTTTCTCAACCTCTGGTAAATTTGAGTAATGAATCAACTGCCTATTATTTTTCTGCAGTTATCCCACTGTGGCCTTAACTGGAGACTAATAATGAAATATCCTTCATTCTGAGAGACTTTTGCCTGGACATTAAATAAAAAAGGACAAATTGATCCAAGATCTAATTGATGTGTAAGCACTGTTTTACCAACTCGACTCAACCCTTTAACATTCAAAAGAAGCAGAAACCTCTTGAGTTATTATCATAGTGGTGTCTGGAGCTTCAGACAGCCTTAAAAGAAGGATTAACTGTAGGAGACATTGAAAGCTACCTTCCAGTCTAAAGACTGAGGTAAGAGAGAAGTTTGTGGAATTCATGTAAACCTTCAGCGCAAATTGTGTCACTTAAAATTAAAACCACAAACCAAATGTACATGACCTGCGGTTCATATTATCTGGTAACTTCTGTTTAATCATTTGTAAGCATCTAGTCATACCGTGTGTTTACATATCATATTTACTTGATTCCAAGATGAGGTTTTTTCCCCATTCAGCATGACTGGGGGAAGCCCCTCATATTGGAATGGGGTGGAGGGGGCAGGCAGCTTATGCAGCTCTGGCCCCAGCTCCAGCCCTGGGTTGGGGTGGGAACTACAGCTGCTGCTGAACCTCCCTTCCCCCCCTCTTTTATGCCCAACCTCTTCCCTCCCCCGCAACAGCTTTCCCATTCCTCCCTTGCCCACAACCTCTGCTACCCTCTGTACCTCCCCTCTTCCCCTTACCCTTGAGCATAGAGAATGGCCCTAGACCAGCCCAGCCCCTGTAGCAGCGGTGCCAGCTCCATGCCACTGGTATGGGGCCAGGTAGGGGCTATGCTCTGTTCCCCAGGCTGGACTGGGGCAGAGGCTGCCAGTGCTGCAGTAAGGGGAAGTGGGGGGAGGCAGAGGGGAGGAGCAGGTGGGGGGGAATAAGTTAAGAGGCATGGGGTGAGGGAGGGGGCCTGAGGCAGTGGCAGGGCAGAAGTGATGTGGAATGAAGGAGGGAGAAATTGGTGGGGTGGGGCAAGGCTGCAGGGGGGAGGCATAAGACTGGATTGGGGAAGTGGAGGGGAAGGCGCCAGGGACAAGTTGCCTGTGCCCCCTAACGCCTGCCCCTCTATCACTGCTTTCCATGCTGCAGTGGGGACACATATTTAAGATTCTTCAGTTACAACAAATTTACAAATGTTCTGTGTATAGAATAATTATTGGGAGATTTCCTTAAATTCAGGGTCCTCTTGGATTTGAGTAAATACAGTATATCTTTGTTAATTTCAGTTGATATAATAATTTCTCATGCAAGATACTGGCTAAGGACTTTTTAAACTTATTTTTAATAAGCATAAAAGGGTTATGATTGATACCTTTGTGTATGTATACAGGGGGGTTTCTGTGACAGATCACATACCACATTTGTGTAGAAAATTCAACCATTTAAAAGCCAAAATTTCTAGACATTCAGGATTTTCAGGCTCTGTTGCACATCTGATATTTTTCTGGTGCTGGTTAAACATGTCGTAATAAAACAGGAATAGGAATTTATGTGCTTCCTGTCCTGTTATTGAGAAGTGGTTAGCCTTGTCAACCTGAAGTTAGGTAGAAGATAGGCAGGGTGGCACCTGGGAGCAGTGGTTTTCAGTCAGGGTGCCATGGCATGAGGTCTTTCTAGGGTGTTGCTGGGTGCTGTGCAATATTGGCACTGTTCACTGTACAAACACCTACACCCAGAGATTTCACATAGGAATTCATAGTGACCTGCTCTTGTCTTTTTTACTTCTTTGAAACAACAGAATAATTGCTCTAGTATTTTTTTCGTAGTCAAAAAATGAGTTAAAAGGAAGAGCTGGCATTTCCCAATGGGTGCCTTGAGTTTTAAAAGACTTTTTACCTATGCCAGTGGCTCTAAATAATTGGCAATGTGGTTTAGGGATTAACTGGTTCAGAAAGGCATACACTTTCATAGGCAACAACATATGTTGTCAAATAAACTCAGCTGTTGCCTATGAAAGCTCATACCTTTCTGAACCAGTCAGCCTATTTAAGGCAGTGTTTCTTGGGGCTTTAGCTTATTAGACTCAGTCTGTCCCTCAAAAAATACCAGCTCTTAACTTTCACTAGCTTTTAGAGTAATAGAGAAATTGTTTGGTTGCAAAGACCTCAGAAGGTTGCAACAGGTCAGAATGTTTCAAATCTTGGTGTATTTTGTGAATCATGTTTGCACCCTGAACTGCTAAAAGTCCATGACATCCTTGACAGGATTTCAAGGCACTCCACGGTGCAGCATCACCCTGGTTGAGAATCACCAGTCTTTGCTGTTAGTGTGGTAGTGTCCTGAGGTTTAGTCCTTAACTTTAAGTGCTTGCATTCTCTTAAATATTATAGTGGCACACACTTTGAATTTCTTTAGTATTTGTGTTATTTGGACTGCAGACAAAAGAAAATATGGCACACCAAATTGCCCCATTCAGTCTAAGAATGAAGACAGGATGCAACCTGGAAAGCTGATTGGACTGACAATAGGACAGTGTTTTATTACTCTGTATTTGTGCCAGGAGTGGTTTAAGTTGGACTAAATTCCCTTGCATCTCCTTCTCTGTCCATATTTCAGTCTTCACAGCTCCCTAGCAAGTGTTCCTACCTTTAATTCTAGTGACTTCATGCCCACACGTCTCAAACTCTCTGTTTCTACAGTGATTGTAATAAGAGACACATCAGTACTATTAGTCACCTGTTTTTATTTGTGAGCATCATGGAAAAAAAAAGTCCTTAGGAGGGATTTAAATTAGGGAGGGTTAATGGCCTTAGACTATGTAGTGGCAACTCTGAAATCACTGTGACAGGTGTAAGAGAAGCAGGTAATGCAGAGAGATGAAACTGGTTTCTTAAGGAAAAAGGCTACTCCCAAGATAAGGGTGAATGTATTTCATTTCTCTTTGTTTTTAAGGAAGAGGGAGACAAAAACTGGTTTTTAAAATATTGGTAACTTGAAAAAAAATCTTTCAATATTTTCTTCAAACTTAACACTCTTTCCCCCACATATTTAAAGGGCGAGTTTTGAGTTTCTATAGTACAGTTAACCGTGCTTTGCAGACAAAAACTTTGTGTTTGGGGATATTGCATTCACAAATGTAGTTGTCTTTGCTTTGAATCCTGTAGTTATTAAGATCACAGAATCTAAGTTAGTTAAAACAATCAGTATTTGCATTAGTAATTTGTTCTGGGATAATTGAAGATGACAAAATCAGGCAAGACGATATGGGTGCTGGAGTAGATGTCTGTGTTGGAAGATCAGCTGAAAGTAGTGAGTCACTACAAGTGGTTTGGAGGACAGTCAAAATGAAAGTGAGAAATATGGGGAAAGTGTGGTGAATGTTTGCATATAATATATTTTCCATGTAGAAGATCTTTTATTGATCTCTTATTGTTGGTCTAATAAAAGGTATCGGATTTACCCAAAGAACCTTTGTCTGTGTATATAATATGAGTACTTACACAGAGCTGTCATTCAAAATAACATGATTAGATTTTTGAACTGGACATTTTGCTTTCTTACAGACTGATTTGAAGTGTAATTACAGTAGAAAATTTAAAATTATGGTTGAAGTTATTTCAAAAGTATCAAAAGCTTTCCGTGATTTATTTCTAACCAGAAAGTTTTAACAGGTAATGAGTCTCATGAGTACAAAGTCATGGTGAACGTGGACCCATGTCTTTGCTTTGTTGTTTGATGGGAGTTTGTGATTGTGCAAGAGTGGTCCAGATGGGTAGTGAGTCTGTGGTTTGGTGGGAAGCTTTTTGGGTAGCCATATTCAGGTACAATGCATCTTTCGTTCCAAACTGGATGTTGTGGATTGCATCCGTCTGATGTCTGAGCCCAGGAATGAAGTTAAGATGAAGCCAGGATGCCTGTAGCAGTTTTCTGGATGCACCTAAATCGTAATACTGAAGGTACCAAAGCATCTAACACTTGCAAACTTGAATGTCCTTGCAAGTGATGGTTTTTTTTCAGTCAGTCCAGGGTTTGATGGCAGCCTTGATAATTATTGCCTTTCTCAGATGGCTTCTGCATCATCTCACATACCTGGCTGCTATATAGGTCTCATATTTAGATGAGGGTTGGGAGTGAAAATTTCACCCTTATCAATAGCCTGACTGTTGCTTCTGGTAATTTTGAGGTTGGAATGTATCTCTGAAACAAGGATAAAAGATCTTATCATTGAACCTTGGAAATTGATGAAGTTTGAGAGATGTCATATCTATCTGAAAGAAAATATCATTTGGATGTTGTACAGCTCTGGCTTGGGGAAATCTGAGCAGCAGCAATATTTTGTCTTCTGCTGTTGATGTCACTGATGCAGTAGCTTCCAAGCATGCGATCTGCCATCTTAATTTTCTTAGGTCACAATCACAAATGAAGTGAGAGAGAGTGAGAAGTCTTGAATTGATTCTGTGTAGTTGCAGCATGTAACACTTTTTTAATAGAACTTTGTGAAATTCCATTTCATTGAAACTTTGAAATTTGGTTCTTATTTCAGCTAGGAGAGAAACCTGGATTTTCAAATTAGCCTGGAAGAAAGTTCAGTATCAACTAGATTTTGGTTGATCGGAACAATCTATTCATTTTTAACGTTCAAATTTTAAGTTTTAAAAATGATTGATAACGGTCACCAAATAGCTTGCTATAATTAACTTTTAATATATTTGTGGTTTATTTTTAAACTTTGGTATTCCCCAGTTTTCTATAAGAGAAAAAACTACATGATGCAGCTTTTTCTTTTTCTTTCCCTTTTTGATAGCTTCCTTCTGTTCATTTGTACCTATTCCCCACTCTTCCTTTTGTCTCTGTTTAGTCCACATATTTTCCATGCCAGTTGTGAGTGGCGTTTGATACAACAAGTTTGTGTCTCTAACCCTTCAAGCTGTAATAAACTGCACATGGCTCCAGAGGGGAAACTGGCTTTCCCTTACTAGGATGAGACAGCTTCCTTCTGCAGCCAGCTTGCATGGTAGATGCCAAAGGAAGCTGAATTGGATCACACATCCTTAATCAGCTTCCTTTTCCAGCCTTTACTGTGAATACAAGTTAGGCTGCTGCTGGCTAATGGCCCCTTTTTCAATTGTGACTGGAAGCAGTTTCCAGTAAAAAATATTAAAGCATGGTAAATGGGTGGCTGTCCTGTAAGGTGTGCCTTGCATGCACTGAAAGGACACTTATGTGTGCTCAATGGACTCCTGAAACTTCTGTACTCACACAGACAGAAATTCTTCAGTGTTTCTAAAGGGGCATTTTAGCATTTTGTGTTCTGAAAAAGTCTTCAGATAGATTTGTATAATTGGTATGGGGACAAGAGGGCAAGTATACATTGCTTTTTCTGACCTCACAAATGATTTTTCAGACTTTAAAACTTTGGTAGATATTTTATGTACAGAGTTTGAAAGTGTTTGTGTTTTTCTTTTACTTATGTTCCGTTCTAAAGTTTTTGTGAATCTTTTTCACAGTATTTTCCTTCTCATCCTTATTTTCTTTTCTATATTGTTTTTATACTAACTTTCTCTTGTAGATTTGCGTACTATAAAGGTAAAAGTCGTCTCCTTTTTATATCAGTTCCATAGTTCTCTCTCTTCTATCCTTTTTCCAGATTTCCTCTGAATTTTTTTCTTTTTTCTGTATTTTTGACTTTCATTCACCACAGTGCATATGCTTTCTTGGTTTTTGGACATTGCAGGAGTCAGTGCTGTAAGATTTAGTCTGCCTTAATCTATCGAGCACAGCTGCATGTGTAAAAATGCATGATAACTGTAGATGGCATTAGAAGAACCAGAGTGTAGAAGACGGTGCACACTGAGTCTTGCAGTGTGAAACCCAAGAACCAGAAGGGGGTCTTCTCCTACAGTTTTGGAATATAGTTTGGCCAGTAAGTTGAAAACCACATGTGGGCTTCAGAGCAAGGATACAAATGTGCCAGGCCAGACTTTCAGGGATGTATTTGGTAGTCTTGTTGGTCTGAGACAAAAAGAAATACAAAACTGTAGAACTCTTGGTTCAGAGATGATACTTTTTATTAGAACAACGGACAGATTGCAAAAAAAAAAAATTTTCTGCAAGTTGTCAGACTCGCATGCCCATCAGCAGGCTCAGGTGAAATTAAGTATGGTAAAAAGTCCCTGTAGGTAGGAAGTAAACCTCATTTTTGCACAGGGGAAAGATTTCTATACCTCCCTGCCTGTTTGCCATCTGACACCACGAGGGAAGGACTCCTGTCGTCTTTAAGCCTTTCCTCACAAATCTTGCTTCCCAGGCCCCTGATCATTTTTGTCATTTTGTTCTGGACCCTTTCCCATCTGTCCATATCCTTCTTGAAGTTTGGGAGTCCAATACTGGACACAGTACTCCAAGTGAGGCCTTACCAGTGGAGGACTCTCTTGCCTTGATTTGCAAGTGGCACTCTCATTAATATGTGGTTTTGGAGGAGGAGCGGGTTTGCAGAAATAACACTGTTGGCTTGTATTCAGTTTATGGTCTGTTATTACCCCCGGTCTTTCTCTGCAGTACTGCAGCCTACCCAATTGCTCTAGTTGTTTATGCAGTTGTGCTGTCCCAGATGCAAGACTTTGCACTTTTCCTTGTTGAATCTCATGTGCTGGACTGAAAAATCAATCAAGGTAGTCTTAGATCCTAGCCCTAGTCTCCAGAATGCCTGCAGTTCCACCTAGTTTGGTATTATTTGCAAATTTGCTAAGTGTATGCTCAATCCCGTTCCCCAGATCATTAGTAAAGATACCTTACCAGACCCAAGACAGACCCCCTGGGAAATCCCACTTGATACCTTCTCCCAACTAAACATTGGGCCATTGAAGACTACTTATTGAGTGTGATGATCCAGCCAGTTATGTATTCACTTTACTTCGGTCTAGTCTGTGTTTCTTTACTTTGTTAATGACAATGTGGCAGGACTTGAGTGGAGAGGCTCTCCATCATGTCATGGCCAGTCCTGTCATTGCCCAGCCCACTTATAAACCTCCCCTGTCCTGACTTTCCTGCCACTCTTCTCTGGAAGAAAAATGAGATTTGGGAGGTTTCCTGTCTCTGCCCAAAACAGTGTGTGTCCAGGAGATGGGATGGAGAGGGACTGTTGATGGCAGGGTCTCAACTTGCTGGGACTTCTGGTATCTGCTGGCTCCCTGTGTGTCTTATTTACCAGGTTACTTTGCTAGCTTGTTTTGGGCCCCAGTCACTCTAGGCCTATTGGCTTGGGGCATCTAGACTGTCTGAGCTACTACTTGATTTCTGCCCCTCCACCGTCCAGGACCCAGAACCTCGGGCTTGGCTAACACACTGCCCAACCCAATACACCACAACAGTAGGGCTGTGGACCCTGACATTCAGCTCAGGTTCGTATCTTAGAGCTTTCATGCCTGTACTTCTGACTTTGGTAAGCGGACACAGCCCAGACTCTGGGTTTAGCTCCTCAGGCCCACTGCTCAAACAAATAACGAAAAAAAAAATCCTAACTGAAATTTTTTCTCCGTGCGGAACTGCTTACTTATCCATTTCTTCCATCTGGTGAGGGTGATCCAGCTTTCTGCAGCCTCTTTCTTTGCTGAGGTGAACCCACACAAGTTACTCCACTCCACGTGGCAGGAGTCCTTAGTGTTTCTGCATTTCTCGAGTTAGTGGGGAGCTTGCCACTTTGTTTTCCCTGTCTCTTCCTTAGACTCCCTTTCTGATCTTAAGCCCCTGAAGATTCTAGCCTCCCCCCCCCCATGACCCCTCTTTCACCTGTACCAAAAGTTATACCCAGACCACACCAGGAATTTGGTGATCAGAAACTGGTTTAAATCTATAACAGAACAGAAGTTCAGTGCACATAAACCGGTTTCAAAATGGCCAAAATTGGTTTAAGAGAAGCCTGGTTGAATGTCGTATCAAACATAACTGATTTAGGACAAACTGGTTTCTGGAACTTCTGTCCTAGACCTCTTCCTGGTTCAAGTTAAATCACAGTCCCCCAGCTTCCCAGCATGCTTTGCAGCCCTGGACTGGACTGTGCTGTCTGCTCGAGCAGAGTGGGGTTGGCTCTGCCCCTCTGCTCTTTAGTTGGAAAGGGTGTGGGTGGGAAACCTGGCTGGTGCAACCTGGTCTACCTGGTGGGGGCAGAGCAGCCCCTGCCAGACTTTTCCCTGCTGGAGTAGAAGAGGCAGGGAGGGCGTGGGCCAGCAGGCTTGGGGAGATGGGGACTAAATCCACTGCATCCCCTCTTGCACCAGCCCGGGGACCCCAGCCAAGGTCTGCCTGGCTTTCCATCCCATTGGCCATTGGCCACTCACATGGTGGGGGCATGGCTAACCAGGCTGGGCAGCACCTCAGACAACGTGCAGGGCACGGAGGGGGATTCAACTTCTCTGTCTCCCCTCTTCCACCAGTACAGGGACCCCAGCCAGGGTCTGCCCAGGTTTCCCCCCTGCTGTCCACTTGTGTAGTGGGAGGCATGGCCAGAGCTGACCCAGGCAGTGGCTCTGGCCATGCTTCCCCCCCCCCACCCCGGCATGTAAGCAGCAGGTGGGGGAGAAAGTTGGGCAGACCCCAGCTGGGGACCCTATGCCAGTTGGAGAGAGGGGAGACAGGCAAATTTAATCCCTTTCCTTGCCTCCCCTTCCCCCATTGCCTGAGGTGCTGCCTGGGGCGGTGTCTGCTCACATCACCTTTCCCTCACAACTCCCAGGGACAAACCTGAAAAGGGCTGCTTTCCTCCTTTGCTATTTTAGGCACACCCTGGCTGGGGTCCCTGCAGGCCAGGGTGAGTGTTTAAATCCCCAAACCCTCCCCAATCGTACTCATCAGCCTGGCCACCCCCTCCAATCTTGCTGCTGCTGCAAAAGGGAAGGGATGGCTCACTCTAGCTTCTCCCCCTGCCACCGGCTTCTAGCCTGAGTCACTGCAGGCATGGGGCTGCATTTCTGGAGTTAACAGTGCATGTATATTCACTTGCAAATTGGTTCAGTCTGCGCAGGTTAGACTATCCTACAAAGATTGAATCAATTCAGGCTCAGGCTTTTTGAATGTCTGTACTTAGCTTTTATGGCACCATGCATAAACTGGCTGAAAGTGTCATGATGCAATTCATGTATCAATTGTGTCATAAATGTAACATCTGCCAGGACCCCTGGAGTCTACCATAAGGGGTTCCCAGTATATACAGGATATGCGTAAAATTAACATAAACAAAACGTACATTTTTCATTGCTGTTAAAGTTGCATTAGGATTTGTCCACCCAAAACCTTAAAAAAACAAAATTATTAGAAAAGTCTCCAACGTTTCTTGTCACCTTTAGGTATGCTGCATTATTTTCCACGATACACTCCAGTGTTTTAAAAGCATTTGCTTCCATCCCCAGTGGATATCAAAAAACAATACATACAGGTCAGTCGCATCATACACATGTTTAACTTGCGCAAATTCAACTATATACGGGGCTGGAGGGTGGTGCATGCTTAAGCTTGCATGCGGTGCTGCCGCTTACCTGGAGGCCCATTATGGCGGTGATGGTCACTGCCTCCAAAACCTCCCGCTGTCGCCACGGAGCCATGACTGGCCACCAAACGGCAGCAGCAGCATGGTGGTGGCTGGGCGGCATGCAGCCATCCCCATCATCACCCTGTGCTGTGCCGCTGCCGCTGGCTGCACAGCTCTAAGCACAGCTCCGTGGCGACAGCAGGGTGTTTTGGAGACAGAGGCGGTCACCGCTAGTCAAATTGCTGGCATAGTAATACACGATTTGACTTTACGTGATTTTTGCCTTACACGCTGACTTCAGAATGTAACCCCCACGTAAGATGCGACTGACCTGTGCTCAAGTTATTGCTCATGCAGGCCTTAATGACAAGTCCATGTTCTCTGTCAACCAGTCAATACAGCTGACTGTCGCACAGTCCATTCATTCACGTTATTTTGTCTTAATTTTGCTGAGTTAGGTATGTTCAGGTATATGTGACTCATATGAAATTGGGTTGTCTGTAAAGGTTCCTAACCAATTCTCAATTATCGTTTCAGATTTGAAGTTCCATCCCGTGCTGCTCTACCTTCTACTGAGAGCTGGAAAATTTATTTAAGGTATGCAGAGAGAGTCTTGAGTCCATTATATTTTTCACTATGTTTTGTTCATTTTGAGTTAAATAAAATGCGGGTTAGATTTTTCAAAAAACCTTCTACAAATGTTAGTGGAGCTCAAGTGGCATTGGTTTCCAGTTGGGGCTTTTATTTATGAATTCGTTTTAGGTCTTTGGAAATAATAACCTTCAACAATTCATGTGTGGTTGGTTTTTTTTTTTAAACCAGAGCCTTATAAAGCTTTCATTTTAACTAAGCTTTATAAACTTTAACCAACCGAAAACAGTTTTCCTGCCTGGTCTAATGCGTGAAGGACTTGCTAAGCTCAAACAGGATAGTTGGCCAAAAGGGCATTTGTAGGAACTTGCCTAGTCTACCAAAGCTGCTTAGCTGAGCACTATGTGGCTTTTTTTTTTCAAAATCACAGCCATTTGGTCTGTGTGTATCCTGTCCAACTCTGTTTCTGGTCTTAGTCACATGTGACTCCATTCTTGGGCCCTTTAATTTTTCTGTGCTCTCCCAAAGTAACTTGATTGATCAGCATAGGCTTGTACAATATATGTAGTGAAATGAATATACAGGCAGTCCTCGGATTTATGACACAACTGGTCCTTGAAAACCCTGTCTTAAGTTGAAAATTGTAACTTGGAACCAATTTTCTCATAAGAAACAATGTTATAAATGGGGGATTGGTTCCTGAACCGAGGCCGGATACCCTATTTTCACTAAAAATACTCCCAAATTTTGTACTCGATCAATTATGGATGAGTAATGTAGCTACATTAATGTATTTATATTGTAAATAGCAATCATATTAATTTGGAAGGACTTCTTTGAGGTGATTTTGCTAGACTTTTTAAAGGGCTCTTGGTTGGCCTTTTTGAAAGGTTCTTGTCTGGAGTCTTCTCAGGAGTCTTGGCTGCAGGTTTTTCTGCAATCATGTCTGCTTTTTTAAACAGTGTCCAAGGAAGTTTGGACAGATGTTCTTCAGGGAGATGAGCAGCACAGCGAACTTGTTCGCTGGCATGGTGTCACATCTGATCAAGTGTTGTAAAGTTGAAACTGATGTCATAAAGTTGAAACCATGTCAATTTATAAATGTTGTAAGTGCGAAATGTTGTAAGTCGAGGATTGCCTGTACTCCATTCTTCTAATTCTCTTGCACTTGACTATCATCAGTGCAGACCTTGAGGGATCTGGTCACTAATTCTTGTAGTCCACTTTTTACTACCATATTTATTCTAATACAATACGAGGCTCTCCCCCTTTTGGCCTGGGGGAAAAGCCACCTGCCTTACTCGGATACAGTAAAGTCTCACCAAATTCATTGTCTGTCATTAAACTGCTGCCAAAATCAGCATGTGCTCAGCAATGGATATCAACTATGAAGTTGTTCAAATACAGCCAACACTCAGCACGACTATGAAACATGTGGCCCACCTTGGGAAAACCTACTCATGGGGACCTTTTTTTTGTGTGGCTCTTAGAAAAATGCAGGCAGGTGTTCCCTCCACAGGGAACTATTACCATGCCTGGAGGTACTGCAACACCAGACTGGCACTGGGAGGGCCAGAGCCAGCCCTTATACCATTCCCTTTGTGCCAAAAATGCCTGATCTTAGTCAAAAAGCTGAGCTGCTGATGGGAACCTACCACAAGAACAGGTCAATGCAGCCCATCTGAATAAGACACATGGTAGTGCCCACTAGCCATGGTCCCATTGCTGACTCTCTTTCTAGTCATGGTGGGCCATGCCATTGCATATAGTACACCCAGAATCTCTCCATTGGCCCTTCTTTCAGCCTGGTGCATATTAGTGTCGTTCCATGCGCCATGAGGTGAAGCTAGACCAGGTTGCCCTGCATCTCATCTGTGTATTCCTTTTGGAGTCTCCTAGGACTTGTGACATAAATACCTGGTTCCAGTCATGAGTGGGGGCTAATTAGCCCATGGCTCTTTTGTGGTTTGTATCTGGAGTACACATGGATACTGAGCTGTGGGGTCATCATTACTTGAAATGCTGTTGACTTTGGTGGGGCCCAGCCCAGTGAACTATGTAGTAAATCACGAGCCTTTGGCTTTGCATGAGTATCATGCATAGCTTGTGCTATGTAGAAGTAGGTGCCAAAGTACTGCTCAGAAGTATGTTTATAGAGTACCTGTGCTAAAACTTGCAACAGTTTCAACACACATCAATTCTGGATAAACTAAGTGCATGGATAGTAGGTGCAAATAGTTACAGCCAGGTTTAATTTCAAGGTTATTGTTTTTAAATTTGCTCCTCACTTTGATGTGATCAGGGAGAACAGAGTCTGATGATAAGAAGAGGGGGAATGGACTGCCAGGAGAAAAAGTTGAGGGGAAGCAGAAAGAAAAGGGCTACCTGACCCCCCAGATTTATTTATTTTTTCCTGCTGTAGCAGTGAGAGGGGGACAAATTCAAGGGAGACTTCTAATTAGATTCTACACCTGGAAAACTATAACAGACTTATAAATTTTCCATATATAGAATCTAATTATTTGGGGGATTGTATTTATAATTAGGGTCACCTTCTGTTCAAGTAAATACAGTATCTTTTTTCCTACTACCACTTTCTCTTGTGTTTAGCAGCTTGGGAGCAGAGAGTCCAGCAAGATTCATTGTCACCCCTGTTTAGGCTTGTAAAAAAAAAAAATCGGTTTGCTGCCAACTTGGAAGAGCTTTGTCATTTTTTCTCCACATAAACTCTGAGGCGGATGATGATGATCATGTCCATCTCCATAGACTTCATAGATATTAGGGCTGGAAGGGACCTCGGAAGATCATCGAGTCCAGCCCCCTGCCCAAAGGACAGGAAGTCAGCTGGGGTCGTAGGATCCCAGCAAGATAAGCATCCAGTTTGCTCTGAAGGTGTTGCTCGTCTTGATATAATCACAGTGAATTTCTAGAGGTGAAAAAAGCTGCTGATAATATTCTGGATGAAGCAAACCTTACTGCAGTCATGGCCATTACAGTTAAACTGTGTTTTAGAACAGTTTAATAGTGTTTTCTTATCTGTGGAGCCTTTCAAGTTCTGTCTGTGATACTAGTTGCCCATTTCCAATGTGGCATGGCCTCCTGTACTAACCTGTTGTATAACATCAACTAGACCTGTGGCTTCATATAAGTAAAATTATTTTACAAACCAGTTTAAAGATGGTAAATATTTTAGTAAAAGTATCAGTGCTGATGCTTGAGGTCCTGTGTCCTGTGCCCTGTATATATAGACCTGTATAAGGCATCAAGCTCCCCAGATGTACTGACGTGATCACCACTGTCCTTTTCACTTTTGTCTTTCCTGTCCCTGGTCCAGGTCTAATTAGCACCCCAGTATGCTTGTTCCTTTTTTATAGTAAACTTACTTTGTTTTGTCACCCTTCTGATATTTCTATCTATCCTAGATGTTTACAATGCTAAAAAGCAGGAGCCAGGTCACCTGTTAAGGTATGCAAAATAGTTTCAGTTTTGATATCAAGGAGGTGTTGGAAATGCTTTGGTAATGGATATATGAACTCTTTTTTTCCCTGAAAAGCTTTTGGTAACAGATAAGGGCTAATGCAGAATAGATGTTTGAGGCTGCTTAGTTACTAACAGCAGAGTTCATGCCCTTGCTTTTCAGCTAATATTTGTTGATGTCCCTGCCACCTAGAGCAGTGGCAGCAGTGCAGTATGTGTTCTGCTTTAGGGGGCTAGCAGTGTCTTTAATAATTGTTTTGGAAACCCAGAAAAGTAAGAACCTGAAATGATGTCTGTTGGTCTTTTGAGTTTATCTTAAAACATGCTTATGTGTGAGGGTATACAAAGCATCAGGTTTTTTTTAATGTTTCCTTTCAGTTGACCTTTATAAAATGAATAGCTACTAATGTCATGATGTCATACATAAAGCACATTTGTATCTGCTTTGTAAGCCACAGCTATTTATTTGTTCTTTAGAATGCAGTTGTAAAAGACTGACGTGAGTCATCCTAGTAAAAACCATGGCAGCTGCACATTAATTTGTTAGGTAACTATCTTGCAATACAGCGAACCTTCCTGGATGTGACTTGGCTGTAAAGGTTTTGTTGAGCTCCATCAGTAGCGTAACTAGGACATAGCAAGGGCCCTGTGCTGCCCTGTTCGGCCACAGGAGCCAGGCAGGGCCATGCCACACCCACTGATCAGTATATCTGGGGTGTGAGTGGAGCAAATGGAGTGGTGTGCTCCCTTTTGCCCTCCTCAGCGCTCCTGGGAGATGGTCAGTGCTTCCTTCTCCCCTTCCTGGACCTTTTATATGGTCTCTTCCCAGCCACAGGAGCTGGGCAGTGCAATGCTGCACTGTGTGTTGTGGGCAGGAGGGAGGGAAAGCTGCTGAATGGGGGAAGCAGAATGGTGTTCCCCTCACCACCATTGCCCGCAGGTGCTCAGTGGGCACCTTGCATTTCTTTGCACACCTAACTGCTAATATTGCACTGTGCTCTGTGGCACCTTTGGGAGGATATCCCAGGGTGCTGCAGCACTGTCTTTGAGAACCACTGACATAGAGAAGTCAGTTTGCTTCAGTAGGAATTTTGGGGACTGGAGAAATTTGGGATTAGTTCCATTTGTTTGCCAGTATTTAGTACCATCCCCTTAAAATTGCAGTAGTGTGGTGTTAGGCTGTGTCACTTCATGGCTCCAAGCATAGGAGTTCAAGCCTTGCTAAATTCATTCCTAAAGTCACATAATGGCAGGCAGTGGGGTTGAGGGGCATAGATCCTGGGGTGCGAAAAAGTGATCTTCACCATAAAAAGGTTGGAGACCACTGCCTTAGGGCATGCTTTTGGACAACTGAGGCACCTATACGTGTGCCAGACATCTGCTTCAGTGCCTGCTAATTAGTCAAGTCAGCTGAAGCATGTTAAAGCACTCCAGCAGTCTCTGTCGCATCTATTCAATGTTCCCGCGCTTCAAAATGGTGTCTGGTGTGCTGTTTGATGAGCTTTAGTTCAAGTGATCTGTCACCATTTTGAAGCATGGGATGCTGAATATACGTGACACTGCAGTAGTTGCTCTAATTAAAGTGCCCTCCCCTCCATCCAGGAGTATGTGTATAGATGCCCCAGGTTCCCAGTGAAAGCTTGTGACAGGACTTAATGGCTTAATGGTAGGTGCCTTCCAATCCTGTGCTTAAGCAAGAAATTGAAATTCAAAAAGTATAACCTGTATCAAGTGTCTCATATATTTCTCCAGAGCTTCCTGCCCTAGTTATTTGGATCACCATGACCACTTTTTCTCACTTTCACCTTAGAGCAAAACTCAGGTTTTTTTTAAACTGAGCTAAGTTAGCTCAGCTAAATGTGGTAAGCTCCCAGATTATAGTGCTTCCCTTGCTTGCCTGTGAGCCAGGGCTGGGAGGTCAGCCCGAAAACCAGTGATTCTTGTCCAGCCTGGCTCAGGAGCCATATGAGCAGTCAGTGCTAATCAAAGAGTCCCAAGAACATACATCACTAGGTCAGTTGTGGGAAACATACAGTAGTTCAAAAGAAAAAAATGTGCAGAGTCAAACAGGGGAAAGGCTTAAAAAGGGGTAAGTCTCTTTAGTGTTTACTAAATGTATGTACTGGTATATTCTGGTTTCTAAGCAATAGCAAATATATGTCCAAGTATTCAAACATAGTGTTTTGGCAAGCACGTACAATAAGTTATAGAAACACAGAGTGGTATCTTATTCTTACTCATTGGGATGTCAGTTGGATACATGATGTTCTTTCTTTGAAATAAAGGCTGATATTCAGGAAGCATGATACAGGATTCAGAAAACATGTGCGAGTACGGTAATAAATCCTGGCTGGTTAGGCAGTAATGGTTTCCATGCTGTTTGCTTTCCAGTATTTTGCTACTGGAAAATGTAGTGCTTGTACCGTGACTGATAGCAATAGATAGCACAGATGCTGCATTATTCATGAGTATAGGAAACGCATATGAGAAAAAGGCACTTTGATAACCTTTTTTGTAAATAGCTGCAGTGGTACATTGAAGAGTCACTCAGAAGCAGCAGTGTGAGCCTTGCTGCCTTAGACTATGGCTCATCATGGTTTCCTTCCTACACACTGCTGTGGCTAGGGTTCAGTCCCTTCCATAGGTGCCTAAAGATGCATATCTATATGTAGTTTTTTGCTTCTTTACCCCTTCTGGTAAGAATAAAGTATGAAAACCAAGAGAAGAGCTCATTCAAGCAATGGTGTCCATGGTTCAGTGAATGTCACATATTTTTCTTTTTGTAGTAGAAGTAATGCATCCTTATGATATTAGGGGCATCATACTACGGGAAATACTGCCTTTCAGATTAGATTCTATATTGAAGGCCTTCAAATGATTCACTTCATGGCACTTCCTTATTTTTCCAAGTTTCATGGTGTTAACCCCTGTACCTTGCTGCATTGCAATTTGAAAAAATATAGTTGGCCCCAAAAAACTGCCGTCACGAAAGCTAAAGAAGTTACATGCATATATGTTTAAGCTTTTGCATGCGTGTTGATCAGTTCAAATGGAAAAGGATAAAAGGAATAATCCCTTTGTGAAAAGCTAAGCATGTCCATAAGTGTTTGCATAATAAAGACTTCGATGTTTGGTGTATAGACTTAGACCGGTACTCAAGACTCTGTCATTTTTACTGTTATCACTTGTATTACTATAGCATTCAAAAGCCCTAGTCACAGACCTAGACCTCATGGTTTGATGCATGGGGCTCTGGCAGACATTGAATTTATGGCGCAGCTAAGGTTTGAAGCACACCTTAAACTATAACAAGCCATTCATTCAATTGGTTTATGGCATGCTAAAACATTACATGTGGAACATCTTTGTGACTGGTTTGCCTTGTTCCTTAAATAAAAATGTATGACATGCCATTGTGTGAACACAACAAAAAGGCTACCCGTGCCCTTGCCCCTGCCCCAAAGAACGTACCATCCAAATATAAGATGCGAGACGGTGCGTGACTCAACAGATGGGGGAAGTACAAGGAAGCAGTAGGATGCAATAGGTCAGCAGTGGTCTAACCATTTTGTTTTCTGGGCATCAAAGCAAAAAGAGTTTCTTCTAAGAATGAGAGGCACTGTCTCTATTTTTTAAAAATGAATAGAGGTACCTCTTAGCACTTGCATTATCCAGCAAAGACTCAAAACTGAGTGGATCTTAGTACTGAGTCTTTGAGGATGTAAAGTGCTTTCCGAATTTAAGGAGCATAGTTTACCAGAGATTCCAGGATAGTAAGCATTAGGTAGCAAAAACCACTGGTTGTTAATATTGTCTTCCTTCTGGTCAGGTCTTCTAGCTACTGTGAGGCCATGGCAAAAGCCATGGTAATAATCATGGCTCTCCTTGATCACAAAACAAAAAGGTAACAGCGATTTACTGAGCTTGTCTCTTGAACAGCCTGATTCTGTAAATGGTGACTGAGTTGCTCCTGTACATTTTTAAGCTCTTATTGTAACAGAATGTCTCATATTTTAAATGCCGATACATCCTTTAAAAATGTTAATTAAAACAAAACATAAATAAATAATTCTAGTGGCCTAAGTAAAGGAGGTGGAACTAATTTTCTTCCAGGTATATACAACTTACTTTTCTTAATGACAGCTTTTATACTCTGAGCGCAGAATGTAAGCCTCTGTTTCTGCAAATATCTTTCTGAACTGGTGAGTTACTTGGCTATTGAGCTTTTGTAGAAAACGTTAAAAAAAAAACAAAAAACAACAACCCCAAGCTTTCATTTTTGTTATATGTTTGACACCTGGTGATTGCTAGTGTGAAAGGTTCCAACTGAGTTATAAAGTTCTGAGTCTGTAGGTAATAAAAATGTTGACAGACCCTTAAATATGCTGGTCTGAATGATGTTATTAAAGGATAAGCTTTCATGTGCCTGGGTTTAGCTTTATAAGTCCCTTTAACAAAGCAGAGAGAAATCCTGGTGTATGGCACTGATTAGCTCATGTCCCATTCATTGATCCCAGCCCTCAAAACATACAGTAGATTACAAACAGAGGTAGTGTAGTTTAAAAATACCCTGATGTACTAGAATGGCTGAAAACTCCACTTACTATTTTGTGTTTCTTTTAGCCTTTTTTTCATTAGTAGTTGTCATCCAGTACTTTGCCTGTGCCCATTTTAAGTGAACACCAGAATAACATTTTTTAGCTCTGAGTTCTTTGCATGGAAACTCCTGTATAAGTGCAACTTAGTAGTTAACTGAGGTGAATGGAATCGGCTTTCTATACAGTAGTGGGGTGGTAAAGATATGGCCTACAACTGGCCTGTGGAGCCACTTTGCCTGGCCCCTGTTGGTTCCCCCTGGGCCTGAGTTGATGCACATGCTGCTGGACTGGCCCCGTGTGCAGGGCCTGCGGCACGTGCCACATGTGCCTGCTTCAAGATTTGTGCTACCCGTGTACCCTCTCTAGGTGGTCCCACAGCACCCACTTCGAGTGGTCTGGGATCTGTGCTGCAAGTAGTGACCATTTTTCCTCCCTCCCTGTCTAGTCCAGGACTGCTCTGCAGATTATAGACCTCCTGGAGTAAGTGCTATGTGCAGCATGGATTTTAGACCAGCCAGGATGGGCCTTGTGTAGTGTGGGTCCTGGACTGGTGACAGTGGGCACCATCTGTGGCATGCATCCCAGGACCTGCACTGCATGTGGGTCCTGACCAGCTGGGGTGGGCCCTGTTGCTCTGGATACAGCGTGGAGGGGGTGGGGGTTGTTGGCAGTGTGTGGACCTGATCTGCGGAGCCCCAGACTGGCCCGGTGCTACTCATCCAGCCTACGGGGCCAGGTAAGTTTGACACGCTTGCTTTGCAGATTACACCCCTTTTGTCTGTGCATGAAATAAATGTTTTAGCTAAATTAAAAGAGCACTCTTTACTCAGAAGGAATCACAAAACTTTCTACCAAGGTTGCTATCTATTATTGCTTCACCCACGCTGGAATGCTGCCATCCCTCTGCTAGATGGTGGGAACAACATTGTAACATAAAGGAGCACCACTGCCACTGAGAGGTGGCATTGCACTTGATATAACAAAGCACAGAGAGGGAGGGACCTGAAAGCTATACCAGGTTTTGTTCCCTGGGAAACTGTTAGAATGGAATTGTGGCTGAGAAAATGTGGATTTTTTTTTAGTTAACTTGGCAATGATTTGTCATTATTTTTGCCAGTAAGTTTGAGAAGGTGTTTAATAATACTTGCAGAGGTTTTGGTTGTAGCTAAGGACATAGGTTGGTCTAAGGACATAGGCAGACAAGGTTCCTTGGGTGAATTTGATATCTTTTATTAGACCAACCCAAATAGTTGGAGAATAGTTAAGCAAGCTTTCGGATTCAAAAACCCTTCGTCAGGCTGAGGAAGTGTCAGGAGTTGGTGTGTGCTCTTCCTGGAATGAAAATTTAATAATACTTATGATTTGGGCAATGTTTGACATCTCCAAAATTGTATGCAAATGAAGGCTAATTTAAGAATTGTAATACAGATAAATATTTAGATAGGTAGGATTATCTCTCCAAGTCTATGCAGAAACTCAGGATTAGATTTTGTGAGTTTCAGTTATGTCTCTTGCTCAGAATATCAGCTCGGAGGCGCTGAGGATGTGGGTGCACAAGGGCCCTGGCCCCCCTTGGGAGGAGGGTGTCACCTGAAAAGCGTAAAACTTTCCATCATTGTAGCCCCCTTCTCTCCTCTTCCCTCCCCTCCCCTCCGAGCAAAAATGAAAGTCGACATCTGTGGATCAGCTCCTGCTATCTCTTTCGAATAGATCCCTAGAAATCCTATAGACTATGAAACTTCTGCTTGACTTTTTTCGCCTTGTAAAGCCAATCCCTGTCCTTTGTCATAATGTATAGCTTTTTGTAGGCTCGGATCAAGTATCATTTGCTGATTTAAAAATATTTGAAGAAATTAAGAAACAGTATATGGGGTAGATTCTAGCTGAATACTGTATTTACCTAAATCCCAGACAACTTTGAATTTAAAATGACCCCCCCAATACTTAGATTCTATACATGGAAAATTATAAATTAGTTACAATTATTCATGTGTAGAAGCTAATGATTGCAAGGTCATCTTCAATTCATCCCCACCACCACTGTGAGAGGGGAAACAGTGTTGTGTAGGCAACCAGCAGAAAAAGCAGCACTGGTAGAGGTAGGCAGCCTGCCCTATTTCCCCCCCCCCACCTTCCCAGTTGTATCACCCCCACACTGGGGCCAGTCTCATGGCTACATGCCACCCCATTAAAACTGGGCCGGCAGAAGATACAGCATCAGTTAAAACCCCAACCCGTGGTTG
>JAGPOW010000261.1:5472604-5502726 GCA_030014935.1 Caiman crocodilus
TGTTCTTGCTCCTACCTTGGGCGTCTTCAAGAGTAGATTGGATAGGTACTTGGCTGGGGTCCTGTGACCCTGGCACTCGTTCCTGCCACTGGCGGGGGGGGATCAGACTAGATGGCCTGCTCTAGGCCCCTTCTGACCCTAGTTACTATGAAATTATGACCATATTTTGAAAGAGTTTATGCTGAAAGTGTATATTTTAAATATTTTTTGCATTGATAATCTACAGAAAATAAAGATAAAATGTGGTTCAGATTACTGTTTTTTCCTTTAAAATAATTGATTTATTGTTTAAAAAGGTCTTACACATTTATGCTTTATGTTTAACCTGAATTAATTTTTATAATGGTGTATAGTGATATGAATTCAGGAGGGAGGCCTTCATAATGCTCTAAATTACAGACGGGTAGGGAAAAAGGAGTGCATTGAGGTTAGTATTTTTTCAGTTTGTTACTTAATGAACAGCGTCAGTGTTGTATAGAAGGGTAAAGAGTATTGTTACTTTTACGAGTCAGACATAGCAACCAACGTGCAGTATGCCTGATGACTAGATCATGGTCAGATCTTGAAATAAAGACTTGATTTTTTTTTTTTTTTATGGGATGAGAAGGTATTGGTGCCTTGTGCAAGCAGAATGGTGGGATAAGCAGCGCACTAAAATAAGAGAGTAAGCAATTCAAAAAAGCTGATTGCTGCGGCTTTTCTTGTTTTAGGATTTATCGTGGCTGTTGCTAGATTTAGAAAAATACGTTTACCCATCTGGCAGCCTAGAATTGTCTCGTCAGCTGAAGCTAATGGACTTAGTGATGGATGCCTTTTGTTTGCACTGCCTGACTTTTGAGTGAAAGGAGACAAAAGAGCTCCACTAGCTTCACTGTAGATCATGATGAGCTTGCAAGGAAAAAAATACCACTTTATTTGTTTTATAAATCTTGGGAAAATATTAAGCATCAGCTAAGTATTTGGATGGTAAGAACAATATCTGTATATAAAATACCGTGTTACAGAAGAAACAGTTTGCTTGAGAATTCTATATGGAAAGATTATACTGTGGTAAGTAAGATTTCTGATAGTATTGCCATTCAGCAGTTGAAAAACTGTAGAAGGAGGTATTCATTTTCTGTTTTGTAGTGATTTGGGTTGTTTTAAGTTCTTATATTTGTGCAAAAAACGTATTTCTTTTCTGCCTTTAAACTACAAATGGCTCTATCAACTATATTAGTAATACTAGGATCTTTTGTTGTGGTCCTTCTCTATTAATCATTGTCATCTTCCTGCGCTTGTTTTGTTCCTGTGAATCAGTTCTGAATGTTTTGATTTTTCATTTAGAGTCAATATAAGTCCACAATAGTATACATACTCAATATTATTATTGCCTTTTATATATATAGATAAGCCTTGTACAAACATTACTCATGTGCACAAGCTTGGTTACTATATCTTTATAAAATATTTCTGTTTAAATACTAAAAATAGTAAAACAAAGCTATGCCGGAAATAATACACCTGCCGAGGTTTTCAAACATACTTCATCTAGAATACATACTTGTAATGTTATCATTGGAAGGGAAAAGTAGCACGAATCAGTGGTAGTTTTTTAAATGAGGAAAATGCATGGATATATTTTGGTTTGTGAAATAAAGACAGTTATTTATGCAAAAGTTTGTCTCAAGATATTATGAAAGAATTTAAAAATTGATTTAGAAAAATAAAACAAATCATACATTCTGACCTTAGTCATGCCCATTTAAGCTAAGAAGTCTGTAAAGTTACTGAAAGATTTAAACTGATGTACAGCTGTCTGGAACAAGGAACAAAATGTGATCCTGTCCCCGCTGTTGCTTGAAAAAGCGTATTGCTTGTTAACTTTTTGTCAGTTGTATTGAATTGAAAGCCCCAGAGGCTGATGTCTGTTCATCCACAGGACCAGTACAGCATGGCACCTTCAGTAAGTACTTTGCCAACTTACCACCCTACCATAGCACTGATGCAGGATGGATTCAGCTTCCGGGGAACCTTTTTTGAGACAAAAACTGACTCTGGAGGTCTGTTCAAACCTCTGCCTCTCCACTAAGGTTCCCTGTTAACGTTGGTGGTGTGGACAGCAGCTTTCGTTACCAGCTGGAACATCCCTGAGGTCACCAAACACCTTTCATGGAGGTCCCCGAATACCCCTCAGAGGGTAAATGTTTGTCGTTGCAGATGGGAGTACAGGGGGCAAATGAGTTTAGGATGGAGCCCTGTCAGTTTGTGAAGAAGATGCTGACATGCGTATTTGCAGTAGTAAGCACTATCTGTGAGAAGTGGGGATAGGGGTTACAGTTATATTGGGCCACCAGGCATTGGGGTCCCTCAAAATCAGAGCACTATCTATGTTCTGTTTCCAGAGTAGGAGGAAGGGGACCCTGCCAGGATGTACTGGTCCCTCAGATTTCTCTCAACCCTGGTGGTAAGGAATTTGAGCAGATGACTTTCCTAGGCAGTCCCTTTCAGTCCTGTGTCCTATCTATGTACTTAGTTAGTACTGAATTCTAACTTCCAGCCTCTGTGTATAAATCCTCTATATCCTGTTGACAGTACCCTGGCTTACCCAATCCTGTATCTTCCTTAGCTCTTCTTGGTAGAGCTTAAAAGTTCTGTTAAAGTTTTGTGCAACAGCATAAATAAATTACTAAGTAAAATTTTGCTTTAAGAAAATCAGCTTGGAAATACTGCAAAATATATTTGGAGGGATGTGAATAACCAACTTCCAAGTAAATGCAACTAAAATGTTAACTGAAAGTAATCAACTTTTTTGCAAACTTGAATTGAACATAAATTTTAGATCTGACATTTCTTTATTACTCAAGATGCACAGCTCTTCTGCAAGTATTTGTCGGGGGGGAGGTCTAACAGTGTCTTAAAATGTTAGATGCAGAGAGGAGTAATGCATTCAGTTCTGTCAAATGAAGATTTTATTGTGTACACACTGACTTTAATAGTACCACAGATTAAGAGGCATATACTCTCAAATATATTTGAAGGTAAATAATTTTTAGCTTGTCACAATTAAGACCTCCTCGTTTAGTTTGTGGACATGTGATAGAGTTATTTTGTGTATGTTATATTTTCGATACTGCTTTTATAGGAATAAACCCGACTTCTACGCACTATTAACAGGAAGTGGACTTACTCAAAGTCACTGTGAGCAGATAAAACATTCATGCAGTCTGTGTGGTCTCTCGTGTCACCCGGTTCCTACATTTGATCATGTTTTTTCAGACAGCATAGATATGGGGACTTTTTCTTGATCATAGCATGGAGTACCTTTCAACAGACTTTTCTCTAATACCTGCATGACAAAACCAGTTTATAGGAAAAAAGTGTTCCCTGCAGTAGTGTTTTACACTGAAACTCTTCTTCCTGCATTCTCTGACTTTCTCTTCCTTGTATCCTTTCATCTTAAACTTTACGTTTATTTTTTTGTCTTCTACTTAATGTTATTTACTCTGATGTTCTTCTAACTCTCTGCTCCCCTGCTTGCCTTGCCCCAAACTTTCCCTTTCTCACCAGTACTAGCCTCCTCCTTGCTCTCACCTCTTTTTCCCTTCATTGCTCTGCTATCACCACCCGTCAGCTGCCCTTTCTTTTCTCCCATCAATGCTGTTGTTTCTTCAAGCTTTCCCCAGGGGAAAAAAATTCAATGCAACACAGCTTTAAATACAAGTAATAAGTCAGTTAAGTTACATGCATAACCTTTTATTGAATCTGCTTTTTTACCCTCCTTCAACTTCTGTTGTCCTTATACCTGTAACACTGTCTAAATTAGCCATTTTGAGCCTTTTGGATAGTGCAAGCTATAGATTTAAATAAGCAAAGTAAATTTGTAATTTGGATTCCTATGGCACAAGAGAAATAATCATATTCTTGTTTCCTTTTTACTAACTCTCTCTCATAGCCCCCACTTAGTTCTCTTTTCACCATATTGTCTGTGTATTTAGAATACTCCTTAACAATTTCTTTTCTCCACATAACAGACTACAACCTATTGAATGCAGTGACCCTTCATTTAAGGCACCAGATTACATTAAGGAGTTTGACTTGCATCCGTAAAAACAAGGACCTTGAAAGTTATGACTCCCATTCTGTTTTAAACTCTCTCTGTTGTGTCTCTTAGCGCTTTATCATGTTGTTTCAGAACTGTAATATCGCAGTGTTGTGGGTTGATTTAAGTACTACATCAGCCTTGACTGTAAATGTCCTTGTTTGGTGGGTTTCGGTTAGTTGCTTATAGCAGCACAAACACCCTGTTAACTAGAGACTTTGTCCTCTGGAAAAAACCCCCCAACAAAACTGGAGCAGCAGTGATTTCTCTCATTTTAGCCATCTGCAGTTCCCTCGTATTAAATCCTGCTAGCTGAAGTCTAATAGAAATGCTGTATGCATTCGGTTTACTGCCTTAGATTTTTGTAAAGTGAAACAGCATAGGGGAAAGACGCATGCAAAAATAATCCCTCTTGCTGAGGTTGAGTGGTACTCAAACAATTGCAAGTTAAGATCATCCCTATAATCTTAGAGAAGTAACCTTCAAGCTGCACTTTTGATCATTTTAATTCTTTAATGGATAGTTTTAAAAACATAGATGTCTGTACAGAGGAAGGATTTGCAGTACAGGACAGTTGCGAGATGTTTCATGTATCCATGTAAAGGAGAGAGGCTGGATGGCGAATGTGGTCGTGTACCACACAGATCTGGAAGGGAGGAGTTCCTTACTACATAGTAGGGCCCCAGGATTACAGTTTCTCCCTAAGTTAAGCAGGGACACTTAGTTTTTCCTAGAATTGGGCACTTTTTTTTTCTTACGTTGAATATTGGGTTTTGTCTAGAGAGTCACTAGATGTATCCTCTGAACCATCCCTATTGGTGATCCGTCCTATCTGATGGTTCTTGAAGGTAAAGTAAACAAGTTTAGCCATATGAGTTTATTACTTGCATCTCTTTCAAAAACCAATAGTATGTATCTATGCTTTCTGGATTTTTTTTTCATCTGATGAGGGATGGAGGAAAAAATGACTTTGGGTGAAGAACTGAACTGGGGATAGGGCAGGGATGGGCAATTATTTGGACTGGAGAGTGGGTTGAGGAGCTTTGGTGAGCTTTTGGAGGTGGGGATGCTGATCCTGCTGCCCCCACCACAGTTGTTTACACAGTGGGGGGGGGGGAAGCCCAGGGAGATGCTACTTTATCTTATCTGGCCCAGGTGTCCCACACCCCCCAGTGGGGCACCAGATGAAGCAGACAGGTGGGATCTCTATGGAGACTGGCCAGGACTCCCTTGGGCAGGATGCCATAGGCCAGGTGGATGGGATGGGGCTGCGGGCAGTCAGGGCCAGGATTGCAGGGTGGTGACAGCATGGGGCTGGGGCCGAGGGCAGAGCTGTGTTCCTTTCCTCTCGTCCCTGCTCTGGGCATCGGTTCCCTGCCCTGCAGTTTCCTGCAGAACTGGTGCCTGGCCCAGCAGTGTGCCCAGGGTGGATTGCAGCTCTGCCCCAAGCTCCAGTCCTGCGCTATCACTGCTCATGATCCCTGCCTGTCGTGCTCCTGGGTGCTGCTCCCCACCTGCCTGCGGCTCCATCCGATCTGCCTGCAGGGGTCCAAGGCCTGTCTCCATGGAGACCCCACCTGCCTAACTGCTTGCTCCTGCAAGCTTAACTGGCTGGCTCCTCCACTAGTGGGTGTGGGGTGGACGGGCCTGGGATGCCAGAGTCTAGTGGTGGCGAGGCATGTACTTGTGTGTGCCTGAGTCATGCGTGGGGACACAGCAGGCTGTGCCAGCTGACACCTCTGCCCAGGGGTGGTGAGACCACCTACCCCCCATGTCTGGGCTGGGCAGCATCGAAGGCCTGCCGTGGGCCAGATAGAATTGCACCACAGGTTGGATCCTGCCTGTATGCTGTATTTTGCCCACCTGGGTAGGGATTCTGTGGAATTGTTTTGCTACTTTGCCGAGTGCTTCATTTGTGAAATCAGACGATTTGTGTCATCGCTCAGAGCCTCAGTTCCCTGTATAGAAAAGTGATGCAGTACATTGCTGCCTGACTCATTAGTGCTTGTGAATGAAGATGTAGCAGCTTCTTAGCTGCTATTATTTACCTTTTTAATCTTTCATTGGTGAGGGTGCCTTTGTTACCTTTTGGCTGGCAGTAAGTGAAAATTAATGGATGTGTTCATGGATATAGAAAATGAAAAACTTTAAAGGCTCCATGTGCACACGTGCCTTCTATTTTTGATGGGCTTAGCTTTGGGCCAAGTGCAGGTGAGATTGGGTGGGATGGCTTTCAGCCTCCTAATAAAGAAAAAAAATCATTGACTTTTCATAGAATCATAAGGAAAAATAAGAACCTCAGGAGATTACTTGGTCTCCTCCCTCCTCAAGGCAGGATCACCCTGATTAAGCCATCCCACTCAAGTGTTTGCTTGACCTGCTCTTAAAAATGTCCTGGGATGGAGATTCCACACTCCCTGTTGGTAGCTTGCTTTAATACTTAAACAGTCATGGTGAGAGAGAGCTTCATAATCTAAACTAAAATTTCCCTTGCTGCAATTTAAAACTATTTCTCCTTATCCAGACCCTGCAGTCACAGGGAATGATCTGTTGCAGGGTGGCCAAGATTCAGCCCGTGGAGCTCAGTCATCTCGTCTGAAGGGCTGTCTGTGGATCCGAGAAAGCTGGCAGCAGGGTAGTGGTGGCAGCATTAATTGCTGCAGCTCGCAGACCAATGACAAACAACACTGCTAGGGCTCTTTCTCATACAAAATTTGGATCTGTGGAGAGTCCTGGGAGCTACGTGATGAGACGCCATGTACCAAGCCAGGCCTGTGGACTGGCCTGTGCCATTCCTTTGGCCACAAGGCCTGATAAGTTGGGTGTCACTAGTCTATCATCATCCTCTTTAAACATCCTCTAGGTATTTGAAGCCTGTTATCATCCCTTCCCTCCCCCTCAAGCATTCTCTTCTCTAGACTAAATAATCCTAGTTCTTTCATAAATCATAAGCAGGGATCCTAGTTTTCCATGGGGAAAAAAAAGCAAACATCTCTGGGGGAAAATAACCCATAAAAATTAGGGTTGTGCAAAGCTTTGGTTCCTGATTTAATTCGATGGATTTTCGGCCCAATTCGGTGGCCGAATCTCTGAATCTGAATTGAATCAGGAGACCCTTTAATTTCTCCAAATCGAATTGGAACCCTCTGAATTGATTCAGAAAGATTTGACGAATCGGACGTAGGCACAGATTTAAATGTTTTTTCAACATACCTCAAGGTACCATGCGGCTTGTGAATGCTGTAGTGGTGGGGCGGATGGAGCGTCCCACAGGAGTGTGGGGAGCACCCCAGCGCACTTGGCAGCAGACCTGGAAGTGAACCAGAAGCACTTCCGGTCCACTTGTAGGTCTGCCGGGGAGCACACAGAATGGTCCCCCGCATCGTCCCAGCTTGGCGACTGGTGCCTTCTGGGTCCGGGGGGGCACCTGGGGTCCCCACCATGGCCGATAACTGAGCCGAGGGTGTGCGGGGGAGTCCCTCGCGCACTCGGCAACAATCCCAGAAGTGGACCGGAAGTACTTCTGGTCCACTCCAGGTCTGCTGCCAAGCACACTGGGGAGCCCCCCCATGCTCCTGTGGGACGCCCCATTCACCCCAGCATCGCAGCACAGCGTACACTAGCCATGCCTTGTACCTTGAGGTATGTAGAAAAAACATTTAAAGCTGTGTCTATGGCTGAATAGCTGATTCTCCGAACCAGCATCGAATCTTCGGATTTGAATTCAACTGAATCAAATCACTGTTCCCGATTCTGGCCGAATCCAAATCAAATATAACCCATTTTGCATGCCCCTTATAAAAATGCATTTTTCCACAAGGAAAATGAAATACGTAGGAATTTACTAAAACTGTGGCAGAAGTACATAGGGCAGTGGTGCCTTTATTCCTACTCTTCTTAGTATACCCTTCCCCTGCTGGTGATTGGCAGCAGGGCCTTGTCGGCTCCATGCCTCACCACTGATTGGTGAGAGGCAAAAACTGTGGCAGAAATGCAGTTTTTGCCTCTCGCTGATCCCAAGCGAGGTGTAGGGTTGTTGGGGCTTTGCAGCCGGGGGGGGGGAGGTGTCGCAAAAAGGTAAATTCTGAGGTTTTCCGTGGGAAATTGATTTCAAGGATCCCTGGTCATAAGTTTTATGTTTTTCAGGCATCTGATCTTTTTTGTTGCTCTCTGCTGGACTCTTTCTAGTTTGTCCACTTACTGCTTGAAGTGAGGGGCCCAGAATAGGACAAAATACTCGAGATAATGCCTCACCAGTGTCGTATAAAGCAAAATAATCACTTCCTTTACTTTGCAAATGAAATTCCTGTTAATGCAGCCCAGTAGGCTGCTGGCCTTTTTTGCAACAAGAATGCAGTGTTATCTCATATCCAGTTTGTCTGCTGTGACACCTAGGTCCTTTTTTGCAGTATTGCAGACTAACCAGTTCTTCCCCCATTTGTATTTGTGCATACACTTGTTCAGGCCCAAGTGCAGCTTTCCATACTTCTCCTTGTTTGACTTTATCCAGTTGATTTCAGAAACTTTCTCCAATTTATAGAATAACTATGCCTGTTAGAACACAAAGATGTAATATAAAAATGAAAGTTTCATGAAGAAGAAAACAGTGATTTATCCCAGTCAACTGGGACAACTGTTTAAGAACATTCAACTAGATGCTCAAAAAGTGGGTAAGAAGTCTATGCAGAATGAAACAAAAACAGCTGCTTAGAGGGAAGTGAGTTTTAGTTGTTTAAAAAAGGATATACAAAAAAATTATAATTTTGATTATGTATTCCTTGCAGTGAATTATAATTGAGGGAAGCAAAAGAGCACTAGAAGAAAACCATGGCTAAGAGAACTAAAAGCAATAGGAAAAAGTTAAAATACCTTGGGAACCAGAGAAATACTGACAGTGGCACTGGTCTTTTATTAGGTGGAAATGGTAGAATTATAAATATTTATGGACTGTTTCTGTATTACTATTTCTGTTCTGTGTTTGTGGTAAAAGCCAGATGAGTTTCAGATCATATGTTGATGATATCCTCCTGAGCTACTGTTGGAATGGAAAATATATCATAAAGACCAGCTACTAGAGTTAGACATTTGCAGTTTACAGATTTGGGTACAAGTTTGAAGTTTTAAAGAGCTGGCTGAGGAGGTATCTGCATCTTAATGCTGATTTCATTTGGAGAAGCTTCAAAAGACTGGAACAAAGCTAATGTGGTGCAATAATTAAAAAGAGTAAATGAGATGTGTCTGGTAATTATAGGCCTCACAGTTTGACATAATCAGTGGCAAAATAATGGAATGGCTGATGAGAAGCTTTAATAATCAAGAATTAAAGGAAGGTAATGCTAGTCAACTTGGATTTATGGGAAATAGATCTTAAGATGTCTATAACATAGTGAATGCAGTGCATTGTTTGCATGACTGTGTAAGCTGTGAGCTAGGTGCCAAATATTTCTGAGGATAAGCTAATCTGTACCATGCTTTGATATTACCACAGTGAAACCAGCTACATTTTAAAGTTAGCTCAGGTATATTGAGAATACACTGGTTTTTGTAGGGCAACAGTATAGAATTGTACATCTTGTTATGCTAACTTTGATCTTTGTCCTCCCCATCCCCCTGCCATTTCAGGAGGAAATTACAGGCTTGGTTCATAAAGGTGTGATACCTTAGACACCTGTGAGGCAGTTGGTTTTCTACTGTGTGACATAGATTAGGTAACTAGAACAATGCAACATCAACATGACACATGTCAAATGGCTTAAAAGTTAGCTAGTTGATATGCCTAAGAAGGAACTGTGCATGGGAAGTCACACCATGTTTCTAGCAGGCTCCTTCAGGGATTAGTTCTTAATTCTGTATTGTTTAATATTTTTATCAATGACCTAGACAAAAACATCAAATCATTATGGACAAAAATTGGGAGAGTGGTCAGAATAACAAGGGCAAGTCACTGAAACAGTATGACCTGGGTCTCTTGGTAAGGTAGATACACCAACATGAGTTTCATTAGAACCAGACATAAAGTCAGACACTGAGGAGAAGAGAATTCAGGGCATACACATGTACTCAATGGGACAATCCTTGAAATCTTTCATTCAAAAAAGGGTAGTGGGAGGAGACTTGCAAGTTATTGCAGATGCTCAGCCGAATGTCAACTTGTGATATAGCCCTGTGCCTAAAAAGCTAATGTCATCCTTCCACATACAGGTAGGGGAATAGAGAGTGTTGAATTAACAGTCAGCATTTGGGCACTGGCATGACCATTAATCTTACAGAAGTAGGGCTGGAAGGGACCTTGCTAGGTCATCTAGCACCCTTTGTGCAAGACAGGATTGTCACTCAATTAAACCATCCCAAGCAAGTACCTGTTGAGCCTGCTGGTGAATATTTCCAAGAATGGAGAGAGATGAAGTTTCCACAGCTTCTCTAGGTAGCCTGTTCCAGTGTTATCATAATCCCTCTTTAGTCTTCTCTTCTGCAGCCTAAATAACCCTCATTCTTTTAGCCTTTCCTTTTAAGTCATGCTTCCTGGGCCTCTAGCCACTGATGGACTCTTCCTGTGGACGTGTCCTTGACGTGTGGGATGCAGAACTGGATGCCATAAGGATTCACCAGTGCCAAATAGAATGGATGAATCTCTTACCTTGTTTTGCTAGTGGCACTTGTGTTAGTACAAGTAACCTTGAGGTCCTTCTCTGCAGTACTGCAGCCCTAGCCAGTCATTCTCCATTCTGTATTTGTGCATTCTTCCCAAGTTCAGGACTTTGCACTTGTCCATGTTGCATTTCATCTGGTTGATTTGTGGACCATTTCTGTAGTTTATCCAGGTCACGCTGGATCTTAGCCCTGCCCTCTAAAGACTCTTCCACTCCTTCCAAATTGTTGCCATCAGCAAATTTGCTAAGTGTGCACTCAATCCCATCATCCATATCATGTGGAGATGTTGAACAATAGTGGACCCAGGGCAGACCTCCAGGTGGGGAATCCTACTTGGTACTTCTTCCCAACTTGATTTTGAGGTATTGATGACTACTTATTGAGTATGATGATCCAGCCATTACCTACGCATCCTGCAGTACTTTATTTAGTATATATTTCCTTAGTTTGTCAGTGAAAAGACAGTGTCAAAAGCCTTGCTGAAGTCAAGGTTCACAACCACTGCTCTCTCTTCCCCCACCCCCCTTCCCTCCCCCATCCACTGAGCTTGTGACCTTATAGAAGGCAATTAATTTGGTCAGGTGTGACTTGCTGTTGGTGAATCCATACAGGCTGCTCCTGATCACCTTGTTTTCCTCTAGGAGCATCACAATAGATTCCTTGAGACCCTGCTCCATGATCTTTCTAGATACTGAGGTCAGGTTAACTCAGATGGGCAAAATATGACCTGCAGGTTAGATTTGACACTCAATGCAGCCAAAGATCCTGTGATTGGGAGCTACTGTCTGCTAGTGATGTGGACTAAGTCAAGGTGCCAGTCAGTGCAATGAATTTTTTTTTTTTTAAGATTAGCATTAATTAGTATTTCCAAATTTTTGCAGAACACTACATTTTAATAATAAATCATGATGTTACAATTTAGATTAAAATTTAGTATTATAAACGGAAATACAAAATTTAAATCTATGATAAATTATATAATCTACTTTACTTTCTGCTGAATTTGCTATTACATGGTTATATACCCCTCTGTCAATCAGTGGTGAGGGGCGAGGCCACCAGGAAATGCCCATGAAATTGGCTCTTGGTGCCCCAGCCAAACTGTGAAAATTGCTTTGTTTTGCCACGAGTTAAGTAGACCTCTTGTTAGGGTAGATTCTGCATCACAGGAAAGGGATGTAATTCAAACCAGAATTCATTCAGGGAAATTTTATAGTGTATGCAAGCAGAAAATCAGTGACAAATTAGAAACATGGGACTGGATAAGATTTCTTGGATCGTTGCATCCAGTCCTTCAAAGCTATGATTGATTAATGAAAGCTAACAAGATAAAAGCTTAAATATTCATGGATGAAAATAAAAATGGCTGAAGATTGCTTTTATCTGCTTTAATAGTTTTAACAGTCATTTTTGTACTTTCACATTTTGGCCATTTATATATATTACAATTTTACCAGTATAAGTGATCAGAAGCCAGTGTATACCCATAACAGAAGTTCAGTACCCAAAACCAGTCTATAAATGGAACAGACAGAAGTTCATCACACAGATTGGTTTAAAAATGGCAAAACTCAATCTAGGATTTGCCCCCACCACCAGAGGGTGAATGTGCATTCTGTTCACTACGTTGCTTACAGAAAAGTATGCGACTTGGCTTGATTCTGCCTCAGGTTTTTTGAATGTCTGTATCTAGCCTTTACGGGTAAAAGCAAACAACTGGAGCACTTGCATATCTTTCCTTCCTTCGCCCTTCCCCATTTGAAAAATTAGTGCCAAATAGGAGTATACTGTCCATCACCATTACCATTTTTCAATGGACTGATGATCCAGCATGCACAAAGGCCATGGGTGGCAGCATGGAGCTCACAGTTCTGGGAGAAGAATCAACCACTTGTAAAGATTAAGGGAATTCAGAACATGCCGGGACTTTTTTGACAGACTCCTGGAAAGATACTGATTGTAATAGTAGCACCTTGGCTGAACCAGGCTGAGATCACCTTGTAATTTAATAGAGGCCAGCAATCTGGGTCAAATGGTAAGGTTGTCAGGCACTATGGACCTTGACTGGACTCGAGCCAGCAGCCTTGTACTGTAAGTAGAGCTCATCACTCTTCCTTCCTATGCTAGACCCTTGCCCTAACTACAAGTGATGCACTGTGATGCTCTTTATTCAGAGGAATTACTGTTGGGTGACATGTGGCGTGCTCTTCCTTAGTGCATGTGTGTTGCTAGCCTCTATTGTGCTTAGGATGAAAATCAAGAACTGAACTCAAGTGTCTTCTAAAGATAGTTCAGGAAAGTACCATGGAATTGAGTTGTTACTGCAGCAGAAAAGAGAAACGTGTGCAATTATGGAACAAAGACTTTTCCACACCCCTCAAGCACAGGAGTTTGTAAATTGATTTCATAGGCAAATGCAGAATCGTAAACAGCAACAAAAATTGGTTGGAAGGGACCTCAAGAGATCATCTAGGCATTATCAGGTCTGCCAAAACATCTCAGACAAATATTTATTAAACTGGCACTTAAGTTTATAGCAGTTGAGATCCCACAACCTCTAGGAAATCCATTCCGGTGCTTATAACTGTCCTAGTTAGAAAGTTCTTCGTTGTACTCAGCTTAATTTCCTTTGAGTTTAAATCCGTTGCTGTTGGTCCTGTCCCCTGTGGGCACAGAGAACAGCTGATTATCATAATCTTTGTAACAACGCCTTTGTATTAGAAGATTAATCAACTCTCCTATAGTCTTTTCCCCAAACTAATCCCAATTCCTTCAGTTATTTTTCATGTCATGTTTTCTAGACCTCTAGTAACTTTTTATTGTTCTTTTTTGGCTCCTTCCAAATTTGCACACATCTTTGTTGAGTTGTGGTGCTCCAAACTGAAATGGTACTCCAGGTGTGGCCTCAACAATGCTGAATAGAGTGGAAGAATCATTTCCTGTGCTTTGCATACATCACTCCTTTTAATTGCATGCTGGGATGTATTGGGGTTTTTTGCAACAATATTACATTGCAGACTTGCTTTCAGCTTCTGATCCTGTGCTACGGCCAAGTGTTCTCTGTCTTGTATTTGTGCATTTGATTGTTCTTTATAAGTGTAGTACTTAGAACTTGTTCTTAGTGAAGTTCTTCTGATTTTTGTTTCGGATCACTTTTACAATTAATCTTGGTCATTTTGAATTCTAATCCAGTCATCTACAGTGTCTACTGCTCTACCCAGCTTGGTATCTCTGGAAATTTAATAAGTGTACACTGATTTGCACCTTCCAAGACATGAATGGGATATGAACAGTGGCAGGCTCAGAAACAGACCCCTGTAGAAGATTGTTTAATACACTTCTCAGTTTGACAGTAAGCTGTTGTTGACTATTTTGCACATGATCATCCAGTCCGTTATATACTTACCTTATACTACAATCTAGGCTGTATTTCCTCAGAGCCCCTCTGTACATTTTATCTATTATGCAATTACCTTTTTAATTGTGCAGTTAATGTAGAATCATAGAAAATCATGGTTGGTAGGGAGCTCAGGAGGTCACCTAGTCCAACCCCCTGTTCAAGGCAGGATCTTCTCCAACTAGATCATTGCAGCCAAAGCTTTGTCTAGCTGGTTCTTAAACCTCCAAGGATGAAGATTCCACAACCTCTGTGGCTAACCTGTTCCAGTGTTTTACTACCCTCCTAATCATAAAATTCTTCCTAATATCTAACTTAATCTTCACTTGCTGCAGCTTGAGCCCGTTGCTCCTTGTTCTGTCATCTGCCACCACAGAATAACCCAGCTCCATCGTCTTTGCAACCTCCCTGCAGGGAAGCTGAAGACTGCTATTGAATGCCTCCTCAGTCTCAATTCAGTCTCAATTAGAAAAGCTCAATTCCCTCAGCCTTTCCTCACCAGTCCTGTCCCCCCAGCCCCTTCACCATTTTTGTTGGCTTCCACTGGACTCTGTCCAATTTTTCCACATCTTTTCTGTAGTGGGGGCCCGTGACTGAACACAGGACTCCAGATGTGGCCTCACCAGTGCCAAATAGAGGGGAATAATCACTTCCATTGACTTGCTGGCAACAGACCTACCAACACAGCCCAGGATGCCATTAGCCTTCTTGGCAACGAGGGCATACTGTTGGTTCCTGTTCATCTTACAGTCCACTGTAACTCCTAGGGCCTTTTCTCCAGAGCTGCTGCCCACGCAGTCACCCGCAGCCTGTCCTGGTGCATGGTATTGTTCCATCCTAAGTGCAGGACTTGGTACTTGTCCTTTTTGAACCTCATCAGATTTCTTTTGGCCCAATCCTCCAATTTGTCTCGGTCACTCTGAATCTTAGGCCTATGCTCCAGCGTATCTACTGCTCCCCCCAGCTTGGTGTCATCTGCAGACTTGCTGAGGGTGCACTCTCTGCAATCTTGCAAGTCATTGGTGAAGACATTGAACAAAACCAGCCCGAGAACTAACCCCTGGGGCACTTCACTTGATACCGGCTGCCAGCTAGACATTGAGCTGTTAATTATTACCCTCTGAGCTCAATGCTCCAGCCAGTTTTCTATCTACCTTGCAGTCCATTCATCCAACACATTCTCGCAGGCAAGCTAAGGAAGTATATTATGGAAGACCATATCAAAAGCCTTGCTAAAATCAAGATGTACCACATCTACTCATCTCTCCACATCCACAGTGCCAGCCATCTCACCGTAGAAGGCATTCCGGTTGGTAAGGCATGACTGGCCCTTGGTGAATCTGTGCCAACTGTTCCTAATCACCTCCTCCAAGGGCTTGGAAGTGTAGACTGTGTGCACATGCAAATTAACTGTGGTGCATTAAAAAGATGCAACCTGCTATAAATTTATTACTCAAAAATGTGTAATCTCTTTATAGCTGGTTTCTATCCATCTTTAATTTACACATGTAGATGGTCTGTGCCTGGGAGACTGGAGCTGCTGGGGTCTCCCAGACTCTGGGCAGCACAGTGCACCTCTGAGGCTGGTTGATCATTGCAGTCTCCCAGCTATTGGCTGCTCCATGCACTCCTGGGACGATAGCAGCAGTGCCCTACAGATGCTGGGGCCGAGAGTCCCATGGGCTGTGGGGCTCTCAGCCCCAGCTGCAGGTGGTTCGTGCAGCTGGGAACTCCTTCAGCAGAAAGGGCTCCCAGCCCAGGAGCTTGATAATTGCCGATGCACAGAGAACCTAGGATGGGGCTCCACCTTCACTGGCAGTAGGGTACAATGGGATCTAATGCACAAGCCCACAATCAAGCCTTATGTCATGCACATGTGGTATGGAGAGAGGGGTAATTGTATGAATAATACATTAGATTGCATGACACCTTTACCTGCATGTGTAGAAGAGGCATACTCTAATCTCCAGTTACAGACATGATGTTGCCGAATATTCCTGTTTGATATTTTAAATGCTACTTTTGAAGAGAAATGTGATAAATGTGATTCATTTCCACGATAACATTTGAAAAAGACATGCAAGGTAGAATATATGGTTCTGGTTATTTTTAAGCAGTGGTATAGTTTATATGTCTAAGTATTGAATATCATAGAAAAAAATGATGAATGGAAAAGAAAAATTAGGTTTATCAAGTTCATCATTTGTAGAATGCCCTGCCAAAGGCATCTCAGCAGATATAGAAGAAGCAATATTGTCGTTCCCTGTCTGTTCTGTTGTTAGTTTGTTTATATTAGTCATTTGTAATGTTTCCACTGGCATTTATTTTCTTTGTCCTGAAACCATCTCTCAGTTTTATTTTGTAGCTCCCTGTCCTTAATCACAGCTTTTCTCCTCTTTGACACTTACTTAGAAGCAAGTCATTGATGACTAAAAATTAGAAGAACGAATCTGCTAGAAATGTGAAAGATGCTGTAAGGAAGGTGACCTGATCCTTTTGCACCTACCTGGAAATTGGCACATCTTGCTTGTAGTTCACAGCTGTTGCTTGGGCATGATGATAAAAAAATTGGAATCTGCACAGAATGTGACCTCTCTTCCAGGTTTTGTATATTATACAAGTGCATGGGGTACAAAAGAAGACTAGTAACTTTTGAGATTTTTCTGAGATCTTTTGTTCAGGTGATTTGGAGCAGCTGGTTGAAAATTGAAGCTAGATTAAACATCTGTAGTTAATGATATAAAACTGTAAATATATTTTGAGTGATTAGTTTGGAGGGGGGGGTCATAGTGAGTTTGACTACCAGTTGATTAGGGATAGTCCATTTTAATGACTTTTCCTGAGTGAACTGTTTGTTGGCTTGATCAAAAACATTTTTGTGTGGTTTTTGCTGCGATTCCTGGGGCTGATTTTGAAAACAGGACTGTCCCAGTGAAAATAAAAGTGGTCTATCCCGTGCCGCCTCCTTCCCAACCAACTGGGATTCTCAAACTTTTGATCCCATGGGCCAGATGAGTGGTACAGGGCAAGTCTGAGGGCCAGCACTGCCCCTCCTTGTTCACAGCAAGATTGTGTCTCAGGGTTGGCACCTTCCCCTCCTGATCTCAAGTGGCAGGATTGGGTCCCATAGAGATTGGGTCCCACTTTTAGCCCTCTATGCTGGGAACTGGGATTGCATCCTGGGGATTAGGTGCTGTCCCTTTCCAGGCCCCCACGCTGGGATTGGGCCCTGAGGCCTGGCCCCACTGTTGCCCAGCCTTGAATGCTGAGATTGAACACCGGATCCAGCACAGGGCTTGGGGCTACCCATGCATCCAGAGGTTTGACAGCAGGGGACCAGTGCCACTGTTCCCTTGCCCCCAAATTTCTGGACCCATGGGGAGCCCTGTGGACTGAATGACATAGTACTCTGGGCAAGATCTGTCCCACAGGCTGTAGGTTGAGTACCTCTTCTGTAGCATGCTCAGCTGAGACCAACCCTTTGAGACAGCTGAACAGGGTGCCCCACTTTGAAACTAGAGAACTGTGGTCACACTAATTAAGGAATCACTGGGTTCCTAGGGTAGAAGACCCAGGAAGAAGCCTCCTTGTGTCCTTGTTCACCTGTTTCTCTACATGATGAGGAAGCAGACTGGCCATGTAGTCTACCAAGCTGCTACCTCGTAGCTAAGGATCAATTAGGTGGGGAACATTTTCCATAATACTGTATTGCCATGGCTGAACAAGGAACAATGTTTACAAAGTATGTTGAGTGTTACAGATAGGTAGTCAGAAGTCTGTAAATGGCAAGGCTGAATGTGCAGTCTCACCTGTGCCTTGTTATGTGAGAAATAAGGAAAAAGACTGAGTTGGGAGGAGTACAGAGGGACCTCACTGAAACTTGGGTCAGTTTGCAGAATAATTCAGTTTTAACTAGTTTCACAGGTGATGGACTTTGGGTAGTTGCTTACTGGTTTTTGTACATAAAAATACTGTAAGTACTTTCAAAATCTGCTATTGCCTTAAAGTCTACAACTTGAAGTGTAGTTTCTTTAATAAGAATATCACTTGATTTGAGCATAAATATAAAACATTTCAAGTCATAAAGAGGCTTTGTGACAATAAATGAGGGGATAAAAGCAGGTAAGAATTTTAAAATTGGAAGTTGCCGTTTTGAGTCTTTAATAAAAACCAGTTGAAACAAACATTGGCACGTAGGGACAAATCAGCGAGCACGTCATGAATGCACAACAATGATTGTGTGTTTCTCTCTAGCAACGTCTTGCAGCATTTTTACGTTTCATGTGTACTGTTATGGACCTATTTTCTCACAATGGCTCAGATTTTCTGGAGTTGGACACATTAGCTTTTGTAAAACATGCTTAAGGGAAACCTTTGAAAAATGAGACACAAGAAGCTAACTAAATGCTCATCCCATTTTGAATGGGAATCTCTGATTCTTATGCTGCATGCTTTAGTTTCCTTGTACAGTTCATTTTTAAATCTAACAATGTGTGAACTTATCTTGGCAAACAGGGTCTCCTGTAAGTATTTAATGAATGTTTGTGGAAAAATGTGTGCTTACCAGGAACTATTTCCATAAGTTCATTTGTCCCTGTGGTGCCAGGCCTGTTCTTTGTCCATTTGTGAAATTAGTTGAGAGTAAGACTTGGAGCTAATTACTTGACAGTTAGTGCTCAAGTAGGTATGGTCCTGGGCCCTGATCTGCTAACGAGCTCCACATGGCTGAATCCTCGTTGTTTTAGTGACCTCCTTCTGCCCAGATGGAGTCCTTTGCAGGAGTAGGGCCTAGTGTGTTAGTTTAAAATTACTTTTATTTTACCTGTTATTACTTAAGGAAGGTACATTTTGTGTTTTTCAGACGCGCATGTATGTTTAGCGCACAACTCCCATGAGAAGATGTTTATGTGACCTCTATGGGTAACCCCCATAGTACAGCTTTACAAAGCTTAATATTTAATGTTACGAGCAGCTGCGTTTTACTGTAATGAGTACTTGATAAAGATTTAATAATCTCAACGATTATTTACTTAATTTTTTTTAATGTCTTGGGTGAAGATCATGAATAAAAGTTGATCTGATTTAAAAGGAATAAATATTGGGCTATAAACAGTGGTCCTTTGCATCTAGACTAGTTTACTGAATACAAGAACAATTTGCTACATTTTCCAAATATTCTTTATCGTAACTATAGATTTTTCCAGGTTTTTGTACCTTTTACTTTTTTCTTCAGTAGAATTTGAATGTAGAGGTCAATTTGTATCGTAACAAGATTAAGCAAAACGCATGCAATTTTATTTAGGAAATTTCATTTTATCATTGTCTATTATAAATGTAGTTGATATTATATGCCACTATGTGTATGGATGCATTAACAGTAGATAGCCGTATTCCCAACAGATTTTTCTAATAGTGATCTGGTAAAAACAAATAGACAAAACTGAGGCATGGAGCATTGTAAATAAGTCGAGGGAGAGACAGATTTTTCCTAAACTAAAATGAATCAACGGGAATCTGAATTGTCACTGAAACATGCACTTCTTTTGTACCACTGCAAAGATTCTTTCCGTGTACTCTGATCTATGTTCCATGTAGAAACTATCGCCGGAGGCAAGTTGAGGCTTTTCCTTCCTGAAGTTTATGCAGCTCCTTCCTGCCTGTTTTTTGTTTTCTCCTATTTAAGGGCATCTCTTACTACATCATCAAGTTTTGCTTGTAAGCAGACAGTTTGGTGAGCATATCATATTTATAAATGTAACTTGTTCCCTCTCAAAGCTTGCTGTTATTTCACTAGAATAATGTGTGGAGCGTTTTATTTAATAATATTAATGTCCTGTTCTTGTTTTTGCATTTTAAGTGTTTTGGTTTGGTGGGTGTGCATTGCCAGGGCAGTAACTTCTGTGTATGCAGGGAATCTTGAAGTTCAGTTTTAAAATCTGCAGTGAGACAACTTTTAAAGATTTCTTGTTTTAGACGTTTGCTCCTTCAATATTAAACTTTTATCCACTTTTAAAACAACTTTGATTATAAGCCTAAACAAACAGAATATTAGGATCTCTGTGGTACCACTGTATTTGCCAGGACTACATTGATTAACCTTTGGCTTCCTTCTAATATGCAGTGAAACAAAGAGACCATCTGCCCTGGCACACGCTTTCAGTCTGCTCCTGTTCCCGTCCTTCTGGAGGAAGTCCAAAGTTCGCATGGGCTTCTTCCGCAATAAATGTGTTAATACTTCATTCAGCATTGCCATCTTCCTTGTTAAACTCTGCTTCTTCTCTGTGTAATGGTCTGCTCTGATATTCTTCATCTTTCTTGCCTTGGATTCTTTCTCAGTAATTACCCTGCCCTAAATTTTCCTCTTCCAGTCTGATTTTTTTTACTACTAAGTTTCCATTCTCTTCTCATTTTTCCTTCCCTGAATTGCATCCCTTCTTGATTTCCCCCCCCCCCCCCCATTTCAGGCTTTTCCTGTCCTGTTCCTGCTGTTGTCCTTTTTTTCAGAGCTTGCCCCTGACTCTTAAGGGGGCCCAGTCACAATCGGGGATCTAGAGGACAAAGCTGACTACTGGACATCTGAAAGGCAGGGGACAGGAATGAAGCCAGATACAAATTTTATGTGTATTTGCTTTTATAATTAGTGATGAATCCCCTTGCTTGTATTGCCTTTGGGACCTCATTTGTAGTACTATCTATAACTGTCCAGGGTAGTGGCTTTGTCATTTCAGCTATCTGTAAAGCACCTGGCAGACAGATGTTGCTGCACAAATTGTAGTTATCAAAGGCATACCCTGTCAATCTAAATTTGACTGTAGCTCAGCTCTCTTTAGGCTTTATTTGAACCATCAGTAAGCATAATTTGTACGACTTATCATATCTGACATTTCATTTGGTTAATTAAATGTTTACATAATGTTCCTTGTAATAGATTTTGTCTAAGCTTTAAGATAAGAAGAATGGGACAGGAGGTGTGTAAGCCAACAAAACTCTCTTCAGGGAAAGATTGGGCCTGAAAATATCTTCCCAGAAAAATTGAAGGTTTCAGAAAAATGACGAACTAAAACTAGTAGTTCTAACGCAATCATTTATGTAATAGTTCAACACCTTTGTGCCCTTCTACAGTAATTACACCTATCACCGAACAGTGTAATGTCCTTATTACAAACTAGTCAGTGTAGTCTTTATCCTTCAATTTGGTGGGTGAAGAATACTCTTGTTAATGAACTCTGTGTGCCTAAGGAGGCTGATTTTTGCTTTGCCTATAGCATGCCTGGCAGCTAAAGGGCTGCTTTAGATAATTTGTTGCAGCAGAAAGGTGACTAGGCTACTTTGACTATTCATTATTTTTCTTATGTTACATTTCTTTTTCTTACAGATATTTCAAGACTTTCCTTTCCAGCAGGTAAGCCTTTGTCTGCTATTTATATTTTACTGTGATATACAACTTTTAGTAGCGTCTTTGGGATATCTTGTATATAATCAAAGTTCCTAGTTTGATACCTATTCAGGTGATGACCAAGGCCAGTGCTAGGGTCAAAACAAGTGGTACAGGGAATTTACAGCCTAACAAATGATATTTTGACGTGTGAGTAGGGAATTGCGATGATTGTATGCAATTTACTTCTATTTTTATAATGACCTAGAACAAAGTAGAAAGATGTGCAGAAAATTTCTAGAGCTGCAAACAAGTAGGCACTCAAAGCTAGCACTTTGGATTAAGGCAGAGGGCAGCCTTCAAGGAAACAAGAATGAATAAGTACAAATGGTTAGCGCTGTGAAGAATCTTTATAGGCAGGAATGGAAGAAATGAGCAGCAGATAAACTAACTTGTGCAAAGCCCTATGGCACAGCTGGAAATGGAACCCATGTCCTTGCCAGGTCTTGTGACCTTACTACTAGGGATGTTATAAATTATTCCTGTTTTAAAAATGGTATTGATTACTGTTGTAACCTTGTTTGAAATCAGTTAGGTCTTTACTTTGCAGATTGTCTAAGTAGTAATTGTGAGGCAACTTTGAAGTACAACTTAATGAAGGCCTCCAGTGCTGTCCTGCATGTTCAAAATAGATTATTCTTCTTCTGACTTTATAGTATTTTAAAAAAAAAAAGTACCTGTTTAGCATAATGTGTGTCTGTGACTGCTTTTGTCATTTAATAGACCATGACATTTCTGTTAGTAAGAATGATCCCAAGCCATGCTTAAAATCTGAGCAAAGTGCATTTGAGTGAGTTTGGACTTGGATATGCAGTGTCAGACCTATTGACATTGATAATCTTCAGCTATTTTGCTTAAATATCTGTACTGTTTTCAGTTATAACGTCAGAGGAACCAAATCCTTTACTACAGGAGTCTCAAACTAATCTTGGGGTAGATCCAGACCATGGGGCTTCTTGAGGGCCAGATTCAAACCTGGTGGCAGCATGGTCAGTGCTTGTTGCCAAAGCACTCCCCCTCCAGGCAACAAGTCCCCATAGCTTTGAATTCCGCAGCAAGTATTGGACCCTCTGGGAGTCCCATGAGCCAGATCCAGCCCACAACCTTTTTTTTGGACACCCTTGCTTTACTGCGAAGCATGTTTTATACTTATCCAGGCCAGATCAAATGGCTCAGTAGACCAGGTCCAGCATGCAAGCTGCAGGTTGCTAACCACTGGGTTAGTGGATTTTTCCTTTCTGTTACCCTGGATTTCAGTTTTGTGAGTGTTATTTTGAGGAAGTGGGGACAAATACATAACAGAGAACTCAGTACATGGTGTTAAGATGGGCTTGAACATCTTGACTGTTTGATTTACTTCATATTGACCAGAAGGTGACTTTGGGTCATGGTGGTCTGGCAGAGCAAGATTAGAGGTGCTAAGTACACTCATATTAAAGGGGAGATAGAAAACAGAGGGGAGAGAATTGCAGACCACACACGCATGGTGTGTTTGTAAAAAAATAAAAAAAATGTAAACTTCAGTTTTCTCCTTTTTCTAATAAAGAGCATGTAGTTAAGTCCTATTTCTGAAGATTGAGCGGCATTGGACTTCTAGGGAGAAGAATGAGGAGGTTTCCTTCTTGATGGGGATAATGCTGCCTTCTAGTGCGGTGGACAGCAAATAAGGAAAGGTGCAATTAACTCCCATGATTTGATGACATTCAGATAACTTTGGAAAATCTTGCAGAAAAACTGGAAAGCTAGAAACAGAACACCTTGAACTGAAAATAGAATTAAGTCTCGGGTTTTCAAGGGTGTCAGCATAAGAAAAAATAAGATTGCTATATATATTATGTTTAATGTGACAGTAACTCATTTAAAGTCGACTGCAGCGGCCAGTAGAAATGTTCTGGTTTCTTGCAGTTTGCTCCCCTTGGTGCTGTAGATTTGCATTACAATGCATCGTGTTTCTGCAGTATCTGAAGACTGCAGTAGCAACAAGGACATTTCCAGTGGTCTCTGCCATAGTGTGTCGTTTAAGATTGGATTATATATAGATGCTGCTGTTCCTCTTGTAGTCAGTGGCACACAAAGGTCATCCAGAACATTTCCTTTTCACTTTGATTTCATAGTAAAACCTTTTTGTAAGAATGATTGAGTGTGTGCTGTTGAATATATTAGTTGATTAGGTAGTTTTGTTAAACCATCACACAAGGGAGTTATCCTACATTTCTCTAATCTGTATCACTTCTTTGAAGTCTTTGTGCAGCTTAGTTTTCTGTTCCTTTTAATTGAGGCCAAGACGATGAGTATTGCACATTTTAGAGTGCAAATCAGTGGAGGATTTGAGGGCGACATACTACATTTTTATCATTTCAAAGCTGCCCAGAAGAGAACACCCAATACATTCAACCATATGAAAGGTTGCTTTACTAAGCAAGCTTGTTTATAACACGCTTGCAGAAATGGAGAGTTTCCTTTGGGGCATGCAGCGTCCCTTAAAATGTGAGCACTGTCTGGATTAAAAATGATTAGTCAGTAGATGAAATGTGGTTTTGCCTCTTCCTTTGCTTAAAACAAACTTGGTGCATGATGGTTTTTTACTTTTTTATTATACATATTTTATCATTCTTTACTCAGCTTTAACACAATGGGAACTTTTGATCTTGATGTTCTATTACAAATAACTAATAAAAGCTAGAATATCAAGCAGTTTTTAAAAAGCAGATGTATGTATGTATCTACATAAAGTACTCATACAACGTAACACGGTAACTCAAGGAAAGGAGAGAGGATATGAAAAGGGTTCAACCAAGTAACACGTTTACCTGAATCCACAATGCCTTTGAATTTAAGATGACCTCTGATAATTAAATTAGTCTCGATCACCACCAGGGAAGACAGCGGCAGAGGGGCAAGCAGTGGAGTTGAGCAGCAGGACCCCCTGTCCCTTGTCCCATGCCTGCACCTCCCTCCTTGTACCTTGTTCCCTGTCACTTGCTCCCTGACCTCCCTGCTGGTACCTGTGCCCCCTGCCATAGTCAGAGATGCAGTACTCTTCCTCCCAGCCAGAGCTACCACCATTGCTTCCTCCCTGGGCTGGGTAACAGCCACCGTGTCCTCTGTACCCTTGGCTGGAGTGGAATCAAAGCTAGAGCTGCAATTAAGGACAAGTGGCAAGGGGGAAGAGGGCTTGCAGCTCCAATTGTGACCCTGAGCCCGGGTCAAGGCCGCAGATGCCTGCTCCCCTGATTTGTCCTGGAACCCAAGACGAGAGACTTTTTTTTTTCCCTCTTGTTGAGTAAGGAAAAGACTTTGTCTTTAATTTAGGTAAAGATGGTGTATGCTGAGCTCAGAGTCAGAAATATCACAAACATCTTCACAGAACAAGACCAGAAGGATGTTGTGCCATTATGAAGGACAGAAGCTGTTCTCAAGGCAAATGGAGTGGAATGGCATTTCTTTTGGTGTGAAGTAATGAAAGTCAGTCCAAAGAAAATCACACTTGCTTTGATTCAATATTATGTGGCATATTTAAAAGTAACATTTTAAAGTGTACTGCACGTAACTTGGCTGAACAGAAGAAAGGGCTGGTAGACTTCTTAACTTTCAGTTATCTTAAATTAAACAGGACTTGTAATTAATTCAAGCTTCCAGTGCTTAATTAGGACTAAAAAAATCAGAAGCAGCACACCTTCAACTCAGCCTAAGGAAGACTTGCTTCTTACATTATGAATGCATCTGAGTCCATCCTTCCTCGAGAGCTACTTCTGCCTAGACATCTTCAGGAAATCAGCCAACTGTAGACATCCGCTTACCTAAAAATTCATCATCCATGCATCCTTATACCTAAACAGCCCTTCCTCCTCTTAGCTCATGCATACAACATGTTGTGTGGTTCTAAGGCTGCATATATGTAATGTTACTGATGTAACCCCGTCTTTCCTACTTGCACTCTAGCATAACGAATACAAGAGTTGTGGATAAATATGTCAAAACTAGGTAGGAGATAGACTATAAAATTAAATTAACATTTTCAACTGATCAAAAGAAATACTTTTTCACACAGCTCATATGTTGACTGTGAAATGTGCTGATACAGGAAGCTATGGAGGCCAGGAACTTAGCATGGTTTGCAAAAGGTGTGGACCTCATGCATAACCAGAGTCGTCATAATTAATGTTAATTAAACATGTGGAGAAGGGATGGCAAATCTGATATTTCAGGGTTTAACCCCATCTCAATTATTTGAGCTCAGGATGGATTGTAATGCATATGTATGACAGGACAGATTATTTAACTGTCTGCTTTTCACCTTCCCCTGAAGCATTTGGTCACATTTCTAAACTAAGTATTGGTTATGTGACCCCAGGTATGATCCACTGTGATGACTCTTATCTTCCTTCTGTAGAAATAGAAGAATTACTCAAATTTATGACATTACCTAGCTTAATACTACTGAAGGGGGAGGGGGACAGCTGAATGGATGACTCGATAGCCTGCTTAGAAATGTGCATTATAATTAACCTCTGTATTTAAAGTGTCACAGTAAGAAAGTGTAATATAACCATATACGTAGGCAGAAAAAATAAAGGTATTAAGTACTGGCTCTGAGTCTTTTTGCCAGCTGTAGTTTTAAATGAACATTTCCCTGTTTACATACTTTCTCTCTCGTTTTGCTATGTGCAAGGCCACCCATACCGGGAGTAATTGCTGAACAGGGAAGGTAGCGAAAAAGACTGTGCACAAACATTTTCAAACATCCTGCTGAAAGTTAGTGTAAATTAAACAAGACTTTCAAAGGTGCTTTGGAGTCAAGGTGCTTTCCAATGCACAAAGTAAATTCTATTTTCAGAAGTGTTAAAAAGCGCTGTTTAATTGTAGTTCTAATGTTTTATAGCTTGTTTATATGATGTTTCCTTGTGTTTATTAGTCAAAGGAATTAGTTTCTGTAAATTAAAGTTTACTGAGTTAAAAGATTTTTCAGTGTGTAAGATGAGAGTTAAGGAGATTGGCCTGCCAACCTGTATGCTTTATACATTTCAAAAGGTTCCCAAGGATTTTCTTTATTCTACTATGTTTGTATTAGGATTTCAGTTCTTTTCATTAACTGGTGGTAATGGTAATGTAGAGATGGAAGAATTCAGTATATCAAGGAGTCTGTCCTGTCAGTTCAGGATCATTACCAAGGATTCTAATTTTTTCCCTCTTTAGTTCCATAATGTCAAGTGATGGGATTTTACAGCTTCTTCGGGAAGATTGTTCTTCAGACTAGTGGATGTTCTTGTGAGAGAGTTTTCCTTGGTGTTCATGGTAAATTTCCCTATTCTGAATGTTATTCCACTACTTCTAGCAATACCACTTCATTACATTAATTTTTTCTACCTCTTTGGTGTTGACATCTCATGTATTGCTTTATACTTTGCAAGCTGTTGCTGGTGGGTGGGTAGTGGTTTGACTTGAGGACCCAACAGAGTTCTGCACTGAGCATGCTAATTGCTGTATAAATACATGATAGGACCAAAGATGGTGCAGTCATAATAGACAACACTTAAAAGATGGAAGAAAGGTAAGTAATATCCCCTACTTGCAGCTGTTTTCTTCTTCTTCTAATTTTAATGACTGTACCCAAGGTCTCAGAAGAAGACATGATCTAGAGCTGAACATACATTTCATGCCTCCCAGCCCATGTCTTTAAGGTATCATAGGAAAATAGGATGGGAAAGGACCTCATGAAGTCATCTGGTTCAGCCCCCTGCTCAAGGCCAGATCATTCCTGACCTAACCATCCCAAATGTCTGTCTGACCTGCTCTTGAAACTTTTTCTAGGAATGCAGATCCCACAACTTGTCTAGGTGTAGCCTATTCCAGTGTTTCACCACTCTTCGAGTCTAAAAGTTCTTAGTCTCCAGTCTAAATTTTCTCTGTTGCATCTTGAGGCCATTGCTCCTAGTCCTGTGCCTTGAAGCCTCAGAGAAAAGCCCATCTCCATCCTCTGTATAATCACCCTTCAGGTATTTTGAAACTACAATGACAACAGAAGATAGAAGAGCAGGAACAGGAGAAACAGCATGTTGTGGACCAAATCAAGAACCCACAGCTGCCCACTTGGCATGGAAACGTGCCCAAGCTGCAGCAGAGTCTGTCAATCCCCAGTGGGCCTCCTCAGCCATCTTCAGACCCATAGATAAGACAGTCATAGAAGATAATCATCCTAGACTGGGAGAGATTACCAACAATTTGAAGACTTGTCTAAATGTGCTCTCTGTCAGTTTTGCTTTGACGTTAGGAAGAACTTTTTTTACAGTGAAGGTTACCAGAATCTGGAATGGACTTCCAAGTGTGGTGGTGCTCTCCCCTACCTTAGAGGTCTTTAAGAGGAGACTGGACAAACACCTGGCTGGGGTCATCTGACACCAACACACTCTTCCCCAGGGCAGAGGTTTGGACTCTATGATCTACTCTCAGGTCCGTTACGACCCTGAAAATCTATGAAATAGCCTCCCAGTTTTCTCATCTTCAAACTAAATAATTCCAAGTTCTGGAATAAATAATTCCAGATCTGGACCAGCTGGGACGTGCACATGCTGAGCAGTGGTAGCAGTGCTGCAGCTGCGCAGAAGATGCTGCTGGATGTAGGGGAAAAGCGGCTACCATCCCCTTGCTGCTGCTAGGGCCTTCTTGCTGCAGCTGCCTGGAGCCCACGCCCAGGCTGCCTGCGGTCCTCTCCACCATTGTCACCACTGCCACTAGTGCTGTCTCTGGGTGGGGCAGCAGTGGCAGTAGAGAGGAGCCACTGGCAGCACAAGCACAGGCTCCAGATGCCACTGCCAGGCCCTTCTTGCTGCAGCCAAGGGGGAGGTGGGTGCTTTTCCCCCGCACCCAGCAACAGTCTCTGCCTGGCTGCCGCTGCTGCTCATCATGGGCGGGCCAGAGTCAGGGCGGTGCTCATAGGTCCCAGTTTCGTCTGGAGCTAGTCTGCTCTGGCCAGGGTAGGTCTGGAGTTGGGTGCACGGTTGGCGGGGGCCAGGGCTGTCCGCTCAGCTGCTGCTGGGCACTGGTGATGGTGAAGAGCTGCAGGGTATGCCAGCTTCAGGCTGTTTCTGGGGAGAGGAGAAAAAGTGGGATGCTGCCTGTGGGCCCAAATAATTGCCCACCCCAATGTAGCTTCTCTGAGTAATACATAACCTGATCTTCTGCTATTCCAGGCCATTTGTCTCCTTCCCTGGCTTTGCTGCCAACTGTGCTTGTCATCTGGTAGCTGACTATTCATAAAGCCTGAAGTAAAATAGACATAAAATACTTCAACCTTTTCTGCATCATTGATCAGTAGGTTGCTATCTTTATTCAACAAGGGAGTTACACTTTCTTTGCTTTTTCTTTTCTGATGTAGGAGCAAACATACTCTTGGAGTGGTTTCAAAAGGTCAAGGGAAGCTGCTGCTGGGAAGTATGCAAAGGCCGTTGTGCTGTAACTGTTATTCCAATATTATGAATTTTCAAGAAAGGGAGGAAAGAGGACCCAAGTAACTATAGGCCTATAAGCCTCACCTCGGTGCTCAGGAAGATCTTGGAGAGAATCATCAAGGAGCATATCTGTTGGGGACCTGCAGGGGAGATGGTGCTCGGGGCAATCAGCATGGGTTCATCAAAGGCAGGTCTTGCCTGATGAACCTTATTGCCTTTTATGACCAAGTAACTAAATCCTTGGATGATGGTGTCGCTGTGGACATAGTTTTTCTGGACTTTAAGGCCTTTGACACTGTCTCTCACACCATCCTCATCAATAAATTAAGCGACTGTGGTATGGATGCCTGCACAATTGGATGGGTAAAAAATTGGCTTACAGGGCGCACTCAGAGAGTAGCGGTGGACCAGTTGTACTCAACCTGGCGAAATGTGAGCAGTGGGGTACCCCAGGGCTTAGTCCTCGGGCCCGCACTGTTTAACATCTTCATCAGTGACTTGGACAAAGGGGTGGAAAGCACGCTGTCCAAGTTTGCTGATCACACCAAGATGTGGGGCGAGGTGGACGCACTTGAAGGGAGAGAGAGGCTGCAACTAGATTTAGACTACAAAAGTGAGCAGATGAGAATAGGATGGGGTTCAACATAGACAAATGCAGGGTGCTGCACCTTGGGAGAAGGAATCCACAGCATACATACAGACTGGGAAGTTCCTCGCTTGAAAACACAGAGGTGGAAAGAGATCTTGGAGTCATTATTAACTCCAAGGTGAACATGAGCCGCCAATGCCAGACCGCAGCCAGCAGGTTCAGTCATACCTTGTCGTGCATCCAGAGACGCATCTCAAGCCGGTCCAGAGAGGTGTGATACTCCCCCTCTACGTGACTTTGGTCAGGCTGCAGTTGGAGTACTGCATACAGTACTGGGTGCCTCACTTCAAGAGGGATGTGGCCAGCCTGGAGAGGGTTCAGAGGAGGGCCACCTGCTTGGTGAGAGGGCAGCAGGACAGTAGAGAATATGAGGAGAGACTGAAGGACCTGAACCTGTTCAGCCTCAGCAAAAGGAGGCTGAGGGGGGACCTGGAGGCTGCCTACAAACTCATGAAGGGTGA
>JAGPOW010000261.1:5507035-5523413 GCA_030014935.1 Caiman crocodilus
CTCCACCATAGCACGCATGCAAGGCCAGAGGCTGCATCAGCCTCTTCCCGGTGGGGGGACTGTGCTAGGGGCAAGGTGGGGGAATTTTGCGGTGCCCATAGCCCCCCCCCCCCCCAAACCCTGCTCTAGTGCTGCTGTCACTGCTGTCTGCCCTGCGTAATGGAGCCCACCATGCCCCCCCTGCCTTCTCCAAGCAGAGCCCTGGCCCAGCCTCCCCCACCATGACAAGGCTGGGTCAGCCCCTGGCCCTGAGCCCACAGCAGGCAGCCCATCCTTGCCCCCCATGTAAATCTGGGGGGCACATGTCCCCCATGCTTCTCCCAGTGGTGCATGCAGAGGTGGGGAGCTGTCCCCTCTCCCCACCCCCTGTGGCCCCTGCATGAGCTTCACCCCATGCTCTGCCTCGGAGTCCCATTCACTGCCCTAGCTAGGCAGTGCCTGCCCCTGCTCCCTCCCTCACCATGGGGGTCTCAATCTGCTTCCTGCCATGCACTCCCCCCCACCCCAACTTACCCGCAGGAGGCTGCCCTCCAAGGTACCCTGCTGCATTCTTGGCCATGTGCATACTGCAGCTGCGCACATGCACATGGCGTTTATCAGTGACATTATTGCCCCAAAAAAGCTGATTGCCAATGATGTCAATTTTCCTGTTATCAGTGTCAGTTCGATATGCGACTGATATATTGGTGCATCCCTACTTCAGATGTCAGTACGGTTGTTGCTGGATGTCTCCTCTTCTGTAGGCCAGGCAGCTCTCTCCTCTCTCTCTTAACCCCTTCTTTCTCTCAGTACAAGTTAAGAAAACTGAGGCGTGCAACAATATGAACACAGTGAAACCAGAAATAGTACAATAAAACCATAGTCTGTCACACCATGTCCTTGTAAATCCTGCTGAGAGAGAGTAGGCAGAGCGTAGGTGAGAGACAGAGGTGCATGATAAAAGCAAATTGCTGGTAAATGGCTCTGTAATCTTGCCTCTAGATAATGTGGTATGCTGACAGCTGTATAAACTGCAAAATATTTGAAAAAAAGGAAGACATTTAAGTTGAGCTGTATCGGGAGCTTTCCCTGCATTTCCTTTGCTCTGAAATGTCTCTCTTCTCTACCAGTACTCTCTTCCCCCAACCCTTGACCAGCATAATCTTCCCTTTAGACACATTCTCTGCCAATGTGAGATACAGGGTGCAGGACAGATGGACCCAGTAGAGCAGGGGTGTCAAACGTGACCCTCAGAGCTGTGTCATGTGGCCCACATGGCTCTGAGAGGAGCTGGGAATTTGGGGCATGCTGGTCACTCTGCCACTGCCACTTAATCCAGATCCAGCCCTCAGGGAGCCCCACAGTCTAGATCTGGCCCCGGAGTCCAGGTTTGGCCTGGAGGGCAGCTGAGTTACATAAGATACAATCTTACGTGAAAGAAACTGCATAATGGACTGAGCAAAGATTGCAGTATTGTTGTTATAGTCATATATCTTTTTGTGTTTTATTGAACTAAGCTCTACCTTGAATGCTGTATTTAAATACTGGAGTGACTTGTTACTTTGCAAGATTGCCAGGTAGCTTTAATATCTTTTTGGTTAGGACTGGTACAAAATGCTCAATCAGTACATTTGAACATAGGCTCTTGTCTTTGTCCAGGTACAATTGAATACAAGTCTCATGATTTGAATGTATAAGGCTAAGTTAATCACAAAATATGCACTCTGGCTTCTAGTTTAATGTCTTATGATAAAATATTTTCAAGTTCGTAGATGTAGGGTTAGAAGGGACATACGTAGATCATCAAGTCTGATCCCCTGCCCTGGGCAGGAGAGAATATTGGACTCATATGACCCCAGGTAGGTTCTTGTCAAGCCTCCTCTAAAAAACCTTCAAGGTAGGAGCCAGCACCACTTCCCTTGGAAGTTGGTTCCAGATCCTAGCTGCCCTGACTGTGAAATAGTGTCTTATAATGTCCAGCCTGAACCTACCGTCAAACAACTCATGGCCATTGTTCCTTGTTACTCTGGAGGTGTATGGGTGAACAGGGTCTCTCCCATTGCCTGCTGGTCCCCCTTGGTAAGTTTCTAAACAGCTACCAGGTCCCCTCTCAGCCTTCTCTTGTGAAGGCTGAACAGGTTCAGGCCCCATAACATCTCCTTATAGGGTCTGCCCTGCTGTCCCCAGATCATGCTAGTAGCCCTCCTCTTATCCCTCTCAATGCTGGCCACATCTCTCCTATAGTGTGGTGCCCAGAACTGGACACAGTACTCCCAACTATGGCCTGACCAGCTTCGCATAGAGAGGGAGGATCACCTCCGTGGCCCTGCTTGTGATGCATCTGTGGATGCATGACAAGGTTCAGTTGGTCTTACTGACTACATCCTCACATTGGTGGCCCATGTTCATCCTGGAGTCTATAACGACTCCAAGATCCTTTTCTGCTCTGAAGGGAGTTCTCCAGCCTATGGGTGTGCTGCTGGTTCTTCTTCCTTAGGTGCGGTACCTTGCACTTGTCAGTATTGAATCTCATCCTAGTCTCATCCATCCACCCCTGTAGCCTGTCCAGATCCAGTTGCAGCCTGTCCCTCCCTTCTATCGTGCCCACCTCTCCACATATCTTAGTGTTATCCGTGAACTTGGACGGGGGCGTGAAAAGCACCTTGTTCAAGTTGCTGATGAAGATGTTGAACAATGCGGCCCTCCAGGATAAAAACGACCCGTCCACCACCGCTCTCTGGGTGCGGTCCCTCAGACAATTTGCGACCCATCTGACTGTGTAGGCATCGATGCCATAGTTGCCTAGCTTTTTAATGAGAATGGGGTGGAAGACCGTGTCAAAAGCCTTCCTGAAGTCCAGAAAGACTATGTCCACAGCAACACCCGCATCCAACGATTTTGTGACTTGATCATAGAAGGCAATCAGGTTGGTCCAACAGGACTTGCCCCTAATGAACCCATGCTGATTGCTCCTGAGCATAGTCCCCCTTGCTGGTCCTTCCCAGATGGGCTCCTGGATAATCTTCTCAAAGAGCTTCCCCAGGATGGAAGTAAGATTAACAGGCCTATAGTTGCCAGGGTCCTCTGTCCTCCCTTTTTTGAAAATGGGGACCACGTTGGCCCTCTTCCAGTCATCTGGCACTGATTGCTCATAAAGCCGTGCCAGGGGCCCCTCGATAGCCCCTGCCAATTCCCTCAGCACCCTGGGGTGGAGAGCATCTGGACCTGCTGATTTGCATATGTCCAGCCCCTCCAGAAGTTCCCTAACTCAGTCCTCCCTGACCCTAGGCCTGTAAGAGTCTCTCCTCAGTCCATTCTGAATCTCAGTGGAGGAGTCCTGGTCCCTGTACAAAAAAATGGAGGCAAAGAAATTGTTAAAAAGGTCTGCCTTTTTCTCTGGTGCAACCACCAGATTGCCTAGTGTATCCCTCATGGGCCCCAAGTTACCCGGTGCTTTCTTCATACTCCCTATGTATTTAAAAAAGGACTTTTTGTTGTCCTTGATGCTAGCTCAATTTCCGTATCTGCCTTAGCTTTCCTAACAGCCCCCTCCACACCTGAGTGGTGGAAGTATACTCCTCTTTGGTGATAATCCCTCCCTTCCACTGGGTTTATACCTCCCTTTTGGCTTTCAGGCGTTCCCAAATGCCTTTGGTGAGCCAGGGGTGGCTTTTGAGCACTCTTGCCCACTTTGATTCACATTGGGGCTGTCACCCCTTGGGCACAGAGGATCATCTCCTTAAGGAACTACCGCTCATCTTGGACACCCAGTTCCCCAACTCTGCAGGACCCCAGCGCCTCTCCTACCAATCTCCTCAATTCATTGAAGTTGGCCCTCTTGGAGTCGAGGCTGCTGCCTTACTGCAGGCCCTTGACACCCTGCACTGGATGGTGAATTCCAGCAGGCAATGATCACTGTCACCCAGGTGGTCAAGAATCTGGAGTCACCAGGTCACCGCCTGTGGTCAGAACCAGATCCAGGAGGGCATTCCCCCTGGTTGGGACTGTGCACTTCCTGGGTTAAGTGGAGGTCCTGTATCTCAGCAAGGAGCTTTTATGAGCAGTCTGACCTGGCTGACTGCTCCTCCCAGCACATGTCCGGGTAATTTAGATCACCTATGATGACTACATCCCTTGCCTTAAGTGCCTCTGCAAGCTGGCCTGAGAATTCATGGTCCAGCTCTTCCCCTTGGTTGGGTAGTCTGTAGTAGACTCCCACCGCTAAGTCCCTTTCCCCACAACCCCCCTGTATTCTGACCCAGAGCATTTCAGCCTGCCCCTCCTCTGACCCCATCCTGTTGGTTGAGGATGTATATTGCTCTTTGATGTAGAGCTTCGCAACCCGCCTTTCCTCCCCATTCTTTCCCACCTGTACAGTCTGTAGCCCCTAATGTTTACCGCCCAGGATGAATCTCACCAGGTTTCTGTGAGCCCCACTGTCTCTGGGTTTGTACTAGCTATCTGAAGGGTGAGTTCCTCCTGCTTATTCCCCATGCTACGAGCATTAGTGTAGAGGCATTTTTAAGGCCTTGTATTGGTGCATACACCCCCCCACACACACACACACCCCCTACCTCCCAATTCTTAGGACTATCTGGACCCTCGTCACTTACCTGGGTACTCCTTTTGCTCGTCATTCATCTTGATTGGGAGGTGTCCTCCTGTTTTCCTGTGGCCCCATCCCCCAGCAAAAAGCTAGGTTAAAGCACACCGTACAAGATCAGCCAACGTGGAAGAAAAGACTCATGTGCCTTTAGGGGAGACAGTTGAAAGGAAGCAATGTAGTATTACGTTTCCATTTTAGCTACATTTTATCATTATTTATTAATTGCTTGGAAACTTGTATTTGTTTGTGAGACCTGTCTGCCAGTTGATAGATGACATCTTTGACGTAGTGGTCCCTTGACATTTGTTTTGAAAGATAAAGATGGATCTGCTTGGACAAGCTGTTAGATTCCTCTTATTACCCATGACAAGCAAGGGTGCAGATAGGAAGCAGTAATAGTAGCAGATCTCATTTTAGTATTTAAATACATTTGCAAAATATTTATCTCCATTCTGAATTTAAAGATGACCTGGGGGGGGAGTTTCACCCTTTTATGCTTTTGTGGAATTATGTGGTTTTCCCCCCTTGTTTGGCTGGCTTTAATTTGGACAGTCTATCCTGTGAATTGAAGGACAAGAAGTTCCTAGTGGAGGTCTCCAGTATTCCAAAGAGGTTTCAGTAATAATATGGAAGACGAGACTTGATATTCGTGACTTTTTCTTAAGTAAAAGAACAAGGTGGAGGAGGCTTTCACTATATTTCTGCTGTAGTAAAACCCAAGTACTCCCCTCACAGGCAGAGGTTCCATTGTACTAGATACTGTCCAAATGAATATGACTATGGTTCTTCAGAGAACTCAGGGTCATTATATGCCACAAAAAGTGTGCACGCTTGTGTGTAAGAGGGTATGAACCACTTAAGATGTTTACTTTTGCTGGTTACTTTGTAAAATATCTGTCCAGCTTTGTTGAGATGGAAGGGATGCCTAAAGACTTGGTGATGAGAGACCAGGCTGCGACCTTTTCAAGTCTAGTCGAGCTTGATGGTGAATTACAACTTGTATTCAAGGGGCTTCAAAGTGACTTGGTCAACTGAGTTTATTTCCCAGTGTACAGTACAACTCCCTTACATCTCAGTTGGTCCATTGACCAGTAACCAGTAAAGCAAAAACAACCTTGGAGGTTTTTGAACAGGAATCAGTGGATCATTATTTAAAGGATGGAAACTTGTTGACAGGAGCAAAGTACAAGGAAAGCTTGCACTGTTGCTGCATATTCTGTACCTGCATTGTGCAGAAATGATTAACTTCAGTTGCTAGGGCTATTAGCAGTATCCTTGAGACTGCTGAAGTCCTTAAATTACAGATTAAAATTAAGAACTTCTTTCAGTTTAAAGGTTGACTTGAAGTGTTCAGTTGGATTGCCCTGAAATTGGTGAAACTAAGATTTTGGGGGCCGGGGAATATCTTTTGACAAACTTATGGCGGGGAGAAGTGTTAAACAAGATTTCTGGAACAAAATGCCCTGGCTCAGATTTGAAAAAAGCACATCTAAGCTAAGCTAAATTCCAGTTACAGTTAGAAACATGACTTGCTTGTGTCCAAAAGCTTGTCTAGTGTCTTTTCTAACTACGTAGTAAAATAGGTTGCCTGCCTCAAAAATTCAGCTTCTTGCATGTTCCCTAGACCATCTTGGCTCCAATAATACTGCTGAAATTTGTTCTTTCTGTGGATATAAGCTAGATTTATTTATTTTTTTTTCCAAATTTCTGGGCTTTGCACCATGAGTTCATGAAATACAATTCCCTGAAAAAGACAGGGTTTCTAAAGGTTGTCAGCTCAAACCTTGACTCTGCTCATGCCCAAAACGGTCTTAATTGCTTGACATATTTCCCATTCAGTGAGCATATATAACATGAGTTGAAGAGTGGCTTTCTGGCTTGCCAGTTTTCACATGAGCTGAATAGCTGAAGGGGATATATAAAACATACATTCTTGGTTACTGAATGTATGTATGAACCTGCCCTGTGTTGCCCGGTTAGGGTATGCTTGTATCCAAGCCTTGGCAATAATTGGAGATGGACAGAAGGGAAATGAGTATGTTAGGAGCATAGATGTAGAAGGTTGGTTATTGCAAGTCCTGGCACATGGTCCCTAGATCAGGGAGCCTCTACCCCATCCTGTGGTCCCATCGTGCTGGGACCTTTTAAAGTCATGCGTGCAGTTGAACTACACATCTGACTTCACTGGTGCATGGGGTCCTCAGGATCGGGGAGAGGCTCCTTGATCCTGGGGTTCCTGGGTGGCAGGGAGGTTAGAAAACCAACTGTGCAGCTCCAGCTGTACTCATGATTCTTAAAGGTCTGGTGTTCAGTGAGCCCAAGATCAGGGAGGCCTTTGGGGTTTGCATGACCCAGATTTTAGGAACTGGTTCTGCCTGGGAGCTCTGTTAGGTAGGGGACAGGACTCTGGGGCTGCCCCATGCAGGATCCCAGGCTGTGTCATGGCCCAGCTCCAATCTGCCACATGTTCAGTTTAAGACATGTTACAAGTAAGCCACAAAATTGTTACACAGTACATGCAGAATAGCCTTGTGGCTCATTTACTGTGTGTAACCAGGTTACTATTTAAGGCATGATTAACAGGCTAATTGAGTCTTAAAGTTAATGTGCCTGAGCAGCCTGACACAAAGAAGAAATTGAGACCTCTGTTTGCATGGAGTTAAAGTTGGCTGGTTACTATTGCACCCCTTTCCAGAACAGGGCGTTCAGGAAAAGTCAAAGCTCTGAAAACCAGAAAATGAAGAGTACGTGCCCTGTGGCCTCCCCTTGTTCAGCAGTGCCCCGCTATGCCCAGAATACATGCACTTGATCTGCCTTTGTTCCCTGCTCAGTACCTGCCTATTTATACCAGTCCTTCAGTCAAACACTGCCTTCTCTATGGAACAAAGGCTGTCTGCCAAATGCTATAACCCCATCAACCCCCTTTTCCCTTGCAACTCTTCCTTTATGCACGTGATGGCACCTAACTGTATTTTCACATACCTCAGTTAACTCCACAGACCACACTTCATCTTCCGCTGGTTTGTAATCCCTGTTGTTCATACAGCCTACATACTACACCACTGAAATGAGAGAGCTTGAATTTCTGGACATACCACATCTACCCATCTTTGATTACAGAGACGGGGCAGGCAAAGGTGCTTCTTCCCCCTAGTCCCCCAGGCTGTGCAAAGGAGAGTGTTTAGTGGAATTGAGCACATTTCGCAGTGCACTTGACTCCTGCTTGATCTTTCAGAAACATGGGGATGTTAATGACTGGTAAGATTTTGGTAGCAGCAGCTATAAAATGAAGGAAGGCCAGGGAGAGTAAATAAAGGAGGGGGAAACTATAACTGAAAGAACTCTTGAAGTCAAGTTAGATCTTATATAGTCAGTTATATAAACTGTTAGCTGTACAGAGCCTTTTTGTTTCACAAGACCTGACTGAGGAGCACCTCAATTTTCTACCAAAATACACACTGAAATTGTTTTGAAGTAAAACATCACGGGCCACCTTCAGCTGAAAGAAAAAACATCACATGGTTGAATTTGTTTTTATCGGCTGTTGTTACAAGTAACGCCTAACTGGACTATCCGCGAAAGTTTAGATGAGAAAAATATTTCTCTTTCTTCAGTTAATTTGTTTTATATGCTTGGTAGTCTTTGGTGGACAGTTGGTTTCACTGTTTTGCCTGTATAGTTTGCCAGTTACGTTTTTTCATTTATGTGGACTTCTCATTAAGCATCAGGGAGGAGGAGGATGATTAAAAATAAATGATTGCATAAGAGCTTAAATACTGGCATGGCACTTTGGGGAAGATGGAGCACCTGTAGTTAATCTTCTTTACTTTTAAGTGACTATCCTCAGGTTGACAGTATCTTAATTCAGTGGACTAAGAAATATTAAAACACCAACATCTTTTTTTTTTAAAAGTCCTGGTTTGCCTTGTGTTGAGTTTTCTGTATTCCTTACCACTGTTTGGAGGGCCAGTGACATACTGAATTTAGAGACTTTGGGCATTTATTTTGCCAGGCATGAAATGAATGCTGTTGAAATTTTCATAAAGGAGGGTCAGATTCATGGCGTGCTGTCTGTTAATCTCGCACTTGGTGAACAGATTTTTCCTTAGGGCTGATTCCTTACAAATGGTCAGAATGACAATATAAGGTCATAAGGTGCCTACTCATTTATTTAGTGGATTAATTTGGGGAAGCATGCTGGACTATAAGCAGCAGCGATCAAGCCTTTGCTTTCCTTCCTTGAGGTTGTAAGTTATATTTCAGTTATTTCTGTACATCGTATGTGATCGTATAGGCAGGATCAAGTAATGTGAATCCAAATTTCAAGCCATTTGGAATCTGAAGATGCCACATTTCTATCATAAAATCCAGGTACCACACAGCTCAAATAAAGGAGAAGTTGTTATTCTGCTTAAGTCAGCTATGATGAAATTTGTTGCAAGCTGGTACAAAGGATCATTTCCAGATCATCACTTCACTCTTTCTGGGTCCCAAAGAAGTCTTTACAAGCCCTGTTAGATCACAGTCATTCTCCCTGCTGGTGTTTCTCTGTGGTCTGTCTTAGCTAGTGTAGTACAAGCATGCCATCAGGCTGTTGTCTGGGTTGCAGCTGCTGGTGCTGGTGAATGCAGTGCATTTCCTCACAGACCTCAATGTTACACAAAAAATTGAACACAAGGCTTGGTTTGGTGGCAAAAGGTTGACCAGGTTTATTTAGAGGTACACTGATACATCGGTCTGATACTGGATTGGCACCGATATGAAGAAGATTGACTATGTCGGAAATCGGCCTGATGTGGCCGATAATTTGGCCGATTAATGCCCTACATGCACACAGCCTCAGCACAGCATGCAGGCAGTGAGAAGCAGAGCCCAGCAGCTTGGATTGCTGCCTGCAGCTAGTAAGTCTGTTGTGGTGAAAAGGGAGGGAAGGGGTGTGGGAGAGCATATCCATGCCCCCTGCAATGAGAGAGGGAGTGGGATTGGGGTAGGCGCTGCTCAGCTGGGGCAGGCTGATTGTGGGACTGAGCCACGGGGCATCCGGGGGGAGGTGGGGGGTGCATCTAGCAGCTTATCCCGTGCTTGCCTGCTCATCCGGTGGCTCCTGCTGCTGCTCCCACCACTCATCCAGGAAGGCATGGGTGGCGGGGGGCGTTCCCCCGGATCTGCGTAGGGCAGGCCAGATAGGCTTCAGCTGTGGTCTGAGGCAGGTGGTAGCAGAACTGGGATCGGGGCTGCAGGGAGTGGCTGCAGCCACCCCAGAATTCACCATAGTCACCTCCCAGTGCTGCCACCACCTGCCTTGAGCGCAGTACAGCTCTGGTCCCAGCCTGCAACTGCAGCCTGCCCACCCCACCCCAGCCTACACTGATCTGGAGGTACAGAGTCTCCTGTCCCGTCCCAGATGAGCAGCAGGAGCCGCTGGACGAGCAGGTGAGCACCAAATGATCAGCCCCTGGACAAGTGGAATGCAGCAGTGGGAGCTGCCCCTCCTTTTCCTGGATGAATTGTGGCTCTGTCCTGTACCTGCCCTGCTCCAGCAAGGCAGTGCTTGACCCAGCCCTACTCCTCCCTCACTGTGGGCACCTTTATCTGCCCGCCCCTTCCTTCACCCCCTCCCCTTTCATCACAACAGACTTAGCAGCTACATGCTTCCGTACTGAAAATCAGATCCATATCGGCTGATATGCCTCCTTAAAAATCACCCATTGGCATCGGCTCCCAGAATCGCTATTGGTGCACTCCTAGGTTTATTACATACACAGTACCTACATAGCACCAACTCATTAACACGTCTGTCCAGAGAGTTAGAAGATATGAACCCTGGATGCTGATCATAAGGTGCAGGCTTAACCCAGAATTGCTTGTGTCCAGTAGGCCTAAGACATGTTTCACAGATTTTCTGGCCTTCTCTTGCACATTAAGTAAGCAGTTCTGTTTATGTCAGGCATTTGCATGACAAACATCAACCCCTCCGCCTCATTACTCCAATTCTCAGACTTTGCTGTTATAAGCAGGTGTGCTCCAGAGTCTTTGGGTATGGACAGACATAATGCCTGAACCATTCTGAGAATGTCACTGATTGAGAAATGGTTCACAGTTGTCCCTAGATGAGGTGTCCACACCCACACATTGCTATGGGCTCTGAGCAGAACCCTAATCTTTTAGGGGTTGCACAACTGCCAAAATGCCCCCTGGGGGTGGTAGAAAACCCAGACCCTCACCTAGGCGGGAGTGGATGGGGTGCTAGGTGCAAGTGAGCTACATGGCCCCTGGCTTGTGGTTCCTGGGGGCTGTGTGATCTTCTTGCCTACTTTTCCCTCCCCCCCCACCCCATCTCTACAGCTTTTCAACCCTTGCCTTGAAAGCCATGCTCTCAGTTTTGCTTCTCTGCTACAGACCCTGCACTCCAGAGTGCCAGGTCCCTTGGTATGAGGGGAAGGCATGGAGAGTTGCCAGGTGGTAGGGGTGCTGTGGCCTGCTTCCCCCTATCCCTAGATGAGCCTTGCTCCATGGGGTCTGTAGCAGAGAAGAGAAATTGGCTTTCAAGGCAAGCTGCTGAGAACCCTGGAGTGGGGCAGAGCACACCGTCCCCCACCACCTGCCAGAGGCAGATTCAGAGGGGCTGCACTGGAATACAAGGATGGTCCCAAAGGAGGAAGAATAGATTGATATAGAAGATGGGGGAGTACAAGGAAAAAATGGGCCAATATTATAGTTGGCAAGATCTGCAGGGTCCTGGGACAATGACACCTAAATGCATACGTGTCTGGGAAATGGAGAAGAGTTTTAATCAGCAATCTGAATGAGTGGCTCAGTCACATACCCCCTTTTAGACCATGCTTATGGGAGGTAAGAATCTGTCCCTTCCCTGTCCACACCCTTTGGCTCCAGGCTTATTGATTGTTCTTAACAATCAACTTCAGCACCTTCTTACCCATCAACTTCAGCACTCTGCTGTTTGTCAGGTGTACTCCCACAGGCACCCCAGTGGTGTGAAGTCAGCCTTGCCTTGGATCAGTGATTTATAAATACTCATCATTACTCCAGCAATGCCTACACCTGCAAATGAAAGATTGCTCCCTCCGGTAATTTTCTGAGATGTTTTGTCAGTCAACTAACTCTGTCTCCTGTCTTACAAGGCAAAGGATTTTATTCGCTGTATTGAGTTCACTTTGTAAGACCTAGGTAGGATGTGATATAAAATGTTTTCTTGTATGTGATTTTGCTAATTAGTATCTCTCTAGAGGGCCTTTGTTGCAGAGACGTCTTTCTGCCAGTTTCAGCCTGGCCTTTTTTTTTTTTAGTCCAAGGAGATTAACTTACTTTTATCTAGAAGGTTGGAGTCATTTCCTTGGGTTTTTAAAAAAAACATTTTTACTAGTGTTGAAACCACTGTGGATCCACTCTTTGATTTTGCTAGACTCCACACTGCCATCCATTCCTTAGGAAGGAAAGTGATTTCTGCAGAAACTAGTAGGCCTTTGAAACAGAAAACCACCTTCTTTCTGAACACAGTGGAACTGATAGATCGTAGTGAACAGGTCTGGTACCTGTTGAGTTGGTCTAGTGCTGCTTTATGTGTAGGATGTACTCAGATCACAGATCCTGGGGCATAATTTCATGGACTCGCCATGATCCTGGTGGGTTCGATTCATTGGGCAGCCAGCGGACACATGGGCTGCCGCTGCCCCCTGGCCTGGCCTGGACCTGCTCCCTGCCCAGGCCTGGCCTGCATAGGGGGCAGAATAAGCTCCCCACCATCCCCACATGGGCACAGGGATGGGCCACTGCCCCCCAGCTGAAGACTACAGCCTGGGAGGAGAGGGTAAGTGCTGTGCTATAGATAGAAGTAGAAGAATTGTAAAGGGAGGGATGGGGATGGGGGTTTCCAGTAGCTTGGGTGAACAGAGGGCTGGTAAGTGATTTTTCACAATAACTTTTTTTTTTTTTTAAACAGAAACCAACTTTTATCCTTTTGGATAAAACAATGTTGGACATCACCCCATTTCCATGGATATTTCAGTGCTTCGATCAAACACCAAATGCCCCAAAGCTGTAATAGTTTGATTAGAGCCAAATCGCTTTGTGTTCTAAGAGGTCCCTCATGGAAGTTGTAACTCTGGCACCTTTTGGTCCCTGTCTCTTTTGAGATTGGGCTGTCTGTCTGGATTTCATGGGAGATTGTCCTCTGGCTAAAAATAACCCAGCCCATAGCAGAGACACAGGGGCACGATGCAACCAAGGTATAGTTGTTGTGAGGCGTCACAGTGCCAGTTTGAATAAAAATATTGGGGTTTGCCATTTTCAGTCAAAAGTGTAATAGTTTCTGCAGAATACTTCGAGAACTAAAACAATGTTGTCAGCTTTCTGAGGGGTAATGAAAACACTGGTTTCTGACAATCTGTAAAGAGTGCCATGCATCATGCAGTGGGGTGAAAGGATTATAGTTAATGGAAAGGGTTGTTCTTGCCCATTGGGGCTTTTCTAAGGACTGACCTACAACTAGCCAGCTGATTCATGTGTCTAACAAATATAGAATTAATACATGGCTTTCCTTTTTCATTTAAATTTGCCACTGGTCAGCAGGAGCCAGCTGCTCAGAGGCCTAGTCTTAAGGTGTGGTTTGGTGCCAGGCATGTCTGTTGGCACCGCTATACTAGTATATTCTTCCTCTGTCAAATCAAATTAATGTTCCAAGTGACACAGACTTTTTTCCCCTCCTGTGAGGATGTTAAATCACTTTGTCATTTATGCTCCAAAGTGCCCAAGAGACTCTTGTTCTCTCCTCTCAAAGCCAAGAGCACTCACTCCTTCAGGTGCCTCCTGTCGAGCGTTCTCAGAGTTGCTTCCATAATAGAATTGACTTCACCTGCACCCTCAGGCTCAGATATTTTGGCAGTCATACTGTTACAAAGTGGCTTTAGGAATTTTGCACGTTAACCTGTTTAGAAGAATGCCAGGATTTTCTTCTTAGAGTGGGCCTCTGTCTGTCAAAGCCGGAGAGGGCCAAAGCCTGGAGACTTGGCCAGTTAGCGCGTTTGAATTGGCTTTATGGGCCGCAATGCAAATAGTGACGAGCAAAGAAAACAAGGAAAAAGGAGCCTTTTTGTCCTTCTGTTTCGCATACTGGATTCTAACGGTTACTGTGATGTTGGCCTAGGGTGGGCAATGCAACATGCTTGCTGGCAAGCTCCTTCTGACAGCTGTCCAGCCAGGTTTCTCTGGCAGGAACAGACCTCCTAGAGAAGCTAGCACAAAATGACCAGGCATTCTTATGCCCGGTCCCCTCTCATGCCATGGGTCAGCTGTGCTACCCTTGCCAATGGTAATCGGGCCCAGCCCACCTTAAGAGGGTAGTCTGAGTTGCACCACTTCCTTGCTGCCTTCTATCCAGCACAGTGTTGAAGGATGAGACGGTGAGGAACCTAAATATTGAGGAACAGGCGGACTGCTAAGGGGCTTCTTCACCTGTCATTTATTTCTATTTCCTTGTCATCTTTAAGAAGGTGCAAGTCAACCCTGATGGATCCAGTGAATTAACAAATCTGCATTAAATGTAGACTTACTAGGTCCTTATTCAGGCAAAGTCTCAGGGAGCACTTAAAGTTCAGTGGACCCATTAAAGGATTATCTCAAAAGAGAGTTATTCAAGAACTGCATTTATTTCTATAGGACAGCAGCAGGTGCAGTTTTCTCTTCCCATATGGTCATCGGTGATTATTCAATAATCAGCTCTCCCTCTATTCTACAAATAAAGAAGAAAAGTCTGTAAGGTCAGGATATGCTCAGTGATAGGGCCCTGACAGGTTAATTAATCTCATTTTCCCATTACCAGATCTGAGCAACTGGGTGGAAAAAGAGGCACTGAGAAGGGTGTTATAGATTCTGTCCACAGAATAAAGCTTACACAAGAAGTTTCTGAGGTTTGGTTTCTCTAGAAAAATGTATTTCTTCTTTTCTTTTTTAACCTGGGAGTATCTGCATTGTATCAGAAGTCCAAAAGTGCAGAGAGGTTTCTCACATTCATATTCCTGAGAGCAAGAACAGCTTTTTTCTAACTTTAGGTTAGCACACACATAAGTGAAACGGCAGGATCAGCTTGAGGAGGGTAATTTGAACCCAGTGTCAGATTTCATGAGGCAGACTTGATTCCTCTAGATAAGCCCTTGAAAAAGAAAACCAGTGAGGAAGTGGGAGAGAAGGGACTTGGTCCACTCACAAGTAAGTCTGTTGTGATTTATACTCTGAAGAGCTGATGCAACCCATATGTCTGGTTAAAAAGTGGTAAGCGTTGAAACAAAGAACAATGATAATAAAGCCAGCTCAGCAACCTGTAACACTTCTGCTGCCTTTCACATCTTGAGCTAGAGCTATACACCCCCCCATTGTCCATTCAGTCATGCAACATCAGAAGATCCTATAGAGCAGGAGCCAAAGTTTCCAAGTGGAAGCTGTCATGGGAGATTGGCTTCTGTCACTCTGTCTCCCTGAACAGCCTGACATTTAAGTAAGAGCAATGAGCTATTATTCTGTCACAACACCAGCTCTCTCCAGTGTCATGGAAAGCCAGTCCCAGGTGAAGAAGCTATTGGTTACTGCTATTCCAGGGCAGGTGTTTTGGTGACTGCAATCAGAGCTGGCAAGGAAATCTCCTTTTAACTCTAAGGAAGTCTCTCTGAAAAGCGTTTCCAAAGTGCTAGGTAACATTTTTCTTGGGCAGAAAGAATTCATAGCCACGCTAAAATGACCTACTCTTCAATGTATCCTCCTTGAAAATGGTTCTCAAAATGACTGTGAAACAGCCCAGATTCTATTATGGAGCAACATAGATTTGTCAGCATTACCAGGAGCAGAATGAGGTTATACAGCCAGTGTTACTCTCAACCACCAGCCTTGATAGAAATTCATGTTAGGGAAGGGCAGGATACACAAGGCAAAAAGTGCCTCTTTAGTTGCATCTATTCCAGCCCTGATGTTTTGGATGAGAACGGTTTATGGTGCTGGTATCATCGTAACTGAAAATCTGCATGGTTTCTCCAGAAATTTCTTAACTTCTTGATCTCATAAGACCTGTCCTGTCTGCCCTTATTTGTCCAGTCGCCAGGGAGTACTCAGGATGAGATGGTGGAGAAAATGAAATGCCAGCTACCAGAGAAAGGAAACTTATCCAGGGAGCTGTTTCATTCAAGACTGAAAGAATAAAAGATCTAAGGCAGTGATTAGCTGATACAAGTTCAAAGCAATTAGGTAGACCCAAAGAACCATAACTCCAGTCCTGATTAACCATGATATATTGAGTCCTGGCTACTTGTATTAGTCTGCAGTCAGGCTAACAAGGCAAGTACCACGCCAAATTGTGGGTAGTCCCATGACTTCCTGTGACAGCACCTGGTCCAGCTGATGAGCTCCCCACACCTCAGGACCCTGAAAATAGCGGTGTGAAGCCTTGTGCAGGGCTGCACCCCACAGCTGTCAGCACAGGGGAGCTGTCAACCAGGCTGTTCTTTGCAGCCAGTGTCAGGCTGTATGGCCAGGCTCCCCTGACACATGTTCAATTTCTAGCACAATGGAAACCAGCCACAAAAATATTGCATATATATTCTGGAATATTTTTCATAGTATCATAGTATCTAGGGTCAGAAGGGGCCTAGAGCAGGCCATCAAGTCTGACCCCCCGCCAACAGCAGGAATGAGTGCCAGGGTCACAGGACCCCAGCCAAGTACCTATCTAATCTACTCTTGAAGATGCCTGAGGTAGGAGCAAGAACAACTTCCCTAGGAAGCCGGTTC